>JAGFMF010011663.1:3898505-4046697 GCA_019455555.1 Galemys pyrenaicus | reverse complement strand
CCACGCACACCCATGCACACCCACGCACACCCACACACAGCCTCCCAGAGCCCGACCATGCACACCCATGCACACCCACGCACACCCACGCACAGCCTCGCAGAGCCCGGCCATGCACACCCACGCACACCCACGCACAGCCCCCAGAGCCCGGCCACGCACACCCACGCACACACATACACAGCCTCCCAGAGCCCAGCCACCCCTGCACAATAGTATTGTCGCCATCTTGGGTGTTGACCCCACGGTACTGCATTGTCAGGGAGATTTTAATCATAATCCTTTAGGTCACAGAATAATTTCAAGGCCGATTCCTGCGCTGCCAGCAGATGTGGGTTTTTCGTCCTGGGTGAAAGGCAGAAAGGGGAAGTTGGTCACTGGTTTCTCTTTCTTCCTCTCCGTTGCTTTCTTTGCTCCTGTTTTCCCTGCCTTTCTCTCTCTTTCTTTCCTTTTCGCTCTGCAACTGAGCAGCAGAAGAGACGGAAGGCTTAGGCTGCCCCACTTTCCTTGGCTGAGCTGCCCCCCCGCTCCCCACTTTGTGTCCCACCCAGCTCTTCAGTAAGTTGGTGTTGATTTGATGTCGTGCAAAGCTGGGGTAGCTACGTCTGCCTGTCAGAGACCCGCCAGCGCAGCGCGCGGAGACGCCCCGACCCCCCGGCCTTCGCTGTCTGAATTGGCCCAGAAGGGGAAGCGAGGCCCGCTTCCCCTCACTTCTTTTGTACACTTGCGGGGGAGAAAAACCAAGACGAGGGCTCATTTCGAGGAAGGCCCCGACCAGGCACCCTGACGCTGCCCCTGAGCCGGCGCCTCCCCCTGCGGCAGAGCCTGCTCTTGCCAGCCACGGCGGTAGGCGGTCACTGCGCGCTGCCCTGCGCGGCCGTGGGGGGGTCAGCTGCTCACATCGCAGCCTGGCGTAGGGACAGCGGAATCCTGTCTCCCGCCCAGTCACGTTGTCCAGCTTCTGCCCCCCTCTGGCCTAGTTCCTGTGTTTAAAGTGGCCTTACAGCCTCGCTACCTCAAGGTCCGAGTGCATTCAAAACCGAAGTCCAGAACGAGCTGGCGAAACCGCCACCCTCAGGTTACCCTCAACCCCAGTGCAAAGCTCACGGCCTCCTGTCCGCATTTGGACGCCCTTTTGGCATCTGGGAACTCCGAAGCGGACCCGCTGGGATGCCACCCCCACATCCCTCAAAAACCAAGTCACTTACGAAACAGAAATGACAAGGACTTAGCTAACCAAGTGGACATGGACCGAGTCGGGCTTGATCAGCTTGCCTGTGGTTTCTGTTCAAATTTTGGTCTGTGCTGTTATTTTGGTTCCCGTGTTCGGGTGGCATGAATTTGGGGGTGTCCTTGCCCGTGCATGTCCTGGCGCTAGCAGCATTTGCTCAGCACTCACCCCGCCCCCAGGAGTTGCTCGGGGCTCCCCGGGGGGCCCGAGGCTGGCGAGCAGAGGAGGCGTCTCGCGCACCTCGACTCGCCCCACAGCCCATGAGATGTCCTGCCCGATGGCAGAAACCACTCCAGATCCGGGGACCAGGTCTTTGCGGGTCACACGTGGACGTGATCTGTGCCAGGCTGGGCTCCCATTTCTTGCCCCCCAAATTGTGAGCCAAGCCATTTGAAAATGAACTGCCTCTTTGGCTCGAGGCGCCCTCCTGGCCTCAGAAAGCCTCAGGCCCTGGAGGCCGCGGCGCTGAACTGGGCCACAGGAAACAAGACATGAGCAAATGCACAACAGGCCTGTGCTTGGGGCTCGTCCAGCGTCCGTGGCTGTGCCGCCGTCCCCTGGTGAGCTGCGGGCGCGGGCTCTCCTCCCTGCGGCCGAGCGCGGGGAACGGACACCCTAAAGGAAAGCAAGACACTTTCAACTCGACCCCGTGGTCTCTGCCGGCAGGGCGAGGGGAAGGGCTGAGTCCTTGGCTCGGCGAAACAATGCTTAAGAGGCCACGACTGGCAGGAAAATCCTGCCGCTGCAGCCCAGACATCTGGTTTGGGGCCTGGAGCTGCCAGTTCCTTTCCCGGCCTCAGTTTCTACCTCCATAAAACGGGGCCATGTGTGAGTGCGAGTTGGAAAGCAGTTCGGGGCCGTGTACTGACCAAAGAGCTGGCGGCCACGGCCTCCCGGGTCACCTCCCTCTTGGCGTCGGCGTCCTGGTCTCTGAAGTGAGAATCCGTCCCGGGCTCTCGGGGCCATGAAATGAAGACGGGCCAAGGGGGCCTGAGAGCCAGGAGGGAGCCGGGCGCCGAGGCATGATGAGCGTGAGCCGCAGGGCGGGACGGGACCCTTGTCACCGTCTCTGAAAGTCTCTTGCTTTCTCGGGCTGCAGTGGCCGCCCCCGCCCCTCTGCCTGGCCGGCTCTGCGGGCTGCAGCGTGGTGGGCATGACAGTGTTCCCCGCGCACGTGCTGCTCCCCGCGGCCCCGCTCCCGCCCCCGCCGGGGAGGCGCACCCAGGGCCCTCAGATGGACGCTGGACCCCGGGCGCCGGGGCCCGGCTGCACCTGCATCTGTGTCTCGCTCGTCCCCAGTTGTGTGTTTACGTTGGCTGCTTTTTTGATCTCTCTGTTCCGTTCTCCCCTAGGCCCCCCTGCCTTCCCCCTAAGCCACAGAAAATGAGGAGACCTAGGCCTCTCTCAGTGTGTGGCCGTAAACTATTTAACGGCTGTATGGAAGCGTTCATTAAGGTACTTGCTGGGGAACCACAGAGTCCGCAGGTGGCCCAATGTGACGGCAGCCTGGCCCCGGCCTGCAGCCTGCCCTGCCCGGACGTGCGGCCTTGCCTCGGCCCGGCCTGTCGCCAGCTGGCCCCTCACCGCAGCCCACCCCGGCAGAGCGCCTTTTGTCTGTGACCGGTTGCTCCTGAGTGCCTTCCCGTGATTCTCAGCCGCAGGGCAGGAGCGAGAGCATCAGAAACCCAAGGGGGTCCGAGTGGGGTGGGGCCCAGCACTGCCCGCTGCAGCCACGGCGGGCCCAGCCCCCTGAGAGCCCGTTAGAGAGACCCCTTAGCCAGCTCGCTGCCCCGCCCAGGAGGAGAGCAGTCGGAGCAGCCGAAGGCCGTCCCTGCGGGGACCCCGAGTTCACACAGAGAGTTTCCCCTCGGGTGGAGGCTGCAGCACCAGAGGAAAACAGAGCTTTTATGCGAGAAGAACCCTGGTCTCCCACCTGGCTCTGCTTCTCGTTAGGCGGCTTGGAGAGGCAGGGCAGCCTTCCGGGTTCCAGGTTAACCCTGTCCACCTTGCGCTCGAAAGGGGAGCGTTTCAGCGTAGCGGGTTTCTTTTCTTGTTTCCTGGGTGTGAGGGGCGCAGAGTGCACCGTCCAGAGATGAGGGCTCGGGCACAATAAGACGGGCACGGAGTGACGGGCAGCCGCGGGGAGGCTCAGGAGAGGGAGCGGCGTTTCAGAACTAGTGGAGGGCCGTGCAGTTAACCGAGAGTCCGTGCGTCGGATGAAGTGCTGCAAGACCAGCACTCGTTGGCTGGGATGGGAGCTACACGTGTCAGAGACCGTGGCATTTCTTTCATAGTCACGGGCACTTGAGCTGTATGCCGCCAGCACGCCTACTCTGTGCACCTACTGTGTGCGAGGCAGCCACAGCAGACGCGCACGCAGTGTGGCCCTTCTCTCACGGACTTAGAGCGAAGACGATGTCTCTGCAAGAAGAGTCTGCGAACGAAGAGCCTCCAGCTTCGAAGCGCCCACCTACCGCAGATTCTCCCAGAAGACACCTTCACCGGGACGGTGACTGTCGTGGAGCACCAGCCCCGGGTCCTGCTCGGAGAGGTGGCCGGCGCTGCCGCACTTAGTTTCTGAAGCTCTTCGGATGCTTTACGAACTCTGATTTTTGTAGGACCTGGTTTTGATGGCAGGAGTCGAGCCCGGGAGGGGTGCCTCCAGGGCAGGGGTGGTCTGCGAAAGAGAAAGGCCATGGCCTGCACGAGTGCGGCAGGAGGAAGGAGCCAGGCCTGTCCTCAGCACCTGCCTGGCCGGCCGGGGGCACCACAGAGGGCGACATCTCACTCCCAGACCCGGTGTGGAGAAGCGGCCCAGGACCGGCCCCGGCCAGAAGCACACCCGTCCTTTACAGTCACGCGTGCTTACGCCACGTGCCGCGAGGCCTGGCTGAGACCTGGCACGGGCCCGGAGCCTGGCCGGCTGTCCCGACGTGACCGCGCCCCTTGTGTGGCTTGGCGAGATCAGGGCCTGCCCGTGACCCTCGACTCTGTCCCCCAGACCTCCCTCACTTGGGGGTCTCAGCGGGCTCTTGGTTGGGGGAGGGGCCGGGAAGGAGGCCCAAGCCAAGCGGACAGCAGGGAAAAGCTTGGCGGGAAGTCACGGGAAGCTGTTTGGAGCGCGGGCTCAGGTGGGGTCCTGTCCCCAGGCCCCGAGCAACGCGGTTCTGCTAAAATGCGCTTTGTGCTGAGCCAGGTTTCCCGAGCACGGTCAGGGACGCAGGTGCTGGCCTCAGGTGCGGCCCTCTCCGTGGGCAGCGGGGCTGGCAGTGGGCTGCGGTGAGGAGGAAGCAGGCTCGGCCGGTCCACCTGCAGCGTGACGGGGCGGGCTCCGGGGCCCCGGGGTCCCGCAGAGGCCGTGAGCCGGCGCCCTCCCCGTGCAGGCTGCGGCGCCCACAGCTGGCTGCCGTTGCACTCAGGCCCCGCGGACTCTGCAGGACTGCTCACTAACTGATCTCACTCCTGCGTAATCTTTTCTTTTTCTCCTGCTCTGCTGCCTGTTTATTTTTTGTTGTCAGAGGAAGAAGAAATGCTCGAACCAGGAACCAGGTATTTACCGGAAGGGCCCGCCAGCCCCGTCCTGCTGGAGGGGACCAGGCTTAGCGGTGACTCCCAGAACAGGGCCCGCCTGGCCGGTGGTCAGGGTACCCCCACACACTGCCTCGGGAGCGAGCCCCGGGGCGCGGGCGTGCGGGAGCCGCGGACGCCCCAGCGCGTGGTCTGCCCCGCCCCTTTACCAGAGCGCTGTACACGGGCCCGCTGCCCCCGCCCCCCCGGGGCCCACGCCACTTCACGTGGCCCCTTTCGAGAACGCTTTGGCACGACTTCATGTCCTTCGAGTGCCCTGAGATCACAGCCAGCACCCGGGGCCCCCCAGACGTGGGGCCCGCCCCTCGCCAGCCCCCCAGCCTGGCCAGGCTGGGAGACGCGCTGGGTGCCCCCGCGCACCCCAGCCGTGTGACCCAAGCGCTCCCGCCTGGCCTTTGGACGGGGCTTGGCTGTGAGACGGCCAGGGGCGGCCGTTAGTGGTTTCTAGAACTTTTCCTTGACTCCTGTTCACGGTTAAGCCAACTTTGTCTGGGTGTTTGGGGGGTCCCATCGTGGGGGGAACTGGCCCTCTGTCCCCAGAGCTCAGCGTGCCCCCTGGGCCTGCCGGGCGTCCCCCGAGTGTCCTGGTCAGCACAGAGGCCTGGGCCCGCCTTGTTAACGGGGTTTGGGGAGCATGGGCTGAGTTGGGGCTGCAGGGGCCAGGCCCCCTCAGGCCAGTGCAGCGGGTCCTCCCGGCCCAGACCGCCTACTAAGCCTCTGAGCGGGATTCCGGCCCAGCCAGTAAAAGCCAGAGCATTTCTTTAACACTGTCCTAGCCACGCCTCTCCTGCACTTCACTGAAGACTTTCGATTTTAACTGTTTGTGGAGACTTAGAATTAGCGACTCTCGCTGTCTGCCTACTAACCCGATGGCACGCGCCTCTGGCTGCAGTGTGGCCTGCTTGCATGCGTCTGTCCTGGGGTGTTGCCCAAGCCAGCACGCCTCACGGGCTCTCTCCCCTCAGGATTCAGGACAGGCCATCCCCCTCGTGGTGGAGAGCTGCATCCGCTACATCAACCTCTACGGTAAGCGGGCGGGGTCGGGCCGTGAGCTCCCGGGCGCACCGGGCTGTGTTCCGGGGTGAGGGCAGCCCGCTTGGGGGCTTCTGTCCCGCTGCTTCGGGGTGGGGGCCGCTCCCGGACAGCTGCTCTTCTGACCCTGACTTCTGGGCCTTGCGTGCTGGGGCTGGACGACGCGGGGGCTAGGAAACCGAGCAGGGGCGCCCCTTGCGCCCCTGGCTCACGCCCACGCAGCCAGGAGCTGCAGCCGGCACGCAGACGCGCCCTCCCAGCCCGACCTTGGTGGAGGGGCGCTGGCGGGCGCCGGCGGGGCGGGCTCCTGGCACCCCGGCCGTGCACGTCCGCCCAGGCATCCCTCCAAAGGCTGGCCCAGGGTGTAGGAGGCGCCCTCTGCACAGTGGGGAGCAGGTGCAGACAGGCAGGGAAGGTCAGGCCTAGGGCCGCCTGTTCAGTCAGAAAGGCAGGGCGGCCCACGAGTGGGAGAAGTAAGTGAATGGACGCGTGAGGCTGCGTGGTGGTGCCGAGACCAGGGGCCGTGAGGCTGGAGGGGGCGCGCTGGCTCGGAGCCGGGCGCGCTGGTGCCTGAGCAGAAGCCAGCGCAGCTGGGCAGGGCACGGCCAGCGGAGGACCTGGAGCGGGAAGGAGGCCCCGTGAGCAGTCGGCACGGCCGGGGCAGGCCACGGCCAGCGGAGACGCAGCAGGAGCCGTGAGGGCTCACGCACCCGCACGTGGGCTCAGGCCAGGCCTGCTCCGGGAGGGCAGCCGCCGGGTCCGGAACCCCACGCGGAGAAGCCGGCCCAGGAGAGCGCCCCATCTGCCCACGGAGCCCCCTCCAGAGGGCCCTGCCGACGAGAGTGTTGGCTCTGGAGGCCGCTCCCGCCTGGTTCCGCGCCTGAGCTCTAGACACGCGTGCAGGCTCAGTGACTCAGTTTCCCCGCCCGGACGCCGGCCCGGCCCGCGCTCCTGTCTGCAGGAAGGGCTCTGTGCTGGGGCGGTGGCCAAGGCAGTGGCGCGGCCGCTCTGTCCACAGTCCCTGCGGGGTGAGCTCGGGCGAGCTGCTCGGTGCCCGTGAAGCTGTCCCCGTGGCCGGGCGCGTGCCGGCCCGCTGTGAGTGGGAGTGGGGAGCCGGCCAGGGCCGGGGCCAGTGCGGGGCGGCCTGTGGCCTTTTCCTCGCAGCCCGGACGGGAGCCCCGACGGTGCAGCGGGGTCCACGGCCCGGCCAGCCCGGGGCTCCCTCTGGGGCCGCACGGGGTGGGGGGAGCGGGGCCCCGTGAGGCCCGTGGGCTCGGGCCCAGGCGCGCCCTGTCTGTCTGTCGTAGGGCTGCAGCAGCAGGGCGTCTTCAGAGTGCCCGGCTCGCAGGTCGAGGTCAACGACATCAAGAACTCCTTCGAGAGAGGTAGGTGTGGGGCGCCAGGTGGGCCTTCTCTCTGTCTCTGTCTCTGCCTGTCTCTGCCTGTCTGTCTCTGTCTCTCTCTCTGTCTCTCTGTCTCTGTCTGTCTCTGTCTCTCTATCCCTGTCTCTGCCTGTCTGTCTCTGTCTCTGCCTGTCTGTCTCTGTCTCTCTGTCTCTGTCTGTCTCTGTCTCTCTATCCCTGTCTCTGTCCATCTCTCTGTCCCTATCTCTCTCTGTCTCTATCTGTCTGTCTGTCTCTGTCTGTCTGTCTGTCTCTGTCTCTCCCCCAGAGGAAGCTCTCGCCTCCATTCCTCGTGTGAGGCCCGTGAAAGCAGCACAGGTCTCCTTTCCTTGGGCTTCTGAAAAGGTGCCACGTGATGGAAATCCTTTCTTGGCTTCTTTTCCTAAACCCATTTTCCTTTTTCTTTTTTTTTTCTTTAAGATTTTATCTATGCACACAAGAGCTGGGGCACAGGCCAGAGTGCAGGGGGTAAGAGGCTTCACCAGAGACAGAGCGGGGAGCAGAACAGGCGGATCCACTGAAATACACTGAGGGGGGCAGCGGGAGGCAGGAGGGTCTGCTGCGCCCTGGGGGTCCCTCCCTGGCCGGGGACCGAACTCGCGCTGCAGGGGCTGCAGAAGCCCCACGGTGCGGTGCTCAACCTGCTGCACTACCAAAGAGGCCCATTTTCCTTTTCCTCCTGACAAGCGTCAGGGTTTCAGTGAGGTGCTGCTGCTGAAGACAGTTCTGTTGGCAGTAAATCTTAAACCCGCCCCTTGGGTCCGCGCTCTTGCTGTAATCTCCCGGCACACAAAGAGGCAAACGTCTTGGAAGGCAGACTCAGTGCCGGACCCGGGAGGGAGTTGGGGCTTCCTGTCGCCCCTTTACCCCCCTCAAACTAGGCCGTGTCCTCTGTGGGGCACAGACCGGCCAGTGGCCGGTGTCCACTTGGGGCAGGTGGCTGGAAGGGGCTGGGGCCTTTTCACCCCACACAGACCGAGGGTTGATGTGAGGGCTGACAGCACAGCCTGAGAGACCTGGGCCTTTCTGGCGTCTGGGCCTGGCTCTCCGAGGCTGTTCCCTCTCCGGGGGGCGGGCGTGGCTGGGTGGTGCCATGTTGAACAGCCTCAGGGTGGGCTTGGGGGCTGTGACCTCAGAGAGGACCCCCGTGAGGAGGACCCTTCCAGGCTCCCTCTGGGAGTTACGGCTTGGTGGCAAGGCTGCCTGCCCAGGCCATCGGCCCAGTGCGAACACAGCCTCCCGCACTCGCCAGGGCCAGCTCCCGCCCGCCCCCTGGCGGCAGCCAGCGTCCACGCACCCTTCTGATGGGGCCGAATCCTGGGCTGCTGGACGCTGTTCTCCCTTCCACACTAGTGTTAGGAAAGGGGACCTCTGCCTGTGCCGGGGAGAGGCCTGGAGGCCACCCCTCCATCCAGGGCCCCGCGTCCACGCCCCCAGCAGTGCAGCCTGACATCTCGGGCCTGCTACGCATTGGACGCCCGCACACCGCCTGTGTGTAGTTTGCTGCACCCCGTACCCCCAGATCTCAGCCCGAGGGGATGGGGACGAACTCAGGCTAGAGGCTGCCCACAGGGCCGTGACTTGGGTCCTCCCAGAGTCCCAGAGAAGGAAAAAGGAGCTGGTGAGAAGTGCGGTCAGGGGCCGGCTTTACCCTTCGGGGGCTGAGCACACGTGACGACCCAGTGAGCCGAGGTGCGGAAGACGAGGGCTGGCTGGGGCTTGATTGGGCGGCCTCGGCGCGGCGTTCGGAGACTGTTGCTGGTTTTCTCAGGTACGTGAGTGCCTGTGACGTGGGCGAGTGATGCCCCGTGCGGAAGCATTTGGTCACGTGCAGGTGTCTGCGGGGCTCGAGAGCAGCCGTGCTTCAGCCGGAGACACACGGTGTGGCTGCAGGAGTGTGAGAGCAGGTGGTGGCTGTTCATGCTCTATTCTCACAGTTTTCTGCAGATGTGCACGTTACAGGGAGACTCAACCTCGCTGTGCCAGGGAGCGGCCCCCCTGCCTCTCCTGCTCTCACTCCTCTGCCCTCTGCGCCTCACCAGCCGCTCACCCTCTGACGCGTGTCTCCTGTGTCGCTCAGGCGAAGACCCCCTCGTGGACGATCAAAATGAACGAGATATCAATTCAGTCGCTGGTGTTTTAAAACTGTATTTCCGAGGACTGGAAAACCCGCTCTTTCCTAAGGAAAGGTTTCAAGATTTGATATCTACTATTAGTAAGTATTTCCCCGGTGGCACCACCAGTTCCCTGACAAGTCACTGTCGAGGCTGTACTGCGTGCTACCCTGCGGGCACCAGGAGGGCGTCCGCGAAGGAAGCGGCGTGGCCGTGACGTCACAGACTTGAAACCTGGTCATTGTTTCTGTGAAATAACAGGGTGGTTTGCCGTGGAAGGGCTGACGGGCATAGCACGCCCCGAGGTGTGCCATGAACCTGCAAAGGCTCAGGGGCCGTGAGATCTCTGAGAGGGAGATGGTGGATGAGTGGCATGGGGGCGCAGGTCGGGGGCAGCAGTACCTGCCCACTCAGGGTGCGGCCACAGTGTCAGCCCCAGAGGATGTCCCACGTGTGTGACTGTCCCAGAAGTGCAGTTCCACTTCCCCTGGGCACCGTGAGGCCATCCCCAGGTACTCTGGGCGGGGCCGCCCTGGGACACGAGGCAGGCAAGGTTGGCTGAATCCCCATCATGCAGGGTCTCGGTGCAGAGAAGAGGAGAAGCCATCTTGGGCAGGGGACACACTAGCCG
Source organism: Galemys pyrenaicus (assembly GCA_019455555.1). Lineage (NCBI taxonomy): Eukaryota > Metazoa > Chordata > Mammalia > Eulipotyphla > Talpidae > Galemys > Galemys pyrenaicus. The sequence continues at coordinate 4,036,698 of JAGFMF010011663.1, read as the reverse complement.
ATGTGGCGGCTGGAGCAAGGGCTGGTGCAAAAGCACGTTCTCTGTGACAGGAACAGGCCCGGCTTCTGGCCTCTCCTTTGCACGCCCAGTTTGCTGCCCCCACCCCTGGCCCGGATGATAACACGGTCACTCTCTGTCTCTGGGAGAACAGGGGTCAGAGACTAAACTCTGGACCTCTGTCATGGCTACTGCACACTCGTCCCCCGAGCTCCTGCTGTGGACCGGGCCTGTGCTGCAGCATGTTCGTAACAAGCTTAATAAAAAGCGGTCTCTGCCTGCGTTGTTGGAGTCAGAGCTCACACTGGCTTACTCCATAAAGCGCACAGCTGGGGCTCACCCCCCGCTGGACCCGGGTGTCACGTGGCATCAGCAGGAATCGGCCCCCGCTCTGTGCTGCGTCACTCGGGGAGACTCTGGGCTTGCGCAAGGCAGCTCCCAGGGGGTCCTCTCTAAGCTTCTCCCGCTGAAGGTCCCAGAGGTCAGCTCTGCTGGGTTCCAACTAGGCACATAGCCCTGCCTGGGCCCGCTGCTGTGGCCAGAGGAGGACGGTGCCCTGCACGGCCAGGCCCATGTCACAGTGTCATGGAGTCGCCAGAACCAGAGGTGAACTGGCTCCTGAACTGCGAGGCTGGCCTGGGAGGTCAGCTCCCCAGGGCGGCCGCCTTGCTCTCTGAGGAAGGAAGGCGCCTGAAATGCACCCCTGCGTTCCAGAACTGGAGAACCCGGCTGAGAGGGTGCACCAGATCCAGCAGATCCTCGTCGCCCTGCCCCGCGTGGTGATCGTGGTCATGAGATACCTCTTCGCTTTCCTCAACCAGTGAGTCGCTGGGCGCGGGGCCGCCCGGAGCCCGCTGGGGCCGCCTCTGGGAGGGGGGCGTCCCGAGGCTTTGGCGAGGGCAACTCTTACTAGAACAGAACGTGAACCCCCCGGACTTGAGTAGCCGCACCCCCTCCCGCCAAGAGGAACCGGGGGGAGGACTTGCGGTCCCCGCTGACTCCTGGCCCGCCTCTCTTGTAGTCTCTCACAGTACAGCGACGAGAACATGATGGACCCCTACAACCTGGCCATCTGCTTCGGGCCCACCCTCATGCACATCCCCGACGGCCAGGACCCTGTGTCCTGCCAGGCCCACGTCAACGAGGTCATCAAAACCATCATCATCCACCACGAAGCCATCTTCCCCAGCCCCCGGGAGCTGGAGGGACCCGTGTATGAAAAGTGCATGGCCGGAGGGGAGGAGTACTGGTAAGACCGCTGCCCTTAATATCAGCGCTGCCGCCGTGGCTCGCTGTTGAGTGGAGCAGTAGGGAATGTTTTGGCTTTCTCACTGTGCCTGAGCTGCGCAGCGGTGTCGTATGAGAAGCGGGTGCATCTGTCAAGATTCTCTTGGGGCAGAAATACAGGTCAACCTGGCTTAAGCCAATTGGGAATTTCCTGGTTTACTTAACCAAAAATTCTGGGAAGGTGGCTTCAGGTGCAGCTGGATCCAGGAGCCCATCTGTATGCTCAGGAATCAGTCCTGCATGCCCCTCCCTTGGTTCTGTTTCCTTCTGCTTTGGCTCATTCTAGGCACCTTCCCTTGGTGGTTTTGAGAAGGCAGCTGGCAGCCCAGATTCAGAGTCCTCTCAGCTCCCCTTTGTGTCCTTTCCAAATACCCCAGCACAAAGCCGAGACTGTCTCCTGGCTGAGACTTGGGTCAAGACCCCCCCCCCCCCGCCCCGGTAGGACGGCGCATCCTACTGTCACTGCCAGATGAGGACGTGTCTGGCAGGAGGAGGGGACAAGCCCACCGCCGCTGTGTGGGCTGCAAGGGGACTCGAGTCCCTTTTCCAGTTGGAGTGAGGCGCTTGCTCGGCAAGCCCCCAGCCGGTCAGCTAGGCCTCTGTGCGCCTGGCAGCACCTGGTCCTGGGGAGCATTTTGGGACCTTACGTGATCCAGGCTGCCCACCCCCCAGGCTGAGGCCGCAGCGCGTGGCAAACACAGGGACTTCTAAAACCACGCGTGAAGCCTGGGCGTTGTGCACACTGACCGAAGGGCCAGTCAAAGCTCCCCCTCTCTCCGGCCGCTACCCCAGCCACGCACAGCCTTGTCTCTAGCCTCGCGGGGCTGCGTTCTGCCGGCGCCTGCGGCCAGTCTGCCTGTGGCTGTCACGCGCTCCTGGACTTGTGCGTCGCCGCAGGCTGTGGGCAGACTTGGGCCACTGCTGCAGAGCTGGGGCTGCCCCAGCTCCTGATTCCCAACAGAAACCCCGGGCCCAGAGAGGCCCAGCCGAGCCGCAGCAGCATCTGACACGGGCGAGTTCCGACCGGTGCACAGCCGGCGTCAACCCGGACCAGGGCGGCTGGCCCGCAGTGCCGGGCGGGCCCACGTCTCCTCCGTGGCCGCAGCACACGTGGGCCGTGAGCAGGGGAGCGGAGCACGGTCGCCGCACGCCCGGCCCTGCGTCTCACAGGGAGCAGGGCCGAGGGTCACATCAGAGACGGCGTTCGGCCGCGGGCGCCTCACGGCGACAGCAGTCGCTCACTGGACAAAGGGACCAGCCGGACATTTGTCTGGGGGAGGCCCCGGGCCGGGAGGCGGGACGTGACCAGAGCAGGGTTAGGGCTGGCCGGGTGCTCTGGTCGGGGAGGAAGACAGGCCGTCTGGCAGCGGGGCCTGCGCCAGCACGGGCACGAGATCGGCTTGCTGAGGACTCCGACCAGAAGCGGGGAAGCTGGGGCTGGCCGGGCGAGGGGCGAGCAGAGTTTGGGCTCGTGGCCGTCCATGAAATGAGGAGCTGTTCTGCGGGCGGGGCGCTGTGTGATGTGGGCGTCATGGGGCCCCGCGGGCGCAGGCGCCTGGTTCCGAAGGGTCTGCTGACAGCATCGTGCCGCGTGGCCCTTCCGGAAGGGGAGCGAGAGTGCTTCGTAGTAAAGCCCAGTGCCCTTAAGCGGCTCTGCGGTGCCCCCTGCTCCAAGGAGCCCTCCCTGCCCGCCGAGCAGCGTCCTCTGCTCCTGCTCCGGGCTGCTCCCCTGCTCTGCAGGACGCACAGCCGGCAGCAGCTTCATCCCCTGGCCATGGGGCGGGCCCAGACCACTTACCACCAGCGCGTCCCTCCTTACTCCCCCAGGCCGGGCACTGGCTGGCGGCCCCGTGGATGGCCCCTGGCCTCCAGAGCATGTGCCCTGGCAAGAGGGCTGCGCCTGTGACATTGCCCCTGTGCATTGGTGGCCGACCCTGTCCCAGGCCCCGCCAGGTCACCGGCCTGGTCCGTCTTCCTGGACTTTCTGGGCGTGGCCCATGCACCACAAGCCCCGGGAGCCGCCTCGCTCCAGGTAGTGCCCCCGCCCTTCGGGGGTCGCCTTGCTGGAGACTGGTGAGCCGGGCTGCATGCTCCCAAGCCCCTTCCGCTCTGGCCGGCGCCCCCCAGGACAGGAGGACAGCCCGCTGGGCAGGCGGAGCATCGGGGCAGGCAGCCGGTGGGTTCCAAGTGGGGCTGGGCAGCTTCTTCAGGGCAGCTCCTGGCGGGGGCTCCTGCAGAAGGCTCCCGAAGCAGGGCGTGAAGGGGCCTGGGCCGGAGGTGGGCGAGGGCCCGTGGTGACCGGCAGGTGCCCCTGGGCCGAGGGCAGTGGCGGGTGCACAGTGGCCCACAGGCCCCTTCCGTGTCCCCTGCAGCGACAGCCCGCACAGCGAGCCAGGGCCCATCGACGAAGTGGACAACGGCACCGAGCCTCACACCAGCGACGAAGGTGAGGCGGGGCTGGGCCCCCGCAGCCCCCGCGTGCCGGGCGGGCCGTGACCCTGGCAGCTCCCAGTCGGGCGCGTCTGGGTCCTGTCTGCTCCCCCGGCCTGGGGTCCATCCTGCCGTGGCCTGTGCCGGGCCTTGGGCACGGGGTCCCCGATTGGAGTTGCTCCCCATGAGGCTGTGTCAATGCCGTGGAAAGCGTGTCCCTGGCACGCTGGGCGCCCCGAAGATGAAGCAGACTGGGGGGCCCAGGGGTGTGGGCAGAGCCCGAGGGGCTGGCCTGGCTCTAGGGACCCTTGGCCCCTCGCCCCAGGCAAGGAACGAGCCCTGCAGCCTCTGGGGACCCCCTGCGGCAGCACGAGCCCTCGCCAGGCGCACAGCCCGGCCCAGGCGCTTTGAGGTCGTGAGGAAACAGACCAGCGGACGCTCCGGAAACGCGTCATCAGATCCGATCCCCCCACTCTGGGGCTGGCTGCTTTTGCACCTGTTTGCTTAGTAACTCCCAGACTGTCTCAGCGGAGTCTCCCCTCCCTCCCACCGCTCCTCCCGTGCACCCCTCAGCCTGCCATTCCGCCTCCGGAGGGGAACGACTTTGCGGGTGCCCCGGGTGCCACGGGCTGACAGGGCTCCGAGGGCTCTGTCCCCGGCCGCACCCAGCCGCTGCGCTCCGCCGACTGCTGGCGCTTCGCTCTGTTCTTCGCGTCCTCAGTTGTGGGCGGGCGACAGCTAACCCCGGCAGGCGCTTGTGGAGCTGCTTCTGGGTCGGCGTGTGACGTGCGCCCTCCCCCGAGGGCCTCTCGGCCTCCTGCCCTGGCGGCCAGCCGGCCTATGCTCCGGCCTGGGTCTTCGTGGTGCCCACTGCCCGCCAGCTGCCCTGCACCCCCCGCTGGTCTGCAGCGTCCTTCCATTCAACCTCACGCAGCTCTGCTGCAGACCACGCACCTTATAGCTGCTCCCAGCCCGCAAACATGCCGAGTCAGGGTTCTGCAGCTTGGAGCGAGGGCTCAGCGGGCTTCGGGGTGACCCCCGTTCTGGGAGCCGAGCACAGGGCGGGCAGCAGCAAGAGGTCCCCCTGGCCTGTGTCTTCCGTGGGGACCAGGCGGCCGGGCTCATGTTCTGGTTGAGCCACGTGTAAGCCTCCGTGTAAGCCTCCGTCCAGGGTTGAGGAGGAGGGAGCCCGCGCCTCGACGGCCCCAGGCCCAAAGGCGCAGTGGGCAGAGGAGAGGCCACGCACCTGCCCCTCCCGGGAGGGGCGCCCCGCCCCGTGGCTGGCAGCGGGGTGGGGCCCTGGGCTTGGGGCTGCAGCAGTCTGGAGCGGGGTCTCGGCTCCCTGGCTGATGGGGCTGGTGACGGGAGATTGGGTTGTGCAGGCTTCGGCCTTTCTCAGCAAGTGTTCACACATTCCTGGGCCGGATGCGTCGCCACTGCGCGTTTCAAGTGGCTGATTGTTGTGCTTCTGGCAGTTGTGCTGGGGAGCGGGTCGACGTGTCCCCTTCCTGTGACACTGCCTCTAATCTAAATCTTAACGGGAGCAGGGAGCACAGCCCCAGGCAGAGAAGAAACACCGCGGCAGCGAGGGGACGAGGGGGGCCCCGTGGCCAGGCCCGGGCACCCGTGACTCCGGCGAAGGGGAGATGAGAGAGGACGGGCTGCGGTCGCCCCGGCCCCCACCGACAGCCCGAGGACGCGGACCCTGTGGAGACGGCTGGGTGGGCAGGGGCGCTGAGGCCCTGGGAGCAACGGGGCCCCGCCTGCCCGGCCAGCAGGTGCACCTGGGCTTCCGCTCTCCGTGTGGCCTGGAGGGGTCTGAGCGTCCCGCCCGGGTGGGGGAGAGCAGGGCAATGAGTCTGGGGCTCGTGAAACATCCAGCCTCAGGCTCCAAAGCAAAGCCGTGAGCCAGCACGTCCTTCCTTCTCCACGTGGGCCCTGGAATATTCTAAGAACCTCCACATTGCTGCCGCCTCCAGCCACTCCCCTCCGGCCCTCCCCTGGCCCTGCAACTGCTCTTCTCCGTCAGGGACCTCCCTATGGCGTGACAGCCCGCAGCCCCTGGACAGGCCTCTGCCTGTGCTAGCCCGTGGCTGGCGTCCCTCAGCCCTCCTCACTGGATGGCCTGCGGGCACCGCCAGCCTCTCAGCAAGCAACGCTGACTCGAGTCTCAGCACACGGTGTAGTTCACATGGGTGTTCGTATTCTACTGGGAAGATGCACTGTCTGTGGCAGGTGTAAACTTAGCTTCTTTCAGAAACATCCGGAAGGTGCCACCTGTGACATCTGAGGCCTGGGCTGGAGCTCAGCTCATCACGCTCTTTCACTGTGTCACCTGCCCCCAAGTGCGTCACCACAGCTCAGCCGTTTCCTGGCCCATAAAATGAGGAGGCTGCAGGTGCCGCTGTGTGATGAAGTGGGAGGCGTAACCACAACTTCCAGCACGTAGTAAGACGGTTTGTCACGCAAGCAGCAAATCCCTACCTCGCCCAAGCACTGTGCTCAAAGAAGGATATCAGACAGAAGGAAGAGGAGGTCCCTGCCTAACAGAGCCCCCACCAGCAGGAAGATGGACAGTGAGACGCTCGTGCGAGCAGACCCCCACGAGCTTAGGCCGCGGTTAGCACTGAGAGCGGTCCAGGGAGCAAGCAGCCCCTGGCACGCTCGTGGTCGAGTGTCGGGAAGGCCTTGCTGAGGCAGTGACATCGAGCACAGACCTGAACAGATCTGGGAAGTGGCGTGTTTGTTGAGCACGAATGAACGCCAGGATCCGGGAGGAGCATCTCCGGGACAGGCAGTAACACGTGCAAAGGCCCCGCGGCAGGCGCAAGCTTGGCCTGGTTTAAAAGCACCGAGACGTTCCTGTGGATGTGTGTACTGCAGTATTTAGCTATAAGCTATACTGATGTCTGCAGCTTACTGTGAGACTTACGAACAGTAGGTGGCTCCATGGGCGGGAGAGGCACGGTGGAGGCGCTCGAGGAGCTGGTTCTGTGCGCAGCCTCTTCAGCGTGGGTCTGTGTGCGTTCGCGTAGAATCCCTTCTGCTCGGCTTTGTGTTTGAAAGACGTCACCGACCACGGTGCAGGGGTGTCAGGCGGGGGTGGAGGGGCAGTAGCCCAGGGAGGGAGAGCATGCGGGGCTCGGCTGCAGGGCCGAGAGCACCGAGGCTGCAGAAGCCACGAGAAGACCTTTGTCCCAGGCACGACAGAACGTCCCGAGGACCCAGGCCAGAGAAATCCACGGCCGAATGGGTAACTTCCAAGCTCCCTCCGGCTGCTGTGGCAGGATGTGCGCTCCCAGCAAAAACAAGCCAGGAGCCCCGGGGAGGCGCAGGCCGCTGAGGACTGGGTGGTCTGTGGGCTGGAGTGGTGGGGCCCAGGGCCGATCTGTTTCTTGGCTGGGAAGCCTTGAGCAGGAGTTAGTGTGGGCGGGAGCGTGTGGGTGGCGCTGGGGCCCCCACGGCCTGCCTGAGGTGTGGGGAGTGCGCAGACCCGCTGTGAGAGCTGTCCTCTGGGCGCCCCGGCCCCAGGCTTACCCTCTGCAGACACCTCCCTGCAGCTCTGTGCCGCCTTTTCTTTCCTCCCCTGCGTTCCAGTCCTCCTGCAACCTCCCCCAGCCTCCCCCAGCGCCAGACCACGCCCAGTGCCCCCGGAGAGGCCAGAACCGAGACCGCTCCCAGGGCAGCGCCTGGGCCGAGCGCCCACCGCCCCCTGGGCTGAGCCCCTGCGCTTGCAAACCAGCACCTTGTGCCTTGAGCCTCAGCTAAGGCTGTGGGGGTGCCCGAGGTCCCGACCCTTCCTGGGGCCCCCGACAAGCACAGGGACCCAGCCCGGGGGCCTAGGGCTTGCCCAGGCTGCCCTCTGGCCGCCCTCACTTCCCGGGGCCTGTCTGTGGGGCGGGCACGCCGGGCCGGGGCGCACAGCTCAGCCCAGAACTTGAGCCTTGAGGAGTCCTAAGAACCCTTAGAATCTGAGCTCACGGTTGGTGTGGTTGGGGGTCCCCTCACCCCCAGGAGGCTCCGCCCTCTGCAGCCTCTGGTGGACGGCGCCCGTGGGGAGCGCAAGCAGCCTGGCCCTAGGGGTAGGGGGAAGAGCCGGGCCTCCTGGCACCACCTGAGCAAGAGCTGGCCAGTGGGCGCCCCCTCCACCCTGAGAAGTCAGGCGAGGGGCCTGAGCCCCGGCTGCCCCCAGGCCCGCCGCCACGCCCCACCCCGGCCTTGCCTTGCAGAAGCCGAGCAGATCGAGGCCATCGCCAAGTTCGATTACGCAGGGCGCTCGCCGCGAGAGCTGTCCTTCAAGAAGGGGGCCTCACTGCTGCTGTACCACCGCGCCTCCGAGGACTGGTGGGAGGGCCGGCACAACGGCGTGGACGGGCTCATCCCGCACCAGTACATCGTGGTCCAGGACATGTGAGTGGGCCACGGGCCGGCCGGCGCTCGGCACACCGGGCCTCCCTCCCCTCAGGGTGCCGGGCAGCCCTCTGGAGCAGACCGCCGGTGCCCCTCGGCCCTGCATGCTGACCCACCCAGCCTCCGGGGCTCCGGGGACCCCAGTCCTCCAGCCCGGCTGTCCTGTCCACTGCCTGCCCGCTCCGCCCGCCCTCTCTCGGGGCCGGTGGGCGCCGTCACCCCCTCATGACAGCTTCACCGAGCACCCCTTTCTTACACAACGTAGGCGTTGAAAGAAAGGCCCCCCACAGCGGAGGGCCCTGAAGGCCGCCCCTCCCGTCCCCTGAAGCCGCTCCAGGCCTCGGCGGGGCGGGGCGGGTGGTGTGGCCTGGAGGGCGCAGTCACCAGGCTGGACCAGCAGCAGTGGGAGCGTCTGGGGCCAGAGAAAAGCCCAGGCCAGGGAGACCCCAGAGAAGGGCCTTGGGGCCTCCACCCTGTGAGGCCCCAGCCGCTGAGGGGGAGGCCCCAGGGAGGGAGGGGCAACAGCAGGGCGCCCGGAAGCTCTGAGCCGCCTCACAGTGGCCTTGAGTTCTGGTGGGAGGTGAGGGACAGAGGCCCCGTCTTCCTCCCTGCTCAGCCACCCGCCCCGCTTCACGGGAGCCCGGGTGGGGGGCTCAGCACGCAGGGGGCTGGGGCTGCGCCAGCAGACTCCCCCCTTCTCCAGCACACCCTCCAGTTGGCGTGTCCGGGGCGGCCAGGGAGGGCCCGCGGAGGGAGGGGCGGGCGGAGGGCGCAGGGGCACAGCGGAGTCTCCTGCGGGAGCAGGGCTGTGGGCCTGGCCAGGAGAGGCCCGTCCTGCAGACCGGCCCCCACCTGCCGGCGCTCACCCTGTCCTGCCCCCAGGGACGACGCCTTCTCCGACAGCCTGAGCCAGAAGGCCGACAGCGAGGCAAGCAGCGGGCCGCTGCTGGACGACAAGGCCTCCTCTAAGAACGACCTTCAGTCCCCCACGGAGCACATCTCGGACTACGGCTTTGGGGGGGCCATGGGCCGGTAGGAGATGCAGATTCTTTCTTCCTGCTGGTCCCAAGGGGTCTTGCGGATTGGGCCAAAGCCAGGGCAGGGGGGCGGGCTCTCCGGGTGACGGGCGTCGGGCAGCCCGAGGGGGTGGCGAGGACTGGCCGGGGCCTGGCCCGCAGGTGGCCACCGAGACGGTGCGGGGAGAGGACTGGCGTGTTGCGACGCGAGGGGACGGGTCGCCTGGCAAGCTCGGCCCTGCCTCCGCCGCGCCCCCTCCCGCTTCCCCTTGAAGGCGAAGCTGTCAGCACAGAGCTTGCGGCCCTGGAGCTCAGCCCAACAAAACTGGCACCCGCGCCGGGCCCGAGCTCACACCTGCCCCTCCCTCGGGACGGCCGTGTGGGCCAGTTTCCACGCTCGCCGGTTCCGCGCGTGTGGGCCAGGCTGTCACCTGACCCCGCCGGGCGAGGGACGCCTCGTTCTCGGGCAGGCCTGGGCCGGAGCCTGCGCTTGTTTTAAAAATAAAATGAAATAAGGAACAGGGGAGGAAGGAGGAGACTTGGCGGAGGAAGCTGGCCGTTTCTCCTCTCCTTTGGTCAGCTGCTCCCACTGCCACCTTCTCTGCCTGTTTTCTGGGGGAGCGGCCAGAGGCTCCCCAGCCCCTGCCCCACCCACGTCCTCGGGGGCCCTCGCGGGGAGACCGAGCAGTCAGTCCAGGTCACAGTGTTAGGGACAGGATTCCGCAGGCGCCCCGATGCCTCTCCCCGGCACCTCTGTCTGGCTGAGCGGTCAGTTCAGGGCACTGTCCAGGTGCCGGACCGGGGCTGCAGCGGGCAGGTGACCGCCACGCGGGCCTTGGCTCGGCCGCTGTTCTGCTTCGCTCCTCCCCACCCACCCCCCGGCTTTCTCGCTGTGCTCCCTCCTCCCCACACCTGCGCCTCATCCTCCTGGGCGCCCGCGGGTGGCACTGGGACCCGAAGCAGCCAGGCCACCCTGCCCTGGTCCCTGCTCAGTCCGTCCCCACGCACTGTCCCCCAGGCCCTCCCCGGCCGCCCTGGGAGTCTCCGGTGACCTCAGAGGGCCCTGCAGGATCCCTGGGGTGGATCCTCGTGTCCCGGCATGCTCCACGTGCCCCGGACTCCTCGGGGAGCACCGGCCCTCGACAGCCCGACGTGCGTCAGAAGGCGGCACAGGCAGTCTGGCAGCGACGGGGCGGGCTCACCCTCCTGACCCTCTGGCCCGTCGCTGCCCCAGCCGCCCGAGGGGTGGAAGCGTCCAGCGTGCAGAGACCTGGCCAGCGGTGTCCTTGTCACCTTTGAGTAGCTCGGCTTCCAGAGCCTGGGGCAGCCTGAGCGAATCCGCCTGCGCAGGGGCGGTGGGTGAGGCGGCGGCCCGCCTTCCGCCCGGGTGCTCTGCCAGCGGGCAGCTGGTGGGCTCCGGTGCTTCAGCCAGGCCTCCGCACCTGGCCCCCCGCCCCTTCTGGGGCCCAGACGCGCCCCAACCGCCACCAGCTTGAAGTCCTCTGGCTGCGACTCAGCACGCAGCCAGGACTTGCTGCGAGACCCGCACCCCGCCGGCCAGCTCCTCCGTCTGCGGCAGAGGGGGCTCCGCCTCTCGTGCGGGTGCCCGGGCCGCGGGGTCCGGGCCTGAGGGGTGACCGGGCCACGGGGTCCAGGCCTGAGGGGTGACCGGGCTGCGGGGTCCGGGCCTGAGGGGTGACCAGACCGCGGGGTCCTGGCCTGAGGGGTGCCCGGGCTGCGGGGTCCGGGCGGGCCGACCGGCGGTCACACAGGGTCGTGGTCTGGCTGCCGGGGGCCTGGCTGTCGCGTAGCGTGGGCCTGGGGTTGCTGGCGCTCCGAGGGGGTGCCCTGCGCCCACGCCCGCCCCCTGGCTCCTTTGCAGAGTGCGGCTGCGATCGGACGGAGCGGCCATCCCCCGGCGCCGAAGCGGGGGCGACACGCACAGCCCGCCCCGGGGCCTGGGCCCCGGCATAGACACGCCGCCCCGGGCTGCCGCCTGCCCCGGCAGCCCCCACAAGACCCCGCTCACGCGGGGGAGGATCGCGAGCCCCGAGAAGCGGCGGATGGCGACGTTCGGGAGCGCTGGCAGCATCAACCACCCCGACAAGAAGGCGCTGTCCGAGGGGCACCCCGTGAGGGCGGCGGGCGGCTCCACCCGGCACAGCAGCCTGGGGGACCACAAGTCCCTGGAGGCCGAGGCCCTGGCAGAAGTAAGAGCCTCGAGGGGGGCCCCTGGGCCCATCACAGGCGGGTGAGCCTGCAGAGGGCCGGGAGCCAATGGCCCCTCCCGCGCCTCCGGCCGGGGCTGGGTGGGGCGGCCGCAGGGGGTCCTTAAGGCATCCGTGTCCGGACTGGAGGGGCGCTGTGTCACTGCTGGCGCCTTCACGGTGCCATGTTCATCTGTCCACCTGCCGCTCGCTCACTCGTCGGCGCACTGGCCACGTGTGGTGAGTCTGTGCTGGCCACGGGGGGACACGGAGTGGCCGCAGGCCCGCAGGGGTGTCAGTTCAGCGGGGGCGCGGCGGCCTCCAGGACACGCAGGTGTGGACGGCGCTGGCCGGTGCGTCCAAGAGGGGGACGCCTGCTTTGGAGCCTGAAATGGGCTCACGCCTGCGGCGGCGGGTGGGAGGAGAGGCTCTCGGGCCCCCAGGCTGAGGCAGCAGGACCAGCGGACTCCAGGCTTCCCGCGGCGGGGCTGCCGGAGACTGGCCAGGCCCTCAACGCCTGGACCAGACCGGGCCGGCCGTCCAGGCTGCTCTGAAAGCGGGTCCCGCAGCAGAGACCTCTGGGGACACTAGCGGGGAAAGTGCTTCGCAGTCCTCCGAGCCTGGGGACGCTGGCCTGACGCAGCTGACCAGCTGTCTACAGCCTGCTGGGGCCTCTGGTCTCCCTAAAGGAGCCACACCCGTCCCGGCCGTCCCTGGCCCTTGCGGCTGGGCCGGCCTCTTGCAGGGCATCTGCCCGAGCTCTGACCCACGCCCCCTCAGGACCCCCCAGTGCGGTGGGGAAGTCCCCGCAGCCAGGGCCACCCCAAGGCTCCGCCTGCTCGGTCCTGAGGCGCCTGGCTCTGCAGGGAGCGGGCTGGAGGCACCCCACTGGCCCTGGTCTCGGAACGTCCTTCAGGGTTGGACTTGGGCCCAGTTTGAGAGGCCGGGTCCTCGTTGGGAGGAGGGACGTGCACACCGCTGCCCCGCCCCCCAGCACCCCCACCTCACTAACGCAAGGCCCGCGCCTAAGCCAGACCCCGGCTGCTGCTCTGAGCTCTCTGGCTCTTCGGCTCTCTTTGCGGGGACGGAGTGGTGGGCTGGCGGCGGAAGGCGCAGCGACGCTTCACTTAGCCACGTCCTCCCTTCAGCGCTCGCTGGACGCGTCTCCAGCAAACGGAGAGGTGGGGTCTGCAGGGACTTAGTCCAGGTACGGGGTGGAAGGCAGAGGCGGGGACAGGGCTGCCACTGCCCATCACGTAGCGTCCACCCCAACAGCTGGCCCCTTGGTGAAGGCACAGAGGGCCCCTTCTTCGAGCGGCCAGTGTCCTGGGCCAGGGGTGGCAGAGCTGGTTTACCGTGAGCCAGGTCGCTTCAAAGGCAAAGGGTGCACTGGGAGAGGCAGGCCGGCAAGAACTGGGCAAGCGGGTCGTGGCCATGCGGGCACTCGTCTTGGGGCTAGAAGCCACCTGCTGACCGATGGGGAGAGGGGTCAGGGGCCCCGGGCACAGAGACTGCCGGGACTTCGAGGCTCCGGCCTGCCCGTCTGACCAGTCTCAGCTGGCATTTGCCTCCGACGGAAGAGAGAGTGTGTCTTAGCTGGCACATGGGCCCTGGCGGCTGCTGTTTTAGCCAGACCCTACTGTCCCTCACGGTCCGCTCCGTTCCCCAGAGCGTGGGCTCTGGCCAGCCTGCGCGGGGCCTGTGTGTCCACTTGATGTGGCCCTGCACTCAGGCTGGGGCAGCTTGAACCATGCTGTCTCCACCACACCCATGGCCTCCTCTTCACAGCAGAGCAGCAAACGTGTGGGGCCACTGAGCCCTACCCAAGGTCACATGGCCAGTGAGACAGAGAGGAGCCCCCCAAAACTTTGCCCCAGCCAAGGGCTTCTGGCTTAACCACTGACCTTGCAGCTGCAGGGCCCCCGCTTGGCCTGAGGAGTCTGGAGCCTTGGGCAGCCCCAGGTGGGAGGCTGTGCCCGGGGAGCTTGGCAGCCACTCTGTGCCAGGAGGTCATTCATCTCATGCTAGTGAGCACAGATTAGAAGCTACAACACCCCTGGCAGTATGAGGACTTCTGTTGCTTTGTAAAATTTCTCACTTTTAAAAATACAATTTTCTAATTATACCACAGAGAAGAAATAGCAACCCGAACTTTCTGCAGGGAAGCCCGTGGACATTCTGACATTACCGCCACGTAACTTTCTATGGCAACCATCTCAAGATAATAATGCAGTAGTAATACTGTAGCATTATTATTGTGTATTAACAATAAAGTAACAACTATCAGGAGCCTGGGCTCTGGACAGAGCCTGCCTCGGGGAGGCTTGGGCCTAGCCACCAGCTGCGTGACCTGGGGCAAGGGACTCCCCCAGCCCCAGCTTGCACGTCCTCTGCCTGAGCCGAGCGTGATGTCAGCTCCCGCCTGCCAAGGGCGGGCGTTAAATGACAGCAGTGGGAGGGCCTGAGCCCTGCCCGGGTCAGCTGTGCCGCCGCTGTCGTGGCCGTCATGTTGGTGTGCTCACTCACGCCCAGCGCCTTGCCTGCCTGTCTCCTGGCGACCTCCTGGCCGGGCGGCCAGCCTGCAGGGTCACGGCACGCGCTGGCTGGCCGCGGAGGCAGGCTGGCCTCCGGGCCCCCTCTCCACTGACCGCGCCCTCTGTCCCCAGGACATCGAGAAGACCATGAGCACGGCTCTGCACGAACTGCGGGAGCTCGAGAGGCAGAACACGGCCAAGCAGGCGCCCGACGTGGTGCTGGACACGCTGGAGCCCCTCAAGAACCCGCCCGGCCCCATTAGCTCGGAGCCCGCCAGCCCCCTGCACACCATCGTCATCCGGGACCCCGACGCCGCCATGCGCCGCAGCAGCAGCTCCTCCACCGAGATGATGACCACCTTCAAGCCCGCCCTGTCCGCCCGCCTGGCCGGCGCCCAGCTGCGCCCGCCTCCCACGCGGCCCGTGCGGCCGGTGGTCCAGCACCGCTCCACCAGCAGCAGCAGCAGCTCGGGCGTGGGCAGCCCGGCGGTGACGCCCACCGAGAAGATGTTCCCCAACAGCTCAGCGGACAAGTCGGGCACCATGTGACCAGCCGGGGCAGTGTCGCCCGGCCGGCGGCAGCCGCTGGGACGTCCGTGTCCTTCCAGCAGTGGCCCGGCGGGGAGGGCAGAGACCCAGGGTCAGCCAGGGAGCGTGCCTGTGCAGGGCTGGGGCCCAGGCAGCCCCCGCAGCTCAAGCTGTGTGCACCCCAGACCTCCCCAAGCCGCAGGCTCCAGGCGGCTGCGGGGGGGCCCCGGGGGGTGCAGAGGGCGCCCAGACCGCGCCCGCACATCGTCACTGGAAACAAGCCCGCACCCCTCAACGTGCACACATGCGGCTCTGTGGGTGCACACACGCGGCTCTGTGGGTGCGCACTCGGGCACGTGTGCGTCTGGGGGGTGTGTGCGTCTCTGCACACGCCCTCGGCCTGGACACACGCTCAGTGTACATAGGATCTTTTTCTTTCTATGAAACTTAGATTTACCTCAGACCCACGTCACCAGACATCTCCCGCTGAGTTATTTGGTGGGATTTGCAGGGACTTTTCTGGGAGACTCTAGAGGCCCACAGTAACTGCGAACGAAGCAATACACCACTAACCTGCAGAACCACCGGAGCACGCGCTCCCACTGTCTCCAGAAGCCGAGGCCTTCGGAACAGCCCGCCCCAGACGGGGTGGGCCTGCGCCCCGGCAGGCTGCTCCGAGAGGTGGGGAACCCCTCGCAGAACTCCCCCGACTACCCCAGAGACCCTGCCTTGCCCCCAGAGGCCCAGGGTCAGCCGCACCCCATAGGGCGCGGGGGACTCAGCGAAACCCCACCCCGCCGGGTCCGCACGTGGGAGGGCGCACCTGCGGCGGGGGCCTCGCAGCCGTGGCCGAGCCACGCCGTAGGAATAAATCTGTGGTAACTATAGAGGTTTAACTTAATGCCATTTTCAAAATATTTAAATTTTCTTTTCCTCTCTCTACTAACTATACCGTGTCAGAGCTGGAACTAACCAGGCGGGGCGAGTCCCGTCGTTTCAGTGGAAAACCCAGCGTGACGCCCCGCCCCTCAGCCCGCGGAGGGCGAGCCCCGGCCCCCAGAGGCTCGGTCTGATTTCTGCAAGAGCAGCGCCCCCTCGCCCCGCCTGCCCTCCACTCGCCTCCCGCGCTCGGTGGACGGGCGGGGCAGGGCCCGCGCTGGCTCCAGGCGCTCGCCCCTGCTGTGTCCAGGCCTCCGGGCCGCACTGCACTTCCTCTTTGGGGCTCCTCCTTTCCCAGAGGGGGGCTGTTTCTGGATTGTGGGACCTGGGCGGTCAGGTTCTAACGGGCCCTTTGCTCCCCGCTCACGCCAGGCCCTGGGCTTCCTCCCCGTCCTCTCGCGTCGCGCCTTCTCCCTCCGGGGCCCCGGAGCCTGTCTCCGGGCTGGGCCTCGAGTCTGCGCCCGGCGCCCCCGCCCCGCGCGAGCCCCCACCTCCTGCGCCGACAGTGGTGAGCGCGCGAGCCGTGCCAGCTGCAAGGCGCTGTGCCCGCAGGCGCCCGCGTTACCCCTGGGAAGGTAAGTCTTTCTGAGCAGAGGTTGTCCAGGCGCTGCCTTTGGAACGCTCCGAGCGCGCGTGCGAAGCGGCGCTGGGATTCCCCTGCCCGCCTCGCCGGCCTCGATGCCTGACAGCCCGTGCTCGGCGTGTCTGCCCACCGGGTCCGCCCGCTCGTCCCGCCCTCCACTCAGGCACACGCACCCCGGAGGGTGACCGCGGAGGTCACGAGCACCTGGGCGGGTGGGGTGTGAGCCCCCGGCCCTCGGCTGAAGGGCAGGGAACGCCGCCGGGCATGTGCGGGCGGGAGCCGCGACGGGCCGCTCGCGGGACACGCAGGAGCCGGTGCTCGGCGCTCACCGGGACGCCCCGCTGTCCAGCTGGGGAAGAGGGCAGGCCCCGGGCACCCGTGGCCGGCGGGGGGCAGCGTCAGGCTCACAGCCATTCCTCGGGAGGCGCTGGGCCGCCCGCCGGGACGCATGACCTCGCGTTTCTAGCCCAGAGATCCCCCGCACCTTAAGCCCAGCAGCCCCGTGCGCCGCCGCGCCCCGCTGGCCAGACCGACCCGCCGAGAGCGAAAGGCCCGACGGTCAGCCCGTCAGCGGTCACGGCCTTTCCTCGCGGGGACGGAAACGCTCCTGTCTTCGCTGAGTGACCTGTAGGCAGAGCCTCAGCCGTTCGCTTCAAGCACCGCTTGTCCCTAGACAGCGGCTGGGCAGTCCCCACTGGGAAGCTCACAACCCCCTCATCCAGCCCCCGTCTGAGCCTCGACGCAGAACCAAATGGAGAAGAGCTCCCCGCCCGCCGCCACCGGCACTCTGCATGCCTCGTTCCCCTCGCGCCCGCCGGCCCGCCCGCCCCGCGCTGGCGTCCGCCCGGAGCCCTGCCTGTGTTAGTCCACTATATATTGCTGTATTTGCTTACATGCTGGAAAGTAACTGTTAAAAATGTGAAACTGTCATTTCTTTAAAGGCTACAGTGAAACGGTAGCCACTCACCAAATCTCTGCACCTCGTAGATGGATGGATGTGAAAACAGACGCAGCATCCCCACAGACAGTGCGTGGGCGGAGACGTGGGGCCTAGCTAGTAGCCCCCAGAACCAGTCTCGGGGACTGCCCGTGCCCCTCGCCTCGCCGAGAGCGTAACCATCCCTCTATCCAGAACGGGCATCTTTTTTCTCTGCTTCACAGAACAATTTCTTTTCTTAACCTTCCACCTGCCCCGAGGTCGAGCCTCTCGGCCTTCTGTGTAACCGATGTCCAGTCTGTTTCAGGAGTGAACCAGCACGATGTTCATTTAAAACTGACCAAAGACAATTCCTTCCTGGGCTAGTGTCCCGAGCCCGCGCGTGGGCCCAGCCGCCGCGAAAGACCTTTCTCGCATAAAATTGAAAACAAGCTGTGCTTGGTCCTGCTCTCCCTCCCCATCTCCTCTCTCCTCTTAAAGAGCTGCTCTGAGCTGTGGGATTCTCTGAAAAATTCTTGCCTTTCCTTGTTTTCAGTGCTAACGATTTCTCACCTTGAAGCGCCTTTTGAACCCCGGGCAGAGTGCACGGTTGGAGGGAATTGTAAGCTTGGGGATCGGACTCGGGGGAGTCTCCGCTCTGGGGCCACCGGGCTGGGCCAGGAGAGAGACGGATTCCCAAGGGACGGAGGTTTCTGGTCGATGAAGACATCCCAGTGGGAAGAGACACAGGGCAAGGGCGCCCCGGCCCCAGCGAACCAGCAGTCCAGAGATCTGCCTTATGAACACTTCGGAATGGCTCGGTGCATGTGGGAGCTGTGTGGCGCGGGCCCGCGTGGGCCTTCTCCTCGGGCGGCGTCCTCGGAGTGCCTTGTTGGGTGTCTCTCCCGTTCAAGAGGCAGGAACGCAGAGGGCTTCCCGGCCCGGTCTCGGCACCCCTGCTCACGGGCGCCCTCCGGCCTCCTGGACGCTCTCCTCTCGGTCTTTCTCATGGCAACTTCTCGCACACCCAGATGGTTCCACACTCGAGCAGATGCCTCGTTCTCCCAGGAAGCCCAGAGAGCAGACGGACCTGCTCGCCGGCCGGGGGGGGGGGGGCCTGGCTGGGGGGGCAGGCCGGCAGGGAGGGGCGAGCCCAGGTGTTGCTTAGCCTATTTTTCTGCTGTGCAGAGCTGATGCTGGCGTCCCACGTCAGCTTCCCCAGTTCTCTGGGGTGTCCTCTCTTCTCAGCAGCCATGTAGAGAAACCCCACCCCCGAAGCGACCCGGGGGGGCGGGGGGCTGAGAGGAGGCGTTTGGCTGCGGGTCGGAGTCTTCCTGGCCTCTCGAGCGCCCTGCCAGGGTCCCGCGGTCCCCCCCTCTGGGACTGGCCGAATGGCCATCGCTGCCCCTTGTGGACACTTCCTTTCGTGTGAACTGCCCCAGGCAAACCACAAAGCCGTTCCCTGACCCCGAACGACCAGAGTGCACTTTTCCTTCCTTAGACGGAAGTCGATTCTGGCTAGAGGTGGCCCAGGCTCCCGTTGCTGCCAGCGCGACTGTTTACACGGTTTGGCAATAGGTTCGGTTCTGATTGCTTCAGAGTGGCTGGTCTATTTGTTTCCTTTGGTTTCCTTCCTCCCTAAACTGTGTCAGGAAAAAAAAAAAAAAACAAAAACCGAAACCGCCCAGGAGTCTGCTGGTTGCCTGTCTCCACGTGGCGATGGCGTCACCTTCTTCCGGAATTCGGACTGTTCTCTACCTTACACCCAATGCCCGCCCTGTAGCGTCTGACTGGGTCCCTGTCGCGTATTCTGATGGTGCCTGCTGGTTTGACGTGGAGCTATCCTGTGAAATAAAACAGCTTAACTTTTCTCAAGTGGCCTCCGGTAGCTTTTTGAAAGGGTGAGGTGGCGCCTCGGGGTGGGGGCGCCACGGGGTCGTTCTCCAGTTCCCTCTGCCTGTGTCTCCTCTCAGTGTCCTCTGCTCGGCCCCCACAGGGAGAAGGGCAGCATTAGGGGGGTGTCCTCAAATGCACAGCTCGTTGAGGGGGGCGCCGTGGGGGCGCTGCTGGGAGCGGGAGCTGCTGACTGTCCACGCCAAGGCCAGTGGCACAGGAGCTGTTGTCCGCAGCGAGTGCTCCAGCGCTGCTTTGGAACTGAAGCAAGTCACACGCCAGGAGCCGCGCGTACCGGTTCCGTGCACGGGCATCGCAGCGCTGTTGCCTGCAGCGGCCTCTCGGACTGCGCGTGAGCCCATCTCTGTCCCAGTCACCGCTTAGCCCCTTGCTCGCCTTTTCGGCATCAAATTCTCAAAGCGCCTCTTGAAGGTGAGTCCCCTCCCTGGACGCCGCGCTAAGCACAGCCTCCTGGATCCTCTCGGCAGCCACCGCGGGGCCAGCGCTGCAGGACCCCAGCTCACAGGCGAGGAAAAAGACGCACAGCGCAGAGCCTGCGGCCTCCCTCGTGCCGCAAGACCGAACCCCTGGTTCTGCCCTCCCGGCGGCGGCGCTGTGGAGAGCGGGGGAGTCTGAGGCCTTGTCGCCCTGACAACCATTTTAAAGGTCAAGTCAGCTCAGGTGACCCCAGGAACCAGGGCAGCGCGTCCTTCGCCAGCCTCTCACGCACCCCTATGGAGGAGAGCGGCTATTCAGGATTCCTTCCACTGGTGCCTTGTTTGGTGTCGAGAACTTCATAGTGCCTCGTTTTCCTATTCCAGCTCGCCAAGGGACACACAGATCGTGGTCACGGGCTGTCCACTCTGCAGCAGGGACGCTGAGGCTCAGGGAGAACGCAGGACTTGCCCCACATTCCAGGACCAGACCGAAGAAGAGAAAAGGCCTCTGACTCCCCACACTCCACCCCAGGACACCCCATGCCGGCTTGCTGAGCTCAGGCTTGGGTGTCAGAGCAAAGGCCCTGGGGCCACTGGCCAGAGTGGTGCTCCCCGCCCCGACTCCCCGGCTGGTCGCCCGGCAAGTCACAGCTGGTTTGTCAGCATTCTGGTAACCCCGCCCGTGGGCTGTTCGCGGTGGCAGGAAGCACCCCATAACACGTCGGGCACCCCAGTCCGTCGAGAGGGCTGCTGTGGGGTCCCTGGCCGCGCACCCACAGACTGACCTCTGCTGCTCTCGGCGAAGAGCAGGTGGCCGAGCTCCTGGTGAGGGGCTGAGCCTGCGAGCCGGAGGGAAGAGCCAGAACCGCCTACACGCTCAGATCGTGGTCTCCGCTACAAGGGGGGGTTGGGAGGCTGCCCCTGCCAGTCCTTGCAGTCCCAGGGCCAACTTGGTGCTGAGGATGGCGCCCCCTGCCACGCCTGCCCCCCAAAGGGAACAGCAGCTGTCCTGGTGGCTTTGGAGCATTCTCACCTCACTTTTGGACTGGGAGATGCTGTGCTCCACATGGGGTGGGGTTCAAGCGGGAACAGGGCCTGAGAGGTGTCCACCGTGCTAAGGTGGAGGAGGCGGCTAAAGCCGTTTTACTGACAGCCTGGGCCGCGACGCACTGCTGTGAACCCCGCTGTGAACCCCGCTGTGAGGGGCTTGCTCCTCCTGACATCCGATGAGGGGAGAGGCGTTCATAATGCTAACGACTCTTCACGGGACTTGAGTGCGCCCACCAGTTTTGTTTCTGGGCCCCGGTCCTGCTGACGAATCACACCCACACCCACGCCCTCTGCTCCCGCCCCACCCGCTGGCGCTTACCCACTTCTCCTCAGTGTGGAGGCCACAGACACGCCAGGCCTGCTGCTCCTCTGTGCAAGCAGCCGCCAGAGTCCCGTTAGCCCTGCACCAAGATTTCCAACCTCAAGTGCTAGTCGTTTCAACTGGACCTAGACGGTGCTCAGAGGACCTTGAGCTCTTGGTCACAGCTTAGTTCTTTCTGCTCTCCACCGTGCTGTTGAAATGCATCGAGTCAGGACTCAAAAATCCAAGTCAGCCCAACTTAAATGAAAAGGAATAGGAGGGGTCGCCCTCATGGCGCGAGGAGCTGAGCGCCACACTGTGGAGTTCCACAGCACTGCAGTGCGAGTTTGACCTCTGGCCAGGGAGGGACCCACAGGGCGCGGCAGACCTCTCCTGCCTCCCCGCTGCTGCCCTCAGCAGTAGGTTTTAGTCCATCTGCTGCTCTGCTCCCCACTCTGTCTCTGGTGAATCCTCTCACCCCCCTGCACCTCTGGCCTGTACCCCAGCTCTTGTGTGCATAAATAAAAAAAAGCTTTAAAGAAAAGGAATAGGAAACCTGAAGGTATACTGGGATTCAGGCAGGGCTGGATCCAGGTGCCCCAATCATGTCCACAAGCATCCATCTCTCCCCCTCTGCTCTGTTCTCCTTTGCACTGGGCACCTTCTCTGGCTGACTTCTCCACGGGCTAGTGAAGAGAGTCCAGGCTTGCATCCTGGCACTTAACTACCCAGCAGGAAACAATAAAAACAACAAAACATAAACAAAACAAAACAAAACATAAGATAATAAAAACAACAAACATAAGATTTCCTCTAATTGGTCTGACTTGAGTCATTGAGTGGGGGGCCAGGTCTGGCCACATGCCCATTTTTGAGCTAGAGATTGGGGTCAGCCTTGCCTGACCATGTGGCTGAGAGCACAGTGAGAGGGGGTCCCCCAAAGGAAGGGCTCTATTATCAGGGAGCTTGCCAGGAGCCCCGCGCTCCAGGGGGTGCCCCAGAGCTAGACTGGGGCGTCCTGGCCCAGCCTTCCGAGGCTGACAGACTCCTCCAGGACGACACCCCTTAACTAGGGAAATGTTTGGTCCTCTCACAGCACCGCCCCAAAGACCAGAGGGTGGAGCAGATGGGAACAGGGACTCCCAGATGCAGATCCTGGCCCCCGCCCACCAGCGGGGAAGCCTCAGGCAGTTCCTTCAGGGCCCTGCCTCTCACCTTCCCACCTCTGGGGAGGGCACCTGCCTCGTGGGGCTGCTGAGAGAAGCCTCGACGACCTGGGCGTAAGGCGCAAGCGCGGAGAGAGCCCACAGCACCAGAAGCTGCTGTCCCGGTGGGCGCCCCGCGGGGGCCCGAGCCCCTATGCGGCCCCCGTGCTGCCATCCCCGGGCACCTTGCAGGTTCACGCACACCCTGCAAACTGCCTGCGCCCTTCCCAGGGCTCCAGAGGGAGCCGGCAGGCGAGACGCTGTTGCAGCGGACATGGCTGAGGCAGGCACCTGGCGGGCAGGCTGCGGAGGCCACGGCCTTCGCCTCCAACGGAACGCCCCTGTCGTCCTGACGTCCCACGAGGCCCAGAGAAGTGGATTAACCTCCCCCAGATCACACAGCAGCAAGCCTGAAGGCACAGAAGTCAGTGTGGAGCACGGCGGCAGCTCCCCCGGATTGATCTATAATTACTAATGTTGATTAGTTGCTTTGTCCCTGACAAGCCAGTCTGTCTCCATGGGGACGGCAAACATGGTGATACTCGTGTTTTCGGGACCGCCCACAGGCTGCGGGAGGGCAGTTGGGGAGGACTGGACTCTGTCCCCTCGCACCTCGCTCACTAAATGCACGGGTGAGATGAAGTACAAGAGGGGAGGACAGGGAGCAATTACCCTTCTGTATTTCGCCCCCCAAACTTGTGCCACGTCCAGCCTGACTCTCCACTGCCCCCGTGTGGCCATTTGCGGGGTGGCGCGCGGAACGCCTGGTCTCCAAGTCTTCGCGAATTGCACTTTCTGACCACACCGAGAAACGTGGCACCGACGTTTGGCGGCTGTCGTGGAGATGTAACACTTATTTAAACGTTTCCAAATTTACTTTCAAACAAAATCTCAGCTAACTCACCGACACTGTGGCATTTGACTCAGAAAGGCGTCGGCGTGCATCTCAGGGTGGTGAACCCTATGGTCACACTTAATTAGATGGATAACAATGTATTCTCTAACTCACATTCCAATTGCATCGATTGTTCCAGAAAGGCCTTTTGAAGGGTGGTCTGTTCAAACCCACACTGGGGTATGACGGAGCGATGCCTCTCAAGTCTCGTTTACTGCAGAACGGTGGGCTCTGCTCCTGGTTTGCTGCCTTCATCTTCTGGTTCATTCTGCTTCATTTCCTGGTCACCTGCCTCCTCCCTCCCGCCCTGCGCCCCTGGTCCGCTTGCTTCTAGAGGGGTTCCCTGCTCCTGTCCTTCTCCGGGCCGTGTTAACTAGAGCTGGGTCTGAATGTTCGGTTTACTCCGCTTCACCGTTCTGGGGGATGCTTCCTGGACGAGGGGCACAGGGCGCTGCACCCCCTGCCAGCAGGCCACGCCCGCAGCAGCAACGGTGGGTCCTCCCTCGTCCCCGGGAAGCCGCACTGAGCTGTGAGCAGTGAATAAGCACAAATGCCCAGTTTCTCAGGAGCCCCCACCTAGAGCCGAGTCACCGGCCGGGCCCTGCCGAGACACTGCGTTTCATTGGGACCTGCGGAGGTGACTTGCTGGTGTGTCACTCGCTCTGTGTTTATTCGCGGCAGTTGCATCAGCAGGGCTAGCGCCCCCCCCCCCCCCAAGGCTGTTTTGGAAGGAAGAATAAGCACTTAAGCCTTTCCCTTCATTTATCAGCTTTCAGTAAGGAGCTGACAGGAAGGAAGCAAACAGGGCTTTTTATTTCTGCTGAGACTTAGTGTAAATTTTAAAATATTCAATGCATTTCAATTCTATGACTACACATGTGCATGTATGCATACAGACACACATGTGTACGCATGTAGGTGGGGAGGTATTTAGGACGAGGGAGAACCTCCAGGCTGGCTCTGGGGTCCATGAGCTTTTGGCCGCCTTCTTCACTGGGGGGCAATAAGCTGCCTCCGGCTCGTCTCTCCTCTCCTCTGACCCAGACAGACCTGAAGTCCACCACATCCCCACAGCACCCCCATGCCTCTTTGGGGCGGCAGCGTTTTGAGCCCATACTCTTGTGCACTACTGAGCAGTGAGCTGAAATCTGAACCCTCAGCCTGGCCTCAGAACCGAGCCCTTAACTGCCCTCTGGTTACACCGGGCAGCGGCCAGCTCAGTGGAGACTGGCACCGCTACGTCCCAGCTTGGCCCCTGCAAAGCGCTCTCTGCCTGCAAACGAGCAGCCCTCACTGGACCCTCCCAGGGAGGCTCCACTAGGCATATCTCACCGAAGAGGAAATTGAGGATCTGAAAAAGCTGGCACCTCCCCCAGGGCAGGTAAACAGACACCCGGGGTGCCGGGTGGCCTGAGTTCTGTCCTGGCGATTCCGATTCCCGGCCTGTCTCCTCTCAGGGGCTCCCTGCTGGCTCCCCGAGCCCCAGGTGCCCCCTACGCCTTGGGACCCTGGGGCAGGAGAGCCTCTGGTCTGTCCAGCTGGCTCAGCGGTGGGCATCTGCCTACAGCACTGCCAGCGCTCAGGGGTAGTGTCCGGGGTACCCAGTAGCTGCTGTCGAGTCAGGTGCCTGTCCCTGCTCAGGTGCTTCATTTACTTCTCGCAAAATCCCTGCGAGGCAAACACAATCAGCATGTCCATTTCACAGACGAGAAAACCGAGGCCCAGGCTGGTTCAATTCCTTGCCCACATAACACGGATTAAAATGCAAACTCTGTGCCAAGGCTGGAACCCCAGCCCAGGCCGCGCGTCTCTGCCACCAGCACCTCGGCACCAGCGTCACATCGTCAGGGAGGACCCGGGACGGGAGCGCTGGCCCGCCTGCCTCCAGGCTGGAGCCTCCTCTGGTGCTGCCGCCTCCCTCCCTGCTCCATCAAGGCCTCTTGTGCGTTCATTCGTGTTGGGGCTTCTTATTTCTGTCCTGGCTCCGTCCCGCTCCTCGGCGTTGGCTCTTTGGGAGCTGGGACCATGAGTCCCCTGCTCAAGTTCGCCTGTGTCCGAACCTGGTAAGCTCGGGGGGCAGGCAGCCCCTACCCAGACGGGCAGTATCTCCCTGAGCGGGATGGTCAGGCTTGGAGGATCAAACCACAGGACGCTGGCTGAGTCAAGTTTGCGTTTCAGATAAACAGTGGGCGTTTCTTAGCATACGTGTCTCATGTGCACAATTTGGGACATAATCACACAGCAAAGACTCGTCTGCTGTTGGTCTGGACCGCGAGTTCCCTGGGTACCGTGCATTATCTGGCGACCCCATCTGGGGTCCTCCGTTTGTGCCAAGCCCCGGGGAGGGCCGTTGACCGCTGCTTTGTTTTGTGAAAAATGGAACATTTTGTTTTCATTCCGGAATAAGGAGTGAAAATAGATCTTTATTGACCTAACAGAAGGAGAATGTCTGAGTAACAGCTGCGTGTGAGGGCTCGGAGAGGCTCTGGGGGCGGAGAAGCACCAGGGCGAGGGCAAGACTGATGCTCTGTCCGAGCCCAACGTGGTTTCAGAACCCGCGCTGCCCTGGCCGGACTCGGGGGCGCGCGTGTTTTCGCTACAGCTGGCAGGAGGACAAACGCCTCGCTGGGAAGAAAAGATTTATAGGAACGGGCCTGTCTGGGTGATGCATTCAGCCCCAGCCGCTGGTGGCATGTCCCGGAAATGATGCCGCTGGGCGCTGCCTGGAGAGGGCTGGGCCGAGGGAGCACGGACAGACGCTGTACCGCTCTATCTAGGCGGAAAGGGGGAGTGCGCTTGTCACTCGTCTCTCCCCCTCTCTCCTTCCCCATTTCCTCTTCTCTGTCTCCCCAGTCCTCTGTCACTTTAGAGCTCATTTCTGGTAGCCAGCTGGCTGATGGGAGGTCCTCTTGGAGGACCTGGTGCTGTCCACACCTGGCCCAGCCTCCAGGACCCCTGCCCAGCCCAAGCTCATCTGCTCTGCAACTGGCTGAGGCATCCCTGCGCAGCCCTGACCCCGCCTTGTCCCCACACGCCGATTCCACTTCCTAGCTGGGGGCCCTCCGCAAGTTGCCTGTTTACTTCTCTCTCCTCTCGCTTGGAGCAGTGACATCGTTCAGTGTGAAAGCGCCGCAGCAGCGCCTGGTGAGACACATTTATGTACTCAAGCCCTCGATCCCCACGCGGCCGATGTCACCGTACGCCGAGGGGCACAGGCGGGCACAGACGCTGAGCATGCCCTAGGTCCGGAGTCAGAGGTTCTAATGACTGGTCCAAAGGAGTAAACCTTAACCTCCCTGAGCCTCAGCTCCTCATCTGCAAAACGCCGACAGCAGCCAAACCTCTGCCAACCTCCCAGGGCAGCACAGTGCCTGGCCAGTGACAGGCAGGTAGAAGAACATCCACTGAATGAACGAGTGCGGGGACCCCCCGCGGCACCAGGCGAGCTGCAGGGGTCTGGGGCCCACAGGGCCGCTGCCTTGCTGCCGGGGCAGGGCACATCCACAGGAGCAGGGGGTGATGCTCAGCTGAGCACGCCGGTGGTGGGCTGCTGGGCAGCGCTTCACCTGGACAGCAGGCGCTCGTCCAGGGATGATAGTGCACGCGTACGCAGACGGCCTCCCGCTAGCCAGCTGGCGCGTGCACAAACTGACTGAGCAGTTCCAGGTGCAGCTCACCCTCCAGGCCTCCTGGTGCAAGAGAGGGGCGCAGAGAGCCGGTCACTGCAACGCTTGACAGCGCCGAAAACCAGGAAAGAACAAAAGGTTCCTCGCTCGTGTATGAACTTGGCAGCTATCACAAAGAGCGAGGTCGATGAGAGGCATTACCAGGGAGAGGTCCCGGCATACAGGGTTAAGGACATAGGGATGACTCCACAGATAGAAAAACTTCAGTCGACAGAGTTAGGCACTTGGGAGAATCCCGATCTATCTTGTACTGGCACAGGAAAGATCTGGAAGGCTCTGTGCCAAGTTCACAGCGGTTCTCATGGAAAGAAAGGAGCAACTTAAAGTTTAAAGAGCTCCCCTTTAAAGCGGGGAGCCCCATTTGCCTCTTGGCCAATGCCTCCACGGGACCCAGGGACAGGCAATCCCCCTCCCAGGGTGAAGCTTCTCTCCTGGAAAGGGACAGGGGCGAGATGAGATACCAGGTGTCACAGGCTGCCCGGAGGCTGCCATTCGGGCTCTCAGACAGGGCGACCTGGAGGAGGTGGTCGAGCCTAGAGCTAGAAAGATCTGGCCAGGCCTGGCTGAGGTTTGATTCCGGGGCATTGGTTCACCACGGGCAGGACGCGGGAGGCGCTAGGCTTTCCGACTCTCCGCCCTCTGCCGGCGAGGCCCCGCGGCACCAGCGGCCCCGCGCGTGCGCAGCGGGCGGCACCGCCCTCGCCAGGGACTACGACTCCCGTCAGGCTCCGCGCACGCTCGGCGCGCCGCGCACTGCTCACGTAGCCTAGCGGCGCGCCGCCGACGTAGCTCGGCAGCGCGGGGAATTTCGAGTGGCGGTGGGTCGCGGGTGGCCAGTGGGTGGCGGCCCCCCAGGCTCCTCCGGAGAGACCATGGACGCCCTCGCCGAGCCTCGCTGGCCTCCGGGCCTGGCAGTCATGAAAGTGAGTGCGCGGGGGACTCGGGCGCCCCGGTGGCGGCGGAGGCCGGCCCCGCCTCGAGACGGGACGGGGAGCGAGTGGCGAGCGGGCCGGCGGCGCCCGCGTGGCCGGTCCTCGGCTCCGTCGGCGGAGGCGGCGGGCCGGGCCGCGCTCCTCGGTGAGCCGGAGCCGCCCTAGTGGGGCGGGGTCGTGTTCGGCGGCAGCGGCAGCGGTGACAGTGACAGCCCCCGGGCGGGACGCCGCTGACGCGGGAACGGCCGGAACCGCCCGCCCTCGCCCGGGCCTCGAGGGTCCAGCCGCGCGGAACTCGCCGTCCGTTGGCCCGCGCTCCCCGAGCGACGCCCGCCGTACTTGGGGCGCACCCGCACCCACGAACGTCGGTTTAGTCCGAGCGGGGCAGAGGGTCTCCGTCCAGTCTTGTTTCTGCCAGCAGGCTCCCAGGATCACCCCGGCGCGGCTCCGCCCTGACCGCACCCTCCCGCGCTGTCCGCCGGGCCAGGCGCCTCCTGTTAAGCCAGAGAGCAGCACTGGGCCGCACTCAGCCTCCACGCCACTGCATCGTTGCGGCGACACGACGCAGGCTGGCTCGTGGCTGCTTGCTTTCTGCCGGGGCGGACCCGCCAGTCTGGCTAGTGCGCTTGGCTGTGGCAGCCCAGCTGGGTTTTGGATTTGTGTGTTTTGTCGTTTTCTGTGACTATTTGTGTTTCTGACTGCCGGCCCGCCTGTTTTCCCTTCTGTTCCTTACTCCCGTGAGTTGGGTCATCTGTGGTATCGGGCCCGCTGTCAGGACGCGGGCTTTGAGGGCTAAGGGAAGGGGCTTGGGCGAAGTTAGAAGAAGCATTAGGCTTTGCACTTCTGCAGTCACCCGTGACATCTGCGGTGCTTGGGGACTTGGGGTAACCCCATGGTGAAAAAGCCAGGCTGTGGAAAGAGCCAGAACAGCTGTGGCTTTGAATTTGCCTGGCCTGGGCACCAAGGTGCAGTGGAGAAGAACATAGATTCCGGTTTCAATGGTGATATAACTTCCCTGAGTCTGAATTGCCTCAGTTATAAACTGGACACAAAAATAGACAACTCACTGTAGAGGGTTAAATCAGTTCATGGCGGTATATAAGGACCCTTGTTTATTCACTGTTCACTGATGCCTGGCACGGTGCGGGTGCTCAGAATTTGTGAATCAGTTGATGGAATCGAGAAAATAGCAAACATCAGTTAATATACTTTTATTAGCGTTTGAGAACCCTCCCTCATTTTATTTGTTGTGCAGATTGAATTGAGTAAGGAAGTGAAAGCACTGTCATTTATAAAGCTGCCTGCTTTTAGATTAAAGCATATTTTCTATATTCCCCTGACTTCCTGGTGTTCTTTTTTTTTTTTTAAAGATTTATTTATTTATGCATACAAGAGGTGGGGTACAGGCCAGAGTCCAGGGCGATGAGAGGATTCACCAGAGACAGAGCGGGGAGCAGAACAGGCAGACTGACTGAAACACACTGCCAAGGGGAGCAGCGGGCGAGGCAGGAGAGGTCTGCTGCGCTATGTGGGTCCCCTCCCTGGCCGGGGCTTGAACTCATGCTGCAGTATTGCGGATGCTTCCTAGTGCGGCACTCAACACGCTGCGCCACCAGGGAGGCCCCTCCTGGTGTGCCCTGCCTTCTTAGTCTTTGGTATCACCACTGCATTGAACCTAGAGTTTAGCACCACATAGTGTACAATCCTACTTGGGTTGTATCCTAGTGTCGTCCCTTTCTCGCCCTCTCCCTGTGATGGGCCCCAACTCTACTGGGGCGTCCTCATTGGGCTCTCCTGGGTAGTGACGTGCTGCGCCGTGTGCTGTGCAGCAGGACAGCCTGGCGGCCTATAGGGAGGCTTGAGGCATGCCAGCAAGCATGGCTGCCCTGGATATGAGTTCCCGATGTGTGAAGGGGGGGTTAGCCTTAATGTTCTCTGATGGGTCCCTAGCCTAGCCTGTGTGGTGACTGCTCTGGAACCTCTCACCCCGGGGACTGTAGACTGGGAACAGGTCTGAGGTCTGAGGAGGGAGTATCCTCGGGTGGTGAGCTGGGAACACCGGGGGAGTGAGCAGGAACAGAGTAGCCCGCTCGCTCGCGGAGGGCTGGTGGCGTGGCCCAGCAGTCTGCAGCACAGCAGCGTCTGCCAAGGTGTGTGGGGACCCGGACACCGGAGCGCGCGAGTCACGGCAGGTTTCCTCTGTCTCTCCGATCCCTGCAGTTCCTGTGGAGCTGGCTTTTGAGATGGTATATTTGACAAAGGAGTATTGTGACTTTGCACTTTTATCAGGTTTTGTAGCAGATGTTCTAGTCTGGGTGTCTTTCCGATAAGTCTCTCCTTTTCCATTTCAGCCGATAGATGATTTACTGCGGTGTGGAATTTGCTTCGAATATTTCAACATCGCAATGATGATTCCTCAGTGCTCACATAACTGTAAGTATGTAGCATTCAGTGAGCCAGTAAGAAATGGGTTTTACGTAGGGTTAATTTAAGGCCAAAGATAAGTCCACATTTTTCTTACCTTGACTTCTATCTTGAAGTTCTGAGAAGATCGATTTTCCACCATTTCCCTCTTGAATAGTGAAGTTTTTACAAGGCTCATATATTTCCTATCACCTCCCTTGTGGAATTTTTTTTTAAATTTATTTATGCACACAAGAGCTGGGGTACAGGCCAGAGTCGCGGGAGGTGAGAGGATTCACCAGAGACAGAGCAGGGAGCAGAACAGGCAGACTGACTGAAACACACTGCTGAGGGCAGCAGCGGGCAAGGCAGGAGAGGTCTGCCGCGCCATGTGGGTCCCCACCCCGGCTGGCAGCAGGGATCGAACTCGTGCTGCAGTGGCTGCAGTTTGCTTCATAGTGCGTTGATTAACCCACTGCGCCACCAGGGAGGCCCCCTTGTGGATATTTTTATGCCTCTTAAACATTTATGTCAATAATTATTTTGGTTGTTATAGTCTTTTATTTGTGAAGCGGACGTTAGATTGCAGAATCTTTGTTAGCAGGAAGCAGCGAGGTGCTTCCCCAGCGAAGGCTGTTATAGTGCTCTTATCACTTAACGATTTGCTGTGTGGTGCTGGAAAGATGCACGTGTTAAAATGTACTTGTCCATTGCCTGTCTTGAGTGTATTTGCTGTACAGTAGCTGGAGGTCTCGAGTGCAAGTTAGGCTTAAAAAATGGTTTTAGTGGCTATTAGTAGCTTTGGTGAAAGTTTCCGTAGAGAAGACACAGTAAGAGGGTGGCAGCGGGAGATACGCTTCGCCTGACTCTTGCTCGGAGACATGGTAGCGAGCGCACACTGCCCACCACAAGAGCAAGGCGGTCACGGCCCCGCCCTCCCACTAAGACGCCCTCCTGCTCTGCTCTGCCAGTGAGACGGAGAGGTCTCTTTGCGGTGACATAGCTCGGAAGGCTCTGCTTATCGGCAGTAATGCTCCCAGACATCCTCCTTGTACTGGCGGGCTCCATCCCGGCACCAGAGTGGTGTTTCTGTACATACCGTGGGTCAGAGTTACAGTTGTTCTTAAGACCTACTACCTGAGACCCTCTGCCCGGGCTGTTGCTGCAAGGTGAAGCACTGTGCCATTCTGGAAGTATCACAGCATCTGGGGCTGCGTCTAGAGACTGGCAGAACTGACGTCCTCAAGGAGCATGTGAGAAAGAAGACACTGGGGAGATCGGTCCGTCCGTGGTGTCAGAGGGTTTACCGAGGATGGGGCTGGGGTACCGAGAAGGTAAAAATCCACAAGGCTGTGGTCGAGGCGGCAGCGCTCGCCTGGGTGTGGATGAGAATGACGGCGAGAGGCTCCGGGAGCTGCTTCCTGAGGAGCTGACTGAGGAGCAGTTGTTGGAACCGAAGCAGAAATGCACAGCTGAGGGAGTGGCGAGACACAGGAAGAACCCCAAGGAAATTCATAGTGAAGGTTTAGCAGAAGCTCTTGCAGACTTCAGCCGTCTCCATAGGAAGTTTGGAGTTTTTTTCATTAGTAGGAACGTTCATGGTGTTACCTGCACACAGCCCACCGCAGCCGGATCTCTGAAAAGGGCGACGGCGCCTCCAGCGTTGCTCAGGCAGGTCTTGAGGACGTGTCCACAGAGATGCCGACATCTCCGCCCTGAGAGACGGAGCTCCTCGGGGCCTCTGGGGACGGGGGATCGCGGTCCTGGTGACCCTGACCTGCGCGGCTTGCGCTGATGTGTCTAGCTTTTAATAAAGAAGTTTAAAGGAAACAGAAAAACCTTATAGGACAAAGATAGAAAGAAAACAGTCTGTATTGCCGTGCAGCATTTGTTTGTTACCACGGAAGTCAAAACTTGAAAAAACAAAATGTTTGTGGCACTGAAAAGCTGTGGCAAGCCAAGCTTAACGCAGATGGAGCAGAGGCAGCCTCGCGCGGCCCGAGTGGACGGTGTTACGGGGTCTGCGCTGGTGTGGCAGTGCCCTGGGCTTTCCTGCACCACGCTCTCAGCCGCGCCGCTTCCAGGCCGCAGCTCCGGTGTGCAGGAGCCCCAGGCGGGTGAGCGGCCGCTGCCCTCTGACACTGCAGCTTCGCCTCCCCGTGTCTCACGCCCTTCGACACCCAGACACTGCTTGTTCGAGCTGCCCGTGGCATCCGTGCGGTGACCGACTGAGGTGGTGGCCTGGGGGCAGGAGGCTGGACCACACGGCCTGTGTGTGAAGTAGGCTTTGCGTTTGCACAACAGCGGAACTGCCTGTGCTGCAGGTCTCAGCATGTGCCGCTTGTTCAGTGGGGCGGGATCGAAGGGCTTTATGTTTTGGGCTTTCTTGTTTTGGGGGGCAGGAGAGGCAGGGTCATAAAAAAATAACATGAAATCTATTAACATTTTTAATGTGCAGTGTAGATTGTTAACTAGATGCGTATTGTTGCACAGCAAATCTTTAGAACTTTTTAATTTTGCGTGACTTAAATCTATACCCACCTCATAGCAGCCGCCCCTCCTCCCGCCCCGTGACTATGGCCATAGCCGGTCACTCTGCTTTTTGCTTTTATGTGTTTGACTAGACACGTCAGGTAGGTGGAATCATGTGGCGTTTGTCCTTCTGTAACTGGCTCATTTCACTGAACTTAGCTCTCGGGGGCCATCCACGGCCTAGCATATGATAGGGTTTCCTTCCTGCTTAAGACCTGATTAATATCCCACTGTCTTGGCCCTGTGTCTTTGTCCGTTCGTTTGTTGGTGGGCCTCTGGCCGGCTCCTGCCTTCGGCTGCTGTAACCAGAGTCCAGTTGTCTCTTTGAGATGTTCTTTTTAGTTGTTTGGATAGATACCCAGAGGTGGGATTGCTGCCTCATGTGGTAGTGCTAATTTTAATTTTTTGAGGCCCCTCTGGGCTCTTTTCTCTAGTGATCGTGCCGTTTCCACAGTCCCACCCACAGTGCACGAGGGCTCTGGCTGCCCCACATTGTCGCCACCCCCTGGTAGTTTCCTGACAGTGGAGAAGAGTTCTTGATTTTTCAATCTATTGAACTTTCACTCGTTTTAGCTAGGGTGATAACTTCTGTAACCTTCCTTTTGGCAAAGCTGGAAGGTCCCTTATTCCTCTTTGTTTCTTTCCCAAGAGAACTGGACTTGTTGCATCTTCTTTAGAGTGTGTTCTTTTTCCTGCTGGGTGTTCTTCCTGAGACTGTCACGACTTGTTCATTTTCTGGATATCCATATCTGAAATCTTACAGTCGCTTTCTTAACTAAACTAATCTGAATTTGAGTTACTAGTAAATTAGCTGCCAGTAAGGTACCATTTTCTAGTCACATTTTTTCCCTCTGACTGGGTGGTCATCTGACGTAGCCTTGGATGTGGAGGGTTTAGTTTCTGCTCACATCATCAGGAACTGTAACCCTGACTTGTAAGCAGTTGCCTCACTGCTCGGTCAGCTCCTGGGTCAGGAGCCTTTCCCAAGGACTGTGCTTTTCCTGCTTGTGGGCCCGAAGCACTAGTTAAATGTGGGGTGAGGGCATTCCAGACGGGTGTGCAGAAAGCCGTCGTTTGATTGTCCGAGGACACGTTGTTTCTTACTGTGTGTGCCTGTCTTAATTCAAAACGTATACAGCAGAACCTCAGGCGGCAGCCTGGCCTGCATGTCTCATGTACCCACCCCAGGTCTGCCCGACATGTAACGGGTTTCCGGCGCGCTCTGCCGGGAGCGGGTGGTGCTGTTGCTGGTGGAGCTCTGGTGTCCTGGGGGGTGGGGCGCCATGGCCTGCTGTGTCTCCCTCCCCTCAGCGTGCCTTCAGTCACATTGGCGGGTGTGTCTGGGTAGAGGTACTACTGCATTTTGAGATGATTCGATTCACCTTAGGTGACAAAGTATTCTAGGACTTAGGTCAGGTTGTGTTTGAAGCCAGGTCCCTGCTTTATTAACGTTACTGGACTAATTATTATTTTGCTTTTGTGTTTTTGCAGACTGTTCTCTCTGTATAAGAAAGTTTCTGTCTTATAAAACACAATGTCCAACTTGTCGTGT
The DNA here is from genome assembly GCA_019455555.1 of Galemys pyrenaicus. Taxonomy (NCBI): domain Eukaryota; kingdom Metazoa; phylum Chordata; class Mammalia; order Eulipotyphla; family Talpidae; genus Galemys; species Galemys pyrenaicus. Next base: position 4,002,965 of record JAGFMF010011663.1, on the reverse strand, counting down.
GGTGAGTTTTTTCTTTTCTTTTAAAAAAATCATTGGTGCAAATATTTCTGTTTGATGTGTGCACAGAAGCCCAGGAAAGCTGTGTAATTATCGCATTACACTGTATGAAAGACATTTTTCACAGAGGACCTGTAAGACACACATATGGGGAACTGGCTTTGTTCAGTTTTTCACTTAGATTTCTGAGATCCTAAATGTATTGTAGGAGGAGAAGCTCATTTTAAGATCAGGATGTAGCACGCTGTAAGTCTTATGACCCACATTTTCTGGGTCCTTGGTTTTTTTTTTATAATTTCTCACCTTGAACAGAAGCTCCCATGGAAGGGCCGCTTGGTCGCCAGTGCCCGCTGCAAATATTTTTGCAGAAAGCCAAGATACGTGGCTTTGGGGCTGAACCAGCCTAGTGGTTCTGGGGAAAAAACTCAGAAATTTGTTATTATGTATCTTCAAGCATATCAAGTAGTAAAAAGGCAGAAAGGTAGGTAAGAAGGAAAGGACACATAAATAGAAATAAAAAAAGAGGAGCGATAGTAAGGTCTAGAAGAAAGGACAGCTAGCCCAGTGGAAGGATTTGGATTTGATTTTATTTTTTTAACAATTTATTTTTACTTATTCAGGCACACAAGAACTGGGGTGCAGGCCAGAGGTACGGGGGCAGGGTGAGAGGATTCACCAGACACAGAGTGGGGAGCAGAACAAGCAGACTGACCGAAACCACTGCCGAGGGGAGCAGCGGGCGAGGCAGGAAGGCCTGCCGCGCCATGTGGGTCCCCTCCCCCGGCAGCAGGGGTCGAACTCGTGCTGTAGAGCTGCGGTTTGCCTATTCATAGTGTGTTGTTTAGCCCACTGCGCCGCCAGGGAGGCCCAGGATTTGGATTTTAGTTTGGCACTTACTGAGAGACACGGTGTCGCTGAACATTATGAATTATTGTGGAAGAAATAACAGTTCCTCCACGTTAAGCTCCTGACCGCTTATACTCTACCACCCCTGCCGTGCTGGTGCTGGAGGTGAGCCTTGCCACTCACGCTGAACCACTGCTGGGTTTGTCGTGTTCCTTTTGGAACCCTGAAAACTGATCTTCCTTTTAATGTATTTTGTTTTTCTCCCTGTACTTGTTTATTTATCAAGGAAATATTCCGTAGCCCAAATGATTCTGCTCGGGAACGCAGGTCACGACTCGCACGGGAGTCAAGCTGAAGCGGTTCTGTTTCAAGATCACTTTGACTCTGAGAGACCCAGCTCTCCCCGTCTCAGGGTCTTTCACGCGAGCATAATTTCTATAGACATTTGAGTCTTCCTCCCTCATTGGTTCAACTACAGCGAACTTACAGAAAGCTGCAGCCCTCGGGGGTACAGTCAGGGCGCCAAAACTATGAACTAGCCCGACGCTCGCCTGAGCTTTCAGCAAGGCGCTGGGGCCAGGGTGGTGGTTCTGGCACGGCCATCCTCCCACAGTGAAGGAGAAGCGGAGAGTCGCACACTGCCCGTCTTGTTTTTCAGTTCCTTTGACACTGAAGCCCCTCCAGGTGGTGCCACTTAGAAGAGCGGCTGAGTTCTGCTTTTCAGGAGAGATTTTGGGGAAAGCTGAGAGTTGGCACTTGGAAGAAAGACTCTTGCATGTCGTTTTAGGTTTTATCTGAGTCCATGGAGACTGTGTACGATTTTTCTTTTAAGATTTATTTATTTATGCACACAAGAGCTGGGGTATAGGCCAGAGGCGTGGGAGGTGAGAGGATTCACCAGAGACAGAGCGGGGAGCAGAACAGACAGATCCCCTGAAACACACTGCTGAGGGGAGCAGCGGGCGAGGCAGGAGAGGTCTACTGCGCCATGCGGGTCCCCTCCCCCGGCGGCAGGGATCGAACTCGTGCCGCAGTGGCTGCGGTTTGCTTCATAGTGCGTTGATTAACCCACTGCGCCACCAGGGAGACCCCCGGAGACTGTGTACAATTTTTGCCTCATGCTCTGGAGAGCTTTGATCAGACTCCGTCAGCAGATCCTGATTCACTGTTTTAAAATTCCGTATTAGTTTGAGATAAGTGCACTTTATTTCGAGGCTTTCCTGGAAGTCTTAATGGCGTGGGGAGTCTCAGGAGGATGGGTTACACATTTTCAAACACAGGACTATGACAAGTTAATTATTATTTCTGACCTTTTTCCATCTGTTGTTTTTCTTTTCTAGACAGTCACAGAGCCGGACCTGAAAAACAACCGTGTGTTAGATGAACTGGTAAAAAGCTTGACTTTTGCACGGTATGATTTGATTTTGTGACTAACCCGTAACTACTTTGCCTTCTCTCTGTATGCACCCCTCGCGGTATGCGCTTTGGAGAGTAAGGAACGCAAGGTCGTGTCTGTTGGGGGAACGAAGGGAAGCGGCAGTCGTTACTCACACATGGACATTCTCACAGCAAGGGGGTTTCTTCCATTAGTTAACAGAACTTCTCTTATGAGATCTAAGAGTTAGAAATGCAGATTTGAGCATTTGCTTACTTTTGGGTACAACAAAGATCATTCCAGCTTCATCTTTTATTTTCCCTGCCTCAGCCCTCCAGTCAGCCATTTTCCCAAGGAGCCCTGCTTCTTTTCACTGAAGAATGGCATTCAGAAAGCAGAAGTCAGGATCTGGAGCTGGCTATGCTCGTTGTCACTGGGGCGTCGTTGCCTCTAGACCCCTCAGTGGACAGCTGGGTAACACGCATGTATACATACGTGTGTACTAACTCATGTATACCGACATTTCTGTAATTGTTCTGCATCTGCTCTGTTAATCCATTAACTCTTCCTCTGATTTACTCCTCATGTGTGAAATAATGCGCCACATGAAGTTTGTAGTTGGTGCCTTTTGAAGTTGGGAAGTAGAACTTGTCCAATTCATGATGGTGAAAGTTGAGTTTGGTCACGCGAGGGATTATTAAAAGACAGTCTAATAGTGTCTTGAGTTAATTTTATTTTTCGCCCTGCAAGTCAAGCGGGAGTTGTTACTGGAACAACGTACTTTGCTTGGTGAATTGTTAGCCGCCCACGTGTGGGGCTCGTGGGGCCCCCTTGGAGATCACTGCAGTGCTTGGAAAACACCAGTAGGTTGCCCCCAGTGCAGTTGTGCTTTTACTCTGGTTTGTATTCTAAAGACGGTCAGACTTAGCGCTCTGAATTCACCAAGTAGGACTTTCTAGAAATGGAATGTTGAGTTATTTTTTAAGAAACCCTGAGTCTCATAATTAGAGTTACTGCTTTTCTCGGATGCGACAGTTTAGAGTTTGTGGCCTGTTAGAATGTCTTTAGAAAGAAATTTAATGCCAGTTTGATTTTCTCTGAGACAGTAAAATTGTATCTCAAGGCTTATTTTTTTCTTCAGCTGTTAACTGAAAGCGTAATACCCTCCCTACTAGAAAAAGGAACATTATGAAAGACTGTGGTTGCTGAGGTGATCAGTATCTGGGTTAAGGACCTTTTGGTGACTTCAGGGAGGCTGTGGAATGACTGTGCTCGCCCCTCTGCTCTCTTCCCCTGAGAGGCGCAGATGGTTATTCATTGTAATGGGCCTGGTGGGGCGTGGGAGGTAAGTCTTTGCGGATTAAGAATGGATTTTATTGTTTCTCACTCTGTTTACCCTCTTGGAATTGGAATTGCTTTTTGGTGAACATTTTGGACATTTGTCACAGCTAAAGTGCTGTCTTTCATTGGCAAAATTAGTAGCCATGAAATTCAAACTAATCAGTTTCATTACTTGTTTGAAATCTGTTTTAAGATTAATGAGGGAAGTTTAATTTTATGATTAAAATGTAATATGTTTGTACTGTTTGTTGATTTTATTTCTTCCCTCTTTCCCATCTGTCATTACCATTTTATGACATTATGATTTTTAAAAATTTAATATTCTAGATAGAATAATGAAAAGGTATTGGAAAAAATTCCCGGCATTGTCAGATACAGGCTAACATGCAAGGCTTACATTTTCTTCCAACTTTTGCCTTTTATTTTCAAAGAACAAGAGTTTTCTCTCTTGAGTCAATTTTATTTAAATTAATGCTCTTAAGAAACTTGTGTTGAACAAAATTTAATTAGACTGCTTTTGCTTAAGTGGAATTTCATTCTGGACACAAGTAGGAAAACATTGCTTCTGTTCTTGTACATGGCCACCCACATTTTTATCATTATTTTTAAGAGTTGAGAGTGTAGAACATCATTTACATTTGTTTTATCCAACATTAAGGTATACATTTTTCTCTCTCCCCCAAGTTAAACTTTTTCTGCTCATTCCAAATTTAAGCACTTAAGTATTTTAGATGATAGTGTATTAATTCCCTTAGCTCATGGACAATCTACTCACCTTCCCTCATCTCTGGGTATTCATTTTAAACAGTTAAGTTGATATTTGAACTATTAAAAAATTATGTTTGTTTCAGGACATTCAAAAGGGTCAGTGTTCAGATTATGAATGACAAATACTATATGAAGCAAGATATTTTAACATAAGTAGGATTTTTGTGGATTTTGGGCGAGGCAGAATAAAATGATTACTGCCTTTTTTTTTATACCCATGTACTGCTCAGTCAAGTAACTGACTCCTCGGTGGTCTGAGCAGCGTTAAAAGAGTGTTTGTTTCTTATTATTGACTTTAGAGTAAAGGGAAACTCATTAAACGGTCTGACTTTGCGGTAAATGTTTGGTACTTTTCCATGATTCACTCAGTCTCAGGTGATAACATATGGATAATTTCCCCCATTTCCTCACTGATTAACATTTGGTTTATTTCCAGCTCTTGTCTGTTGTGGATACTGCTCCAGTGAACACTCTTGTGCACGTTGTTGGGCATAGATTTCTTTTGGCTTGAGAAGTGTGGAGGTGTAATTGCTCTGTACAGAGTCGGAGTGCATTTATTTGGCGCTATCTCTAAAAGTCTTAAAAGTATTCTCTCACCAGCAAAGTAGAAGAGCATTCTGGGGGCTCTGTCTCCTCACCAGCACTTGGCGTTGTTCAGTCTTCCTCACTTTGTCTAACCTTTCTGATGAGTGTGTCAGGGAAATTTTTGAAATCGCTGCTAAGGTTTTTGCTTTGAGTTTTTTGAGTTGGCAAAATGTATGTATAGCATAATATACTATGTTTGAGTTTTTAAACATTGAGATTTTGATGATTGCATCCATTCACATAACTATCGTCAAAGCCAGGAGCGCCCTCACCGCGCTGTTGGGCCAAGCCGGTGCCCGCGGCACCACGCAGGTTTCCGGCATCACCAGCTGCCCTTACGTGCACAGTTCTGCTTCAGCATCTGCATCACAGCAGCGGTGTGTGGTTTCCATTCACCACCAGGCAGGCGGCGGCAGCCCCTCTCCCCTTGCTTCTCAGCCCCCTGCCCCGGGGTGACTTCTGAAGCACGTGAGCGTCGCGAACGAGACGTTACAGGGTCTGTGAATCATCTTCCTTTGAAAGATGTTGAAGCTGTTTATTCTGCAGGCAGTGAAATTACCAGCACTCACTTTATTCTCTCAGGGCTGTAGTGTTTTCTTAGGTCTGATCTGTTTCAATTTTGTTCATATTCTAGTGTGCGCCTTCTTCCTAAGGCATGACCTTTGGGGGAGACCTCAGTGTCCAGGCTCTTCACCAGGGTCTCTCAGCTTTGGCTCAAATGCCAGCAACTGCCCAGCACTGACCTCGGGAGTCCCGGCTGCCCAGCATCTGCTCCCCGGCACCCGCCTGGGTCTCCACCTTGTTCTTGCCCAACCCTGGAGATGGCCGGGGGTGAGGGGAATTTGTAAGCAGACTTTCAAGGTTCCCTCTCTGTGACTACCCCTGCTCAGCCCTCAGATCCCCCATCCCGGCCACCTCTGCCCGTGGTTCTGCTCTCTGTTCCCTCCCTCCAGTGAGCGTCCTCGCTCTTGTTTCAGCTTCGGTTGATACCTAAGTCGAGGGGCAGCCTGGGAGGACGTAGATCCCTGTGTTTCTTCTCGCTGGGGGCTGCAGCCTCGTGAGGCTGAAGGGCTGTGCTTACGCAGACTTGTCTCATGCGTCACCAGGTTTTGTGCAGCTGTTCTCCATGGGAGAGTTTGAGGTCCCTCTTTTCTTGCACAGACGGGTGAGCTGCTTTTTAAGTCACATATGCTGCTTTGTGTCTTTCCTAGAAGACGCATCTTAGTTCGGTTGTCGATGTGGAGCAGCTTCTACGTTTGGTGGGAGCAGGTGTTAATTAGTGCATCAGCTCGTTCTGCAGAACCTGCTTTCTTAATTACCTTCCGTGTTGTCGTGCTTCCAGGAGTCATCTGCTGCAGTTTGCCTTCGAGTCCCCACCCATATCGCCTGCCTCCTCTTCTTCCAAGAGCCTCGCCGCCCGGGCATGCACGCCGGTGGCCCTCAGGCCCTCTGTAAAGCAAGGAAGCGGCTTAATGGAGAATTTTTTGATCAGAGAAACTGCTGGCTCTCCCTCAGAGGTGCTGATAAAAGAGACCGAGAGCAAGTTCCGGCCTCAGAGAGCGACGAGCACTTCTGCCGACTCCCAAGAGACGCCTCGCACAGAGAGGGCAGCTGGGGGCTCCTCCGGGGCCGCGCCTCCTGAGACCCCCTCGACGTCGGCTTTGAAACAAGTCGCCAGAGGTAGGTGCTGTCCCTCGTGTGTTTTCGTATGTGCCACAAGAATAAGGAGGGCTCAGCCGCTTGAGGGGAGGGAGTGAGAGGGCAAAGCACATTCCACCGGGACTGTCCTGGAGAGCCTGCAGGCCCGTGCCAAGGTAGATTCCCGCCACCACTTCCCCGCTCCACCTTGGGGAGGAATTCCGGCTGTTTGCTGTGCAAGTGCAGCACTTCCGATGCAGTCATACTGTGAGCGTGGAGCAGCTTTCTGTGTTTCAGTTTTTAATTTCCTCCATATCAGATCCAGTTTAATCTTAAAGAATTCTTTTTATTTTATTAGCTACCAGTTTTCTCCACCTGCGCTTGAACACTTCCCAACTCTTCTGCCTGACCCTTAAAGCCTTCGATGATTTGATCCCCATCCCGGTTGTCCCTCTTCTGCCTCTCAAAAGTCCTCCCATTCTAGCCGGCGGGTCTCCCCCTCTATCCGCTGAATGCGCCCTGTACAGACTGGCGCCCTCATTGTAGGTCTGATTCCACCTGCTCTCGTGAGTGAAGCTCCACCGGCACAGGCACAGACCGTGTCTGCTGCCCTCGTGCTGATTCTCGCCCTCCAGCGGCAGAGCCCCGGCGCCTTGGGCTCATCGTATTTACACCTGCCCCTTCCCTAAAAATGTTTGCTGCCCGTGTGCTACCTCTCTAGAATGTCCAGGCCCTAGAGTTTCTGTGGGTTTGTTAGTATGATATCTTAACTTCATAGTGTTTTTGCACAACTAGCTCAGCTTCCTAGTGAGAAGCATCTAGGCATGTCTGGCCTTTTGTTTCTGTGTCTTCCTCAAAGCACGTTCAGAGCGCCTTCTGAACAGGCACCGTGTTGTAGGCATCGGTACGCTCACGCCACAAGTGAGTTAAATTGGTGCTGAGTTAACGCTCAGTGAGCAGCTGAGCGGTCTGGGTCCCGAGGAATGGACGTGTTACTCTGGTTCGCCCTCCCCCGCCCTGCCTCGCGCAGGTGTGCTTCCTTGTGACTGGTTCATTGCTCGTGTGGGTGACTCTTAAGGCTTGGGAAAACAAGAGTAGTTTGTTTGCTCACAACTTGATAGAAGAGAGTGAGCCAGAACACTTTCTGGGCAGTGTGTTTCCAAACTTTCTGCAGCCTCTTCCTCTGGGCGCAGGCTCAGAATGGTCTGGCTGTCGCAGCGTGGCCGGGACCCAGCACCGGGCGGCCCCTCGTTTCTGCCCTGGGACCTCATTCTTTTTCCCTTCTGCCTTTCTGCATGCATGGCAAGGTTGGAGCCTGCCCTTCATCTCAGTTGCTAAAAAGATGCCAGTTTCAATTATTTTTCCTTTTTTACAAATAAAATCTCTTTTTCTCTTTTTTGAAAATGACAGTGGATTGTCCTGTCTGTGGCGTCAGTATTCCAGAAAATCACATCAACAAGCACCTGGACAGCTGTCTGTCGCGGGAGGAGAAGAAGGAGAGCCTCCGAAGGTTGGTGAGCCGGCGCGGCCTGGCCGCGGCTTGGCTCCGCGCCCCTGCGCTGTGCAGGCCCGGGGCCCGGCACTGTCCGCTTGCTCCGCCGCTGCTTGTCCGGCGCCGGCTCCCGTTTGCTTTTCCTTTTCACCCCGTAAACCTGTGGTTCCATTCCGTGTCCTTGTTTCTTCAACCCCCACTTCCCAAACGTAATTAACTGTGGAGTATTCGAGCCGCTGGTACCTTCTGAATTAACAAGAAATTAGTGACTTAGAATTCAGCTACCACAAAGCTCCTTGGCCAAAGAAAGCAAGCTTAGACTCTAAATGAAAACACAGTCTTTGATTCTTAGGATGCTTTGAAGTTCTAGCATTTTAACTAAAACTGGTCCCCTTCTTTCTAAGTAGGTAGTCATATATGTAATGACATGAAATGGCACATGAGAGCGTGAATGAAATGTAATGTCTGTTCCCAACTCGCCACCCCCTGCCTCAGCTCTGTCCCATAACTGTTAAGTTGTCAACTCAAAGTTTGCACCCACACTTTTATGCTGTTCTTTGTCCTTTATACATCAGAGCCATAGTGTTTTGTTAAGCTGGGCCACTACTGTTATAGATGTAAGTTGTTTTGGAATGAAATTTTAGTCATAATTCATTGCAGAGGGCTGAGGGTGGTTGATGACGATCGTAAGGAAGCAGAAGCTGCTAGTTAGGTGAATCTGATGATGAATGGAAGGAGAGATGAGAGGGGTTTGGGAAAGGAGTAAGCATCAAGATCAAAGAAGGCTTTGTTTTTTAAAACAGAATTGTTTCAGCCTTCAGTCTCTTTCCTTCTGCTGTCTCCAAGGAGAGAGCAGGGGATAGATTGAGCAGATCAGGAGCCTGAGAGATCAAGAGTCTGGTAACGAACTAACTCGACATGCATAAAGAAACCTTCTGAAGCAGGAGGGAAGGGACGGAGGGTAGATGACAATTAGAGAAAAGACAGTTTAGACAGGGGAAAGGAAGCGAGGAATTAGTGGCAGCCCAAGGATGGGGATGAATGGAGTGACTGACGTGTGGTGTTTGGAGTGGAGCCAGAGGCCTGAGTTGCCCCTTCGTCCCTGTCCCCTTCCCCTGCTGGGGCTCCTGAGGTCGCGCCACAGGCCCCTGCAGCAGGCCCCTGTGCAGTCTTGCCTGCCGGAAACTTCCTCCTGTTGGTAAGTTTGTTGATGAGAAGAGATTGAGATTTTTAGCTTGCTTAGTTTGTTCAACTTTGAAATAAATGAACGTGGATCTTTGCAAGAATTAATTCCATAGCATGAGGATCTAATGTGCTGCATTTCCCTTTAAAAATGCGTCTTCCTGAAGAAGGAGTTGGGAACACAGAAGTGCGCGTTTTCTCCTTGAAGAGTAAGGAGTTGTTAGCTCTGATAATCTCCTTGGGCTGCTCTTTTTTCAGATGAGCCATGCTGCTGCTTCTGCCACCCTGGGCTCCGTCAGGTTACCCAGAGACACGCCTACTGCGAATGATTAAGTCCAGGCTCCGGGAGTGGGCGCAGTCCTGCCCCCGGGCTTGCCACAGCCTGCCGCTTGCCCTTGGGGCCACTGGGCAGTGCCTTGCTCGCAGGGAAGGCGTCTCTGTGCGAGAAAAGGCACCGCAGCCACCGCCAGGTCCTGCATCTGGGGTGCTTGTTGCGTTTTGTTTAACCCGGTAATTTTTTATTTGACCCCTTAACTTTTTTGTTCTCATAAGTTATTTCCTGCAAAACTAGTGTTTGTGAAGATACACTTAGGGAAGCCTGAAGCCACATTTCTCGTCAGGTATATGCCGGCCCGGATTCTGGGCCTGTACAGCAGTCTCCGCCACATTAGGGGTTTTCTCCACCGCACCCTGACTGACCAGCGGTGGGCAGCCCTCAGCTCCTCGGCAGACACTTCCCCCGAGTGGTGCGAGGACAGGCTTCCTTGTGAAGGGCTCTCGGTGCCTCCCTCGGCTCACTACATAACAGAGAGGTCTGTGTCGCTTTCACGTTGTGGCCAGTACTCGTTAGCCTTCGTAATTGAAGTTTCTTGATGGAAATTGTCAATGACTAGTGGTTCTTTTCATTATAAATGTCACTGGATAGTTGAGACTTCATTAGAATTCTTTAGTCATTTGATCATCTAGCCATGGTAAAGTAAATGCTCTAGATGCCGCCTTAATGACTTGTGCACCCAGTTTGCTGGTGTAAACTGTAAAATGTCTCAGCTCTTGCTACCTACTGTGATTTTATTTTGCCATGATTTTATCAGCCTTAGAATCTAATGGACTTGAGGAGCAATTTTCAGAAAAATGCGATCTGTAGTGGGTTTGCAGGTCTTTCTACAGTTAAATATTTATCTCTGGCTTTTAGGCTTTATTGATAAAGCTGGCCAGTCCAGAAGTCTGCCTGCGCCCGCTCTGTCCTGCCATGCATGCCTCTCAGCGTGTCCCTGGGCCACCGGCGGCACATGTGCCTCACAGGGCTGTGCTAGGGTAGATTTCACGGCCTCTGCTTCAGGCCGAATCAGAACTGGCTGGTTGATGCGGAGCAGAGACTGAGGACTTCCATTCTAAATGAGCATGCCTTGGGTGGACCAGCTGTGAGTCTTCGTGAAATCCTGGATTTTGGATAAACCTGTTACATTTTAAGTTCCTATAAATATTCACTCAAACCTTCAATAGTTTTATTTATTACAAAATCATTTTACATTGTGCTTGTAATGACAACTTTAAATACATATTGCCATTGTGCTGAGTCAGGCCCTGTTCTCAGAACCGTGTTATAAATCTGTTTACGTAGATAAACTCACCAAGGAGTTGCTGTTACAAAGTTGTCTCAGGTCACTGAGTGCCTTAGATAGCTTGAATTTGATTCTATTTTAATCAAGAATGTTTGCTTGCCTTTTTTGTTCCTTTTAAGCAGAGATCAAAGAAAGTCATTTCATAGAGCTTTTGTATTTAGATTTACAGTTTGGTGCTTGTGAGTGTATCGTTATATAGTGTGAAGAGTCAAGTATTGTATTTATTGTAATGCTTCATATCTTGCTAAGAGTCAAGTATTGTATTTATTGTAATGCTTCATATCGTGCTAAGAGTCAAGTATTGTATTTATTGTAATGCTTCATATCGTGCTAAGAGTCAAGTATTGTATTTATTGTAATGCTTCATATCGTGCTAAGAGAAGCTGAAGAGAACACGTCCCGGTGGTATTTTTGCCGCTGTTTCCGGTCGTGTTCTCTGACGCCGCGGGAACCCCTGCCTGTCAGCTCTGGCTGCTCGCTCGCTCCCGGTGGGGACGAGCGGGACGCCGCACGGCTGGGCCTGCTCTCCTTTCGTCCGTGCTTTTGCTGAATGATTGCTGGAGCGGAGGGGCATTTTGCCTGTGGGTGAGAACTTTCCCCGAAGAAGCCTTGGGCGATCCTACGACCAGTCCTTAACCTAGTGCTCGGTAGCATTTGTAGTCATCATCAGAGATGACTTTTCACGGAGACTTTGCATGAAAACCGTGGGCAGATTTTGGGAAAAATATAAGCCTGCACAAGTGTGATTCTAGATGGAGCGCCAGTGTTCAGCGCACAGCCTCTCTGCGAGAGTCGGCCTGCTGCTGTAGGCTGCCAGCCCAGCAGGCCTCTCCCCTTGGCTGCCGCCTCGGTCCCTCCACCTCAGGTGCCACCGGCACCCTGGGTGCTGCGCGTTGAACACTGTCCGCTTGACTAGTGACTGGCTCCCCCTCCTCGCGCCCACTTTTTATCTTAATGGTTCTGCTGTTTGCCAGTCGCCTTGGCGCTGAGTCGGAAGCGACGTTACTGTTATGGGAAGGCATTTGGTAATTCAGTCACCTTCTGTGGTCTTTTTCCCTTTTTAGTTCTGCTCACAAAAGGAAGCCACTGCCCAAAACTGTATATAACTTGCTCTCAGAACGTGATTTAAAAAAAAAGCTAAGACAGCATGGGCTCTCTGTTCACGGAAATAAACAGCAGCTCATTAAAAGGCACCAGGAGTTTGTGCACATGTACAACGCCCAGTGTGACTCTTTGAATCCGAAGTCAGGTAAAGTGCTACACGGTGGGTTCTGCTTTTCTTCTGATAAGGTGATTTTGTGCTGCTTGGGGATAATAAGCCACGGGGAAAACATTTTTAGTCAGTGCATTTTCGATGGTAGGTAAGATGTGTCTTGCTTCTGCAGTACCCTAGGACACACTCTGGTAAGCCAGCCAGCCTTCCTCGCAGCCGCTCTCTCTGTTCTCGTTCCTCCTTCAGAGGCAGCCCGTGCTGCCGGTTTCCGGGGTCCTTGCGGAGGTAGTGTGGGGACTAGAGCGCGTCGGGCTGGGTCCCGGTTTTGCAGGTTTCTGACTGACTGACTTTGGGCAAGTTACTCAGTATCTCCGTACCTCAGTGTTCTCCTCTGTAAAATAAAAGCTGTAATACAACCTCCTTCCAATGTTTTTGAGAGAAATAAATGATAAGATGCATTTAGAGTACCTTAGCAAGTGGTTAGCATTCAGGAAGTGTCACCATTAACAGCACTGCGCAGACAACCGTGATCATTCTCACTAGGAAAGTTTTACATGATCAGCGCACTGTTTAATGATTTGTCCTTAAAATCAGTGCCAGCACGCCCAGAGCCAGTGTCCTTCCCCTCCCCCTTCTGACCGCTGACTGCTATCTGGACTTCAACCCCAGATACTCATTTTGCCTATATATTAATTTTATATTAGTGGGACAATAAGTAGCTGTGTATACTTTTGAGTCTGCATCTGTGTAATGTGTTCATAATATTTATCTGTGATTTTGCATACAGTTGTGATTTTTATTTTTTTGTTGCTGTAGAGTATTCCATTGTATAAATATATCACACTACTGACCCATTCAATGGATGATGGACATTTGGGTTTTTCCACTCTTTGGCTCTTAAGAATAATGCTGCTATGAATAATCATCTGCATGTCTCTTGATACACACAGGCACAGATGTTTTTTAGATGTACATGTTTAGGAATGGAATTGTGAAATTTTTGCAGATGTTCAGCTTTCAGAGATATGGCCAAACTTTCAGTGCCAAGGTACACTGTCATCTGGAGGGTGGGAATGTTCCAGTTTTTCTGCATCCTTCACAAAATCAGTTTTGTCAGTTTTTCATTTCGGCCTTCCTGGTGGGTCCATGGGAGATCTCATTGTAGTTTTAATTTGTACTTCCCCGGTGACTTAAATGTCCAGCACATTTTTATATCATGATTGGCCATCTGGACATCCTCTCTGGTGAAATCCCACTTAAGCCTCATTTTTCTGTGCTGTGGATTTATTGTTACTTATTTGTGGGAGTACATGAAATTTTCTGAATGCAAATCTTGTTTAATTTCATCTCTTAATGGCTTCCTTTGAGAAATAGACATTCTTGATTTTAATGTAATCCAATCTGTTTTAATTTTCCTTTTGGTTAGTACTGATTATATCCTTTTTATGTCATTCCCTACCACAATAAGGATTTCTTTCGCTCTGTTTTTTTTTTTTTTTTAATTAAAGCTTTATCGATGCTGCTTTTACATTCCAGCCTACTCTTTCTCTGGGATGGATTTTAGCACATGTTCTGAAGTGGGGTCTGGCACTCTTCTGGTTTTCCATATGGATAGCCCGTTGATGAGGCGCCATCTTTGAAAAACCGCCCTTTTCTCACCCAGTTGCACTGTTGAGATTCACCTCGATGAGTCTGTGGGGCCTGGGTGCTATGTCGTTCCTTTGGGTCATTTGTTCTAGTGCCTGCCGCGCGCTGTCTTCATTGCTTTATGAGAATCGGAGCAGATCTTGCAGTCTGGCCAGGCTGTTCCTCCAGCTTTGTTCTTTTAGAATTCCTGGGCCCTTTAACGCGTCTTACAAAGATTTTAGAATAAGCTTGTGTGTTCTAGGAATCAAAACCTTGATTTTTTTATTGGGGTTATGTTAAATCTGTAGGTTTGGGAATGTTGATGTCTGTATAGTACTTGAGTCTCCAGTCTATTAACTTGGCTTATTTCTTTAGTTGTTTCTCTTTCATTTCTGTGTGCAAAGTCTTATATATAGCCTTTGGTTTGAAGTTCTTTTTTTTTTTTTTTTAAAGCATTATAGGTATTCTATGTTTTTGATATGATTATAAGTGATGTTTTATTTCAAAGTGTCAGTGTTTATTTGTTGCGGAAATATAAAAATACAACAGATTTTTTTTATATTGTCCTTGTAGCCAACAACTTGTTATATTTGCTTCTTAAGCGTGCATTTTTAAATTGAGGTTTAATTTACTTGTGATATAATTCATCCTTTGAGAGTGTATAACTAGGTGATTTTTGACAAATGTATACATAGTCATCCTAGCCACCACTTCTGTCAAAATATAAAACATTTCCTTTGCCTCCAAAAGCCCCTTTGCTATAAATTCCCTTCTCCTTACTCCAAGGCCCTGGGAAAAGCGATCTTTTTTGTCCAGATAATTTTGCCTTTTATAGCTGGAGTTATGTAATTGTATAGTGTGCAGTCTTGTATCTGTCTTTGATTTAGCGCAGTGCTTTTGAGATTTGTCCATGTAGCATCTATCCATTCATTGTCACTCCTTAGCGTGTCTGCAGCATGTTTGTGTCTGGACACACCACGTGTCTCCAGTTTTGGCTGTTAGGGACGACGCTGTTTGGAATATGGCTTACAGATCTTTGTAGAGGCGTGTATGTTTGTTTCTTGAATAAGTGCTCAGAATTGCCGGGTCATATTGTAAGTGTGTGCTTAAAATACAAGGAACTGCCGAGCTCTTTCAAATGGCTGCACTGTTCCTGCATCGTTTGAGAGCTCCACGTGCTCCGTACCCCTGGTCGGGGCTTACGTTCTAGTCTTCTTGGTTTCTGTCATCCTGGTGGGTGTGTAGTGAGAGCTCACGGTAGTTGCGTTTTTCGGAGACTAAGACTGTTGAGTGTCTTTTTATATACTTATTTGCTGTGTGTATATTTTCCTTCATAAGGGGGCCGTTGAAATATTTTGTTCGTGAATTACTTTTTATTTATTGTAAGAGTTTACTTTATTTGTCAGATATGCATTATGAATGTCTGGGCCTGTAGCTTGCCTTGTCATTTTCTTCACAGCAGCTTTTGAAGAGCCTCATTTTTCAGTTTGAAGAACCTCAGTTTACCATTTTTTTTTTAATGATTCATGACTTTTTGTGTTCCACTAAGAAATATTTGCCTATTCTAAGATAAGACTTTTTCTCCCGGGCCTCCCTGGTGGCGCAGTGGGTTAAGCAACGCACTATGAAGCAGGCCGCAACCACTGCAGCACGAGTTCGATCCCTGCCGCCGGCCAGGAGGGGGACCCACATGGCGCAGCAGACCTCTCCTGCTGTGCCCGCTGCTGCCCTCAGCAGTGTGCTTCAGTTGATCTGCCTGTTCTGCTCCCCGCTCTCTGTGGTGAGTCCTTTCACCGCCCCTACACCTCTGGCCTGTACCCCAGTGCTTGTATGCATAAATAAATAAATCTTTAAAAAAAAAAAAAAAGACTTTTTCTCCCATGTTTTCTTCTAGAAGTTTTAAATTTTAGTTTTTACATTAAGCCTATGATCCATTTCCAGTTAATTTTTATTACAGCATATGAGATGACGGTCAAGGCTTATTATTGATATGTCGATGCAGCTGGCTCTTCAGTACTGTTTGAAGAAGACTACCCCTTCACCACGCGCCTGCGCTGCGCCGTGGCCAGAAGCCCGCGGGCTGTGTCTGTCTAGCCTGTCTGTCCTCTTGTGGCGCTGCCTTGGTCACTGCCACTCACGCTGCGCCTTGAAGCCAAGAGTTTAAGTTCTTAGACTTAGTTCTCTTTCAGAATTGTTTGACTATTCTAGTCTCTACATTTCCATCTAAATGTAAGGCTCAATATGTTCATTTATACGAAAGAGCTGCCTGAGATTTTGGCTTTGAGTACGTTGCAACCATGGGTCAACTTTTGATAGTGATGTCTCAGTATTGAGCTTTTAATACCTGTCACATTAACGTGTCTGCTTAGGTCCGTTACTTTATCCCAGCGATGCTCTCTAGTGTTCCGTGTATGTCTTCCACATAGTTTGTGAGATGTGTCTCTAAGGATTTCATGGTTTTGGGTATTTTTGTAAGTCATATTTTATTTCAATTTCTTCTTGTTCAGTTACTGTATAAAGACTCATTTTGGTGTGTTGAATTCTGCATAGTTACCTTGAATACTGGTAACTTATGATACTCACTATTATGTTTGGTTGCTTTTCTGTAGCTGCTGTAGGAATTTTTATCACTTCAATAGAACCAGCTTTATTTCTTTTCAGTCCGTATGCCTTTCGCTTCTTTTCCTTGCTCATCTCAGTGCAGTGTTGTGCGGAGTTGTGAGCAGACGTCTTTAGTACTGCTCTTACAGGTAAGTAAGCATAACTAGGTTCCTGCTGATGCTTTTTATTAGATTGAGGAAGTTTTTCCTCCTCCTAATTTGTTGGGAGTTATGAAGGAGTGCTAAATTGTGTCAACTTGTGTTCTATTTTTCTTTAATTGATCATATTTTTTTCTTCATTTTGTAATGTGATTTATTGCAATGATTTTGAATAAAGCATTCATTCATTGGCTTTTACTGAATTAACGTTGCCTGTGTCCTTATGTTAACAGCTGCCGAAATAGTTCAAGAAATTGAAAATATGGAGAAGACTAGGCTGCGTCTCGAAGCTAGTAAACTCAACGAAAGCGTATGTTGGTTGTTTATTTCAGATTCTGGGGTTGAAATGAAGGAAAGAAAAGTTTAACTTGCTACTAAAATTAAAAGAGCCAGTGTTAAATCTCTGTAGTGGGAAATCTAATACATTTCCATCTAATGTATTATTCACATGGAACTGTTTTTTTAGCACAAAATACTATTCTTTTGAATAGTCTTCTAGCCAAAATGCAATTTACAGTAGTCTTAATTAATTATAGTGATGAGGGAAAATCACATATCTATGCATCAGTTAGCACTGGTGCTGTCCTTCCTCTGCGGGGTGCAGGGGATAAATGGTTTAACCGCTGTGGCCCCTAAGGTCTGTGTGAGCCTCAGATCTGCACACACGATCTAAGATCCCCTCTTCGCTCTGCCATTCTGCAGTTCTGTGAGTACACTGATGGAGGAATTCAGTAACTAGGAATTTGTGAGGACTGACTGTTGAGCTTATTGAGGGACTCAGAGACCTAAACTTCTTCACTATTGCCTTCCTCTAGCCTGAATGTCCAAAACTTGAGGAAAGAATACCAAAGAAGAAAGTAGACACTGTGTCCTAGGACACTGGAGGATGTGTTTGGGCCCTCCCAAGTAGTCTTTTTTTCTAGATCATCTGCTAATATGTTTGTAAAGAAGGCCACGACCTTAGGGAAGTAAGTTTATAATCAGATAGCAGGAAAAATGGTACTTTTTCATTGATTTTATTATTACCTGTGTGCTGACTATAAGGTGGAGACTAAATGTATGATGTAAGATTTCTGATCATTTAAGTCTAAAATTTTAGGAAGTGCAGCTAAAGTTAATGCACTAAGTCTTCTATTACTCATTTAATCTTTGTATTACCTTTGCAGTCGACCTGGAAACATTAGGTTGGAAAACCAGGCACCTAAGGAGGTCTGCCTTAATATGGTTCTGATATTTGTCTCCTTAGTCATGAAATTATAACTGTTAGTAGTGAATGTAAAAAATTGAATACTAAAAATAGGAAACCTAATTGACCATTTTCTTCATATAATCTAATGAGGTCAATGTAGCATTTTTTAATGATAGGAAAACAGTAATGAGTAAAAACATTAATTATGATATCTAAGGAAAGTATATAGGAAGTTATACTTCTGAGAGCTACATAAAACAGAAATAAGAGATTCTTTTCCCCTCATTTGTAATTTTAGAGTTTGTAGAACTAATTTCTATTTTTGCCTCTTTAAAATTTTAATTAAGATTTTTTCCCCCCCCCCATTTTAGGTAATGGTTTTTACAAAAGACCAAACAGAAAAAGAAATAGATGAAATTCATAGTAAATATCGTAAGTTGTGTGATGTTTTCTTTATTACCAAGAACTAGACTTGCAGTTTTCTGTCTTAACTCATTTTTCAAAATAATTTTGATGTTATTGTTTGATGCAAAGTTATTAATATTGTGACTGAATTTTAGTTGAATATTGACTCATACATTGACCTTTCTTTGTAACTCTGCCTGTTTTTTGATTTGTGACTAACATTCCACTTTTAGCTTATCACTGAGCACTTTGGGAATATTAGTTTGTTGCTCTTAAGGTAGCTGTGAAAAGAAAGTGAGGTTGAAATGGAAACTTTGCTTATTTTTCCTCCTGCCTCCCGGTCACTCAGTGTGTTCATGCTTCAGTGAAACTTGCAAATTTCTCCCCAAAAGAGTTTTCATTTTATCCCGACTTTGTCCCATCCTCTTTTTCAAATGTCTTTGTATATATCTTTCCCAGGGCTATAGCACTACTGTTCAATCAGTTACTTTTTGCTTGTTTTTAGGTTAAATATAAATATAAGTGGCTAACAGACAGTAGGTGGTTAATGAGTATTGGTATTTCAGTTGTGCTAGGTGAAGTTTGTTTTTTGCTCAGTTCTTGTTTTTTTTTTTTTTTTTTAAAGATCCATTTATTTAAGCATACAAGAGCTGCAGTACAGGTCAGAGGCGTGGAGGGAGGGAGAGGATTCATCAGAGACAGAGTGGGGAGCAGAACAAACAGATGGACTGAAATACACTGCAGTAGGAGAGGCAGGAGAGGTCTGCTGCGCCATGTGGGTCCCCTCCCTGGCCGGGGATCGAACTCGCGCTGCAGTACTGTGGATGCTTCATAGTGCGGTACTCAACCCGCTGTGCCACCAGGGAGGCCCCAGTTCTTGAGTTTTGAAGGAGCAGATTCAGCAGCATTTCTTTGGGGAGGGAGGATGGAAGATGCAGGAGCTGTGAGTGGGTTTGACAGGCTCTGCCTCACAGCAGAAAACAGGTCAGTGTTGTTCTGTAGATGGGAATCTCCTCCATCACCTGTGGTGCAGAAGTGACTTTTCTTCAGGCAAGAAATAGAGACTATCAAACGGTCCCTGAACTGCCAAAGATAAGAGCTGCAAAATATAGGAAAGCAGAAAATTTGCATGGAGAGAAAGTAACTTAAATCACTAAAAGAACGCTAGCCACTAGCCGCAGTCACATCCCGGAAAGACAAATGTGGATTCGATACAGACAAGAAAATACACAGCTATATATTGCTCACTATTAAAATGCCTTTTTTGAAGTTCGAATTTACTCGGTAGGCCATGGTAAATGAATTCATTTAATGCTAAAACAAACCTCAGTATCTACATTTTTTTTTAAAGATTTATTTATTTATGCATACAAGAGCTGGGGTGCAGGCCAGAGGTACGGGGGTGGGAGGACTCACCAGAGACAGAGTGGGGAGCAGAACAGGCAGACAGACTGAAACACACTGCTGAGGGGAGCAGCGGGCGAGGCAGGAGAGGTCTGCCGCGCCATGTGGGTCGAACTCGTGCTGCAGTGGCTGCGGTTTGCTTCATAGTGCGTTGTTTAGCCCACTGCGCCACCAGGGAGGCCCCAGTATCTACATTTTTAAAAAAGCCTTTCAGGCATGTCCTGAAACTTTTAAATGCTTAAACCTTATAATTTGTTCAGTTGCACATTTTGAATTAGTCCCCAAAACTGTCCTCTTTAGCCAAAGATGGTATTAAGCCAGTGTACTAAGCCCCCTCTGAGAGCTGCTCCTTTTTCTCTGTGTGTCTTCCATGTGTCACTGAGGTGGACGTGTCAGTGAGTGTCTGTTTCATTGTGTTAGTCTGTATTTTGTCATAAGGGATCCCAGCCAAGTACTGAGAAAATTACAGGGAAAATTATAGTTATAATTCTTTTGGGGGGAGAAAGTATTTTTCCTGTAGCTAATAATTCTCTTTTTAAAAAAAAATTATTTATTTATGCATACAAGCACTGGGGGACAGGCCAGAGGTGTGGGGGGGGGGGGTGAGAGGATTCACCACAGAGAGCGGGGAGCAGAACAGGCAGATCAACTGAAACACACTGCTGGGGGAAGCAGCGGGGAGACAGGAGAGGTCTGCTGCGCCCTGTGGGTCCCTCCCCAGCCGGGGATCAAACTCACGCTGCAGTGGCTGTGGTTTGCTTCATAGTGCGTTGCTTAACCCACTGCACCACCAGGGAGGCCCTAAGTCTCTTTCATTTGCTTAATTTTTTATTTTAGCCCTAAAGTATGAAATTAGTATTTATCTCTGAGCTTTTCACCAGAAATGTAAGTTACTTTCTAATATATTTCAACAGTGATTATCAGTTTATTATTTCCCAGGAATATCGTCCTGAGATAGGACCCCCCCACCTCTGTTACCTGTTCTAATCACGCTGCTTCCCGGCGGACCTCTGCCCTGGAAGCTGTCCTTGGCTTTCCTTTCACCACCTCTTGGGGATGCTGCTCTCTTCCCTTCTGTGCAGGGCCACATATCTCAGGACCCAAATCTGCCTATTCTATTTTCTTGTTTTGGTGCAATTCTTTTTATAGAAAACTCCCCGAGAAAAGGCTATGTGGAGGGACCTTCGTGTGACCACACGTAGCTGGAAATACTGCCTTTGCTGTCAACTGCCTATTTGGGTGTGCAGTTTTACTTGGGAAAGCCTTTTCTGATCTCCAGCTTCTAAACATCTCCTGATGCTTCCTCACTAGTCTTCTCCCATCTGCTCGTGGCCCTGCTAAGCCGTGTGGGTGCTCAAGCTGTATTCTCACTTTGGCCAGTCTGCAGAGCGCACTTTGCTGCCTTCACTTCTGCTGCTGTCAGAGACCCTCCAGCACTCCTAGAGCGGCTCTGTAAAGTCTCTCGTCTCCTCAGTTGGACTTGCTCACCCCTAACTTCCCCTCCTTCTTGTATTTTAAGCAGTCAGTTATCTTTTACCTCCTTTATCAAATTGTTCCCTGCTTTGGGGTGTTTATTACCCTCTTCTCTGTTTAGAATTTCTCTGTGTCTGAATTTCCTCTTTGGCCCCAGTTGCATCCCTAGCTCCTGTTAAGCTTGATTGCAGTTTCTGTGGGAGACGCTGTGGTCTCCTGGTGGTGAGACGAGGTGTCCGTTCATCCGTACCTGCATCATCACGTGCTTTTCAGAGAGCTGCTCCATTTGTTCAGGCGTTTTGAGTTCGTGGTGTGTTGGAGGTGCTAGGGATGCAGGAATGAACAAGACAGGCAAGAAGGCCACCTTGTTGGGTTTATGTGCTAATATTCTAGGAAGGGATAAGTAAAAAGAGCCAGTGTAAGAAAGGGTAGAAGAAGTTTACATTTTTGATAGAGTGGTCATAGTTGTTAGTTGCAGGAGCAGTTTACGATTAGTGGGTCTCTGTGAGTGTGCTCAGGCAGTTGTAACCATGGGATGGTGACTTGAACAACAGAAACTCTGCAAGTGGGAAGCCCGGCAGAAAGCTGTGGTCAGGATCGGCTCCTCCTGAGTCTCTGAGGGGTGATGATCTGTTCCAGGCCTCTCTCCTCGTCTTGTCAGTGACTGGTTCTGTCTCTTCTCTCTGGTTGTCCGTCTTGATGTCTCTTTGTACTTTTAATAGAGGCGTATTGAATGGGACTCACTGTAAGGACCTCCTTTTTTTTTTTTAAAGATTTATTTATGCATACAAGAACTGGGGTACAGGCCAGAGGTGTTGGGGGAGGGGTGAGAAGATTCGTCAGAGACAGAGTGGGGAGGGAGCAGAACAGGTGTATCTACTGAAAGACATGCTGAGGGGAGCAGAGGGGAGACAGGAGAGGTCTGCTAAGCCATATGTGGGTCATTTCCTTAGCTGGGGAATGAACTCCGACTGGAGCTGCTGGTGATAGTTTGATAGCACTGAGACTTAACCCCTGCGCCACCAGGGAAGCTGTAGGAACCTCCTTTTAACTTGGTTACCTCTGTCTCCAAGTAAGGCTACATTCTGGGTCTAGGGGCTAGGACTTCAGCGTGTAGGGAGGCACATATTAACCCTTAACTGTTTTCAACAGGGCTTCCTTTCCTTATGAAACTGAAAATTCTGCGATTAAGGAAATGTTTCTGTCTTGTTCACTGCTTTCTCCCTGGGGTCGTGTGCATAGTTGGATGCAGTACATTTTCCTCCAAGCAGATGAAGACAGGGCGTTTGGAGAGCCAGAGTTTTTATCAAGCCTGCAAAAATAGGCTAAGAGAATGAGGCCGTATTTGTAAGCTCACTATCCTACCTAGCTGTACTTGTGAGAAGGAACCCTTGAGGTTAGAGCCGTCCTCCACGCTAAGAGGTACCACTTAGTCTTCAGCTAACGCTGGTCTTCTGACTCTGCCGGCTTTGCTGCTGTTCATTTGTGCTTTGTCACTTAGTGAAAGAAAAGACAGAAGAGCAGAAAATCAGGACTGTGAGAGACAGGTTCTGCGGCAGGAGTCCCACGGATGTTAGCGGAGCAGGCCTCCAGCAACTCTGTGAGTGGGCATTGTCCCCTCGTGGAGGGAGCCCCTGAGGCCCAGAAGCACTGAGTAGTGCCGGCTGGCTGGCAGAGGGCGGGGCTGGAGAGAGTGCAGGGGGGCCGGGCTGCTCCAGCCTCAGATCTGCGCTGGCCCATGCTTCTTGGTAGGAGCGAGAACCTTGTGGGGCAGGAGCGCTTCTCTGCAGGGTCAGCTTTAGTTTTCAGATTACAGCACTTCAAAAAGGCTTAACTCTGTGGACGGGCTGCTTTGGTAGTTTGTGATGATTTATCTTTGCCGGTCTCCTGGATAGATTTATATTCATGCATTTCTCTTTCAACAAAGGAGAGAAGTGGTGAAATAGGTCAGTTAGAACTTTATTTGCATCTCCTTGGAAAGTGTTTGATACAAAGGTTGAACTGAAGAGTCAGAGGCTATTGGTGTCTCCTTAATCAAGGCTGAATTGCCCCAGTAAGAGTCAGAATCTTAGCCTGACAGAAAGTTACTCTACTTATCTCACTGCCATGAGAGACATATTTTGGTATTTTCATGCTCTCTACTGGGTGAAAAATCGTTTTCTACTCTGCCAGGAAGAAGGCAGGGAGAACTGCAGTGCACGTGCTGCCTGCTGCCTGGGCTGTTCCTAGCAGGCCCGGCTTGATTGGAAGTAGGCAGGGCGTTTGGCATTGATTCATTTGTCCTGTTTGGTTTTCATTAATTCAGTAAATATTTACTGAGCATCTGTATGCCAGCCGACAATCTATGAACTGAGGAATAACATAATTTTAGGTAGCAACGCCATAGTGAAAATAAAACAGTAATCTGATAGAAATAATGGATGCATTAAGATAAGGTCGTCAGAAAAAAAGCTTTTCTTGAGAAGTTGACATTTGTGATGAGTCATGGGTAAAATAAATTAAAGCAGACAGTTCTTCAAAGAGCTGGAGGGGGGTGCTCCAGCAGAGAGCATCACAGGCAGAGCCCCAAGCGGACACAGAGGAGGTGTGCCTGCCGAAGTCTGGGCGGCGGGGGTAGCGTAGGGACGCAGGGCCCGACGGTGCAGGGCAGCTCAGAGCAGTGGCGGCACTGGAGCTTCTAGGGGATACGTCATGTGATTTTTATGTCCATTTAGAAGGATGTCTGCTGAGAGGAGAATAAATTGTAAGGCAGCAAGAAATAGTACGAAAACTAGTTCAGAGGCTTTTCACACAAGCAGTATTACAGGCTGGACACACGCCAGTTACTGCGTCACACACATTGTAGTCTTGGGAATGTGCCGTTAAACAGACACACGTCTCTGCCACGTGGAGCGATCAGAGACGCACGTCTCCGTGAGGGAGGGGGCAGTAGCTTATAGGAAACTTGAGTGAAAGTGGGCCAGAGATGTGTCCTGGTCTAGAGTGGCAGCCTGGCGGATGTGAAGTGGGCACCTGGCATAGGCGCGAGAGGTTGGCCAGTGGTCCTCGCTGATGGTTTAGTGGGGGGGGGGGGTGGCTGAGAGAGGAGGAGGATGACGCCTGTCTGTGGTTTAAGTGGCGGGGGGTGGATGGTGCTGCTGCTGACGGGGAGGCTGCGAGGATTGTGTGTGGGCAAGGCCATCTAAATTTCTTTTCGTCTGCGTTTTGGTTTCTGGTGGGTATCTGAGGAGAACAGAGAACTAGGCATGAGTAGATGAGTCTGCCTAGCCAAAGGAAAGTTACGTTGTGCTTCCAAGCCGCAGCTCAAGTGAGTTGCCTGCCCACTCGTACCTGCAGAAGTGCACGCAGAGGGCGGGGCTGCGGCTGAGCTCTGGTGCTTCACCTCTGCGAGCCACACCTCGGTCCTCCGAGCCTCTTTGCACCCTTCCGGGTGATCACGGACACCAAAGAGCTCTTGTCTTGTGGGTTCTGTCCGTTGCTTTGTGCCACACTACAGATTAAAACTTGAGGACCTCTGCTCCTGGCCATGATAATTAAGATTAGGGGCCTGACATACACTACCCTCTGCCTCCAGACACAGGTAAGTGGCACAGCTTGCCTGTGGGCAGAGAGGTTCTCGGTGCTGGACGTCGGCTAGCAAAGGCTGGAATCTCTGGAAGATGGGGAGAGCCTGGGGCGAGCCGAGAGTTTCCAGGTGGTCGTGCAGGCAGGAGTCCCAGGCAAACCTGGTGGAATCAGGAGGAGGATTGCGGTACAGGGGCCTCCGGGAGCTCAGTCTGGGGAGGAGAGAGCCGTACGGAGACCCTCGGGGCCTGCGGAAGGTTCGCCCGGTGCGTGTCTTCAGCGTACGCAAGTGTTCTCTGACCACGACAGAGCTAAAGTCGCAGTCGGTCACAGAGTCCTCTGGAAAATGGCCGGATACATGAAAATGAAGTGATGCATTTCTGAGTTACGCAGGGGTCAAAGAAAACATGAGTGTTAACCGTTACTGGGCCTCGGCTCTCCATCCGCTTACACCTGCTTGGGTCCTGGAGCACCGGTGCCAGCCTTGGGCTCAGAGGCAGACCCCGAGACTGACTGTGAGAGCTGCTCGCGGCAAGAGCCGCTCTGGCTGTCGGGGAGAGCAGGGCTGAGTTGGCCCCAGGAAAGACTGTGATTTCAGCGTGGAGAGGCAGACAGGCTGTTATGACTGAAGTATTAAAAAACTTGACGAATATGAATTGCTTCAGTGTGGACTTATTCATCAGCTCCCACAGCTCTCTCAGCCACTTAAAATTTTTCAAAGGTAAATTCAGGGCATGGGACCTGCAGAACTGAGATTCTAAACGCTGCGTGCTCCTGGCCAAATGGCAGAGCTCCTGAAACGAGCTGGGGCCGCACAGGGACAGGGCGTTGGCCGCTGCCTCTTGGCATTGCTCGCATTTTGAGCGGGGCTGTGGACTTCCTGGGCATGGCCAGAGAGGCGGCTGCCTTTCCTTTCGGGTTTCCACCCTGGCCATAGGGTGTGATTAGGTTGAAAAAGAAAATCTCGTTTTTTCAGAGGAGAAAGTCACTGTGTCCTTGACTGTTAAAGAGACTGCTTTGGCAAGTTGGAGTGATTCTAAAACCCACAGTCTGTTAAATGCGGGGGTGGCCCTGCTACGGAGGGCCTGCAGGCTCGGCTCGCTGCTGGGCCTCACTGAGCTGTGCTGCCTGGCCTGGCGGGAACCCCCTCCTGCTGGGGCGGGCCGCTCTGCAGGGCTGCACGGGTGCTCGGTGGCCGCCTCAGGCCCGGAGGCCACCAGGGCCGAAAGAAGTTACCGTG
Organism: Galemys pyrenaicus; assembly: GCA_019455555.1. Classification (NCBI taxonomy): domain Eukaryota; kingdom Metazoa; phylum Chordata; class Mammalia; order Eulipotyphla; family Talpidae; genus Galemys; species Galemys pyrenaicus. The sequence goes on along the minus strand of JAGFMF010011663.1, from coordinate 3,977,246 downwards.
CTTGGGTACAGGCCAGGCAGGATCTTACCCTTGTGATGAGCTGAATTTTCTGAGTAATCTTTATGACCAGCTCCTATTACTTTTGCTGAAAATTGAAGTCTCATATTTAAAATTTACCACTTTCCAACCCAACTCATGAGTTTCACTTGGAGCTTTCATCCATCTACCATGCAGATAAATACATCGGACTCGGGAACAGCCTCTCCCTGATCTCCAGAAAGCAGTCACATTCCAAGACCAGGGATACTGAGATGAAGGTGCCAGTGGGGGCAAAGCCGGGCCCTGCACACTGCGGCAGGAGGGCGATGGAGTGTCACCAGAGAGGGTTTTGCGGGTCCGGACCGGCGCTGTGCCCCGACTGCTGCTGTAACCCTGGAGGGGGCGCGGCAGTTCTGGTTGAGGCACAGGCGTCCGCCCTCAGTTACTGCAGACGTTGGCTCCGGGAAAAGGCCGGGGACTGTGTGAAAAGGGCCTCAAAACTCTCCACCAGTGTTTCTCCAGTGCGTTTATCCAGGATTCACGGCATCACTTTTGAGCCTTGACTTAAGTCTGTCAGGTTGCTAGATAAAGAAAGTGTCACCTCAGCTGCTTGAGCCGTGGTGGAGAATCCCAGATAGCTGCCGAGAGGCGCGTCCTGGCCTGGCTGGCCGCGCTAGTCTGAGTAATGCACCGGCGCTCTGTGACTGGAGGCAGGCTGGAGTGACCTGCAGAGCTGTGAAGATAGGACACTCAGGTGGTGACATTGTGACACCTGGGTCAGCAGGGCTGTGGCTGGTGGTGGGGCTTGTGGGAAGCACTGGAGGACTGTGAGGGCGGAGGGAGCTGACACGGTCAGCCATTGTTGCACTTGACTTTGCTGGGGTCCTGTGCGTTTGCACCCTTTTAATCTTCATCTTAGTACTGTCTTTTGACTTGGGGTTTAGAAGGGTTTAAGCACGTGGTGTGTTTAGGAAAGCGTCTTTCGTGCTCTGTTGGAGGCTTTCTAGTGTATGTGTGGGCTTGGGAAAGAAGCCTGCAGGAGCAGGCGGGGGTATCATGTTCCTTGTTTGTGTCCGAGGAAGGGAGAAGGTAAAGGACAGGCTTCCCGTCCCCACCCTGTGTGTCCCTCCGCTGCTGGTGTCTGAGTCCGTGGGGAGGGACTGCTGAGTGTCGGCTCTTGTGCAGGCCTGCCCCTCCTTTGCCGTTTGCAGACACGTGGCTTTTATACTTCTTCATGGCAATCTTTTAAATTTCAGGTAGAAAACATCAGAGTGAATTTGAGCTTCTGGTGGCTCAGGCCAAAAAAGGATACAAGGAAACTGCTGGAATGTTAAAAACCAGAGTAACAAAAGAAGAGGCGTCTCCAGAAAAGCAGTTGTCAGTATTCGTGGGTAAGAGACTAACGAACAGAAGTGTGCTGCATCTCACTGTTTTTACTGTGGAAAGTGAAACCCAGGGAGTTTACTTCGGACTAGTAAGCAGCCATACAACGGCGCTGCATTTGTGCTGGCTTTAGGACTCCGGGAAGAAGGGCTGGGCGGCTGTCCTGCAGAAACACTGTCCACACCCGTCTTCGTTCAGTTAATGATGCCTCAGATACTGCTTGGTTGTGTAAGCCTGAGGGTGTTTCTTAGGTGTAGGGTTTATTGCTGCAAAGTCTGAGACGATCTACAAAGGGGATAAATTGTTTTTGTTATTGGACACTACACTTATTTTGGACAAATGTTCTGCAAAAAAAATGTAATATACTTGGTGTGCCAATATGAGGCATATTACTTAATTGTGGCCCATTTTAAAATTTGAGATTAATATTTTTCTTTTGCTAGGGCTCCGAGCCAGTGAACGAAACAATCATAATGGATGAAAGTACATAAGAAAGCTCCTTTTTACTTTCTTCTTTATTGTGGTGAAATATACTTAAGTAATATTTATCATTTTAACCATTCATTAACGTACTCTGCTGGCATTAAGTGCATTTACAATACTGTCACCACTGCGTATACCCAAAGTGTTTTCATCATCTCCAGCAAAAATTATAACTCTTCTTCTCCCCGGCCCCTGGAATTGTCTGTTTTCTGCTCTGTGTCTGTGAACTTGCTTATTCTACCTGGTAGTCCACAGGGAATCAGCAGCATTGTCCTTGTCTCAGCTCAGTTCCGTAGGCTTGCTGCTTCAAGGTCCCTGTGTTGTAGCGTGTACCAAAACGTCATTACTTTTTACGGTCGAACAATACCCTGTTGGATGTATGCACCATGTGTTTTCTGCCATGGGTTTTTTCACTTTTTGTGAGTACTGTTGCTGTGAACACTGGTGTTTCGATAGCTGCACCAGTCTCTACTTTCAGTTCCTCTTTATATATAGCTAGAAGTGGGATTTCTGTTCTGCTGGTAATCCTGTTATATGTCTAACTTTTTGCGAAGCTACCAAATCTTCCCACAGTGCCTGTACCATTGCACGTTCCCGTGGCAGTGCTGGAGGATCCCGCTTCGTCTGCGTCCTGGCCATGCTCGTTGCTGGGCTTCTGTTGCTGTTTTGTCTTGTTTTCTGCTATGACCGTGACCTAGTACCTCATAGTGGTTTAGATTGGCACGCTTGTAACGACTAATGGCGTTGACCATCTTTTAATAGGCTCGTGGGCCATTTGTCTTCCTTTTTTACATGAATGTTCTTTTTTAATTGAGTTATTTTTTTGTTGTTGAATTTTTGAAATTATATATTCTACATATCAATCCCTTTTCAATATGTGATTTGCAAATATTTGGAAATATTTCCTAGGTTGTCTTTTGCTTTCTTGATAGTACCTTTTAATGCATCAAAGGTCTTGATTTTGAAGAAGTCCAATTTAATTTTGTTTTTTTAAATTGCTTATCATAAAATCATTGTCAGGAAGATTTTCCTCTGTTTTCACCTAAGAATTGTAGTTTCAGTCCTTACATTTATGTCTTTGGTCCATTTCAAGTTAACTTTTATATATAGTATGTAAGAATCTCATTTCATTCTTTTGAATGAAGGGAAACCCAGTTTTCCTAGTTGGATTTCTTAGCTAAACAAAGACTATCTTTTCTCTGTTGATTGAATGGCCTTTTTGAGTGAGTGAGTGAGTGTGTGTGTATGTGTGTGTGTGTAGAACTAGGATATGTGTATGTGTGTGTGTGTGTGTAGAACTAGGATATGTGTGTGTGTGTGTGTGTGTGTGTGTGTAGAACTAGGATTTGGGCCAGAAGCGTGGAGGTGGGTGAGAGGATTCGCCAGAGACGTAATGGGGAGCAGAACAGGTGGATCTCCTGAAACATGGGGAGCCGCAGGCGAGACAGGAGAGGTCTGCTGCGCCGTACGTGAGTCAGCTCCCTGGCCGGGGGTGAAACTCAGGCCACAGTGTATGTGATAATGCTGAGACTTAACCCCGAGGTCACCAGCGCGTCCCTCTACTGAATGGTCTTAACATCCTTGTCGATAATCAGTTGATCATATATGTGAGGGCTTATTTGTATATTCTCTCATTGCTCTGTATGTCTGTCCTTTTGACTGTATATGGCATTTTAATGACTGTAGGTTTGTAGTGATTTTTGAAATTGGAAAGTATGAGTCCTTTTATTTTTTATTCTCCTTTTTCAAGATTGTTTCAGCTATTTATGTCCCTTGAGATTCCAAATGAATTTTGGGGTGGATTTTTCTATTTCTGCAAGAAATGCCCTTTGGATTGCATTGAAACCATAGACTGGTTTGGTTTCTTTGGACATCTCAGCAATAATAAGTCTTCCAATCTATGAATATAGAATGTCTTCTTTAAAATTTATTTATGTCTTTATTTCTTTCAATGATTTTTTTTTTTTTTTTTGGTATTTTTCACTGTCTAAGTCTTTCACTTGCCTGGGATAGATTTGTTCCTAAGTATTTTATTTTTATTTATTTATGTTTAAAGGTTTATTTATATACATAAATAAGAGCTTGGGTACAGGCCAGAGGTACAGGGAATGAGAGGATTCACCAGAGACAGAGTGGAGAGCAGAACAAGTAGATCTACTGAAATCCACCGTTGAGGGTTGCAGCTGGGAGACAGGAGAGGTCTGCTGTGCCATGTGGGTTAGGTCCCTGGCCGGGGATCGAACTTGTGCTGCAGTGGCTGCAGATAGCTTCATAATGCTGTGACTTAGCCCCTGGTGCCACCAGGGAGGCCCCCGAAGTATTTCATTTTTTAGGTGTTATTGACTTCATAATTTTTGTCCTAAATTTTTCTGGTATTTAGTAAGTTGTTGTCTAAGTACGTTCCTCGTGATCTTTGTGGACAATTTGAATTTGTTCATTAGCGTGATATGGGCGTGTGTTTATAGGAGATAATCCTGGAGATCCTGGATGGCCATCTTGGTTGGCTTTTTTCCTGTTTTCAGATCAATATAGAGGGTGCAGGTTTCTTTTGGAAATGAGACTTATTGAAAGCCCAGTTTTAGAGATTTTTCCTCTTACTATGTAAGATGTTCTTCAACAAAAACAAATTATTTCTGGAAAAATCTTAGGACTATTGACTTGGAATGGTTTTTAAAGCTTTTTGAAGGATTGATCCTATACTTTTTCCAGACAAAACTTGGTAATTCTTTTTGAGTCCTCTGTTAAAGGCCTCTGGCCTCTGCCAGCACACAGATGGTGCCGTGTGGAGGCTGTTCTGCTCCTCTGCTTGGACGCGCATGGGTTGGTTCTGTGCTCGGAGCATGGGTAGGCTGCATGTTGGCACCTAACTCAGTTCCTGAGTCTTTAGGACAGCACAGTTGAAGTCCAGCAGAGTCCTGAAGAAACAGATCTAGAGGGAGAGTCCCGGGCACCGAACAGCCCTTTACAGATGCTGTTTTCTGCTCTCATACTTGCAAGTGTTTGCTCACACCTGCATGTCACACCTGCAAACCCCGCGGCTAATAGCCCTCCAGCTTCCCTGGGCTTCATCTGCAACGAGAGACCTCAGAAAGTGAGAGTGTGACGAGGGTGAGGGTATACAGAGAGAGGTGATGAACTGGATCGAATGGAAACATTGGCTATGTCTGATTACTTTTCCTCTTCTGCAGTGGAGATTGGATTGTATTTAATTGGATTAGATTTAGAAAACTGTCCAGGTAGTACCACCAAGTAGCAGCTATTGTGGTTCTTGTATTGCGTCTTTAATCCTTCCTTGCTCCGCTCCTTGTGTTTGTCAGTGTTCTCTGAACTGTGAAATGTGCAGGAATTCCTTAGTAGGCCTGTAGCTAAAAGCCTAATGAGAATTATAAGCTTCTTCCCACTCCTAGCTTTCAAGGAAGTTTTGTCCATAAGTTAATTAATTTGGAAATGCGTGGGGGTTGAAGATGTAATTAGATGGCACTTTTGCAGTGCTGATTCTTATCCTCTGGTTGTTTCTAGATGAGTGTTACGGAAGCTTCTATTTTACTGGGTACAAATAACAATATTAATACTGTAGAAATAATAAACATGAGGTTGTAGATTTTAAGTACTCTTAAATGTTTTGTTGTTTTTTTTTCTTTCTCAGTCATTTCTCTTTTTCCTTTTTAGGACAGGAAGATAATAAAATGAAATCCTCAGGTACACCCTCAGTTACCAGCCACTGCCCTCAGGCGAAGCTGGCTTGCCCAGGGAAATTGGAACCTGAGAGGCCAGGTGATTCTTCCAGTTGCACTGACATTCAGGAAGAAGCGCTCTCCTCCCCAGAGTCAGAGTCATGCGATAGGTAAAAAAATGTTTGTAGCTGATTATTTTAAATTTTAGTTGTAGGGTGAGCAGGAAAGTAATACAAATAGGAGAGACTGAGTTGAGCAAGTAGGCTACATGGGGGTACCTCAGATGACAGACTTGCAGGTGAGATCTATTTCTAACTGATGTCTCAGCGCATATTTTTAGAAGATGGTGTCTTTGGACCGTGGCCCTGTGTTAAGTAATGACTGTTTGTGTGCCATTTTACGTGGTCCCTTTTGCTGCATACCGTAAACGCTGCCCATATTTTTATCTCGTCTTTGTAGTTCTTCTTAGTGGGTTCAGTGTTCTCTTGTGTGTCTGCACCATAATTGGGCAGGCTTTGCGTTTTCTTTTGGGGAGCTACATTCTCCCCAGGGCTCTTCCTCCTTGCACACCTGGTGCTGCACCACAGCTCTTCCTGGAAGAGCCCTGGGTTTCCAGAGCCCTGACCTCTGGGATCATTGACCACAGTGGGTTTTGTTGCCTCTGAGTGGACTATGCCAGCACCTAGCTGGAGTAGGCCATGATGCTGTTGGTGGTGACCTGGCAGAAGCTACAGCAATGTACAGCGATCTGTTGATTAGTGCCGGTGTTAGTTGGTGGCTGCAGAACCTAAGTGATCAAGAGAGATGACACCTGAGTCTGGCACTTACTGACACCGTGGACATGAGGACAAGGACTCGGTGAGAAGGGACCCGTTAAAGCCAGATAAATACTTTTAGTAGACTCATAGTGTATCAAAGATAAGTGGCCCTTCCCCCCCTTCAGTCTAGTCTAATTTTTATTTCCATATTAATCAGGGTTCAGCTGGCAGGTGGTTGGCGCTACACTTGGTGACTTCTTTAAGCCCCTTTCCAACCCTAAAATTCTGTAATCTTATTTTTGGCAAGTTTAATAGTCTGATTAAATTATCTTTATTCTTTATCACTTGTTCACGGCAGATCATGAATCAACCTTCTCAAATTCTGTTTATTTCTTGGTTATTGAAGTGTTTTTCTGACTTTATTGGTTTCATTATTTACAGAAATAATCATTATTCTCTTTGTTTCTGCCTTTTAATGGAGGCAGAATTAATGCAGCGAGTCAGTATTCTCAGGTATACAACACAGTGGTGGCACACAAGACAGGGTCACCTCCAGCCACTTAGCACCTGTCATTCTAAAGGTTTTTTCCTGTAATGAGAACTTTTAGGATTTATCCTGTCAACAGCTTCCAAATAAGCAACGCCATGTTTTAAACTAGAGTCATGTGCTTACGTTAATCCCCAGGACTCATATCTTATGACTGGAAGTTTCTACCTTTTGACCCCCTTCACTCACTCCTCCCATCCTCTGTATTTTTTCTTTGTGATAGTTTCGTTGCTTTCATTGTACTTTAAAATTTAGATATTACACGTTTATTGTGAAAAATAGAAAAATTAGATAAACAGAATTAAAACTCCATACATCTATCAGCCAGAGATGACTTAATGTCACTATTTCCATACGTGCAGTCTCCTAAAGCCAGAGGTGTGGGTGGATGGACGGACAGGTGAGTGTTTTAAAATGGAAGCATCATACTATTTTGGCATTTTTTTTGAATATTTATGTATTTATGCATACAAGAGCTGGGGTATAGGCCAGAGGTGTGGGTGGTGAGAGGATTCACCAGACAGAGTGGGGAGCAGAATAGGCAGAATGACTGAAACATACTGCTGAGGGCAGCAGCGGGCGAGGCAGGAGAGGTCTCCTGTGCCATGTGGGTCCCCTCCCTGGCTGGCGGCAGGGGTTAAACTCGTGCTGCAGTGGCTGTGGTTTGCTTCATAGTGCGTTGCTTAACTCACCGCGCCACCAGGGAGGCCCCTATTTTGGAATTTTTAAATGTTTCACCCTACTACCACCACCCCCCACCACCTCCAATTTTAGAAAAAGAGAATAGAGTATGCTGTTTTAGGTCTAAGGTAACTGGAAATATATTCAAGTTGGTTTTTAGTTCATGCAATGATGCTGTGATAGCTTAGATCTTATCATTGTATTGTTGAAGAAAGATGTTGATTTTCTTTGTGTTGGAGCGATATTCAAACTTACATAATATGGCACACTGCCAATTAAGAATAATCTTATGTGAAGGCCCAGTAGATTCATTCAATCCAAACAGTTATGAGGATGCAGCTGTTTTGATGCTAGCTCGACTTTCAACTCCTAAGTACTTTCAGAATTTAAATTTTTGATGTTATTGATTCACTTTTGCCAAACTGAAGACATACAATAAACAAATTGATAAGAATTTTAGATTTTTTTGTGTAACTTCTTCCAAGATACTTCTGGGAGCCCAAGAGACTCATCCAAATTTCTGTAAATTAACCTATTGTTCTTCTTAACCAAGAAGAGAGAGCTTTTGTTCCCTGAGTTTTGGCTAGCCAAGAAAACTCTTGTGTTTATTGAGAGCTAAGTTAAAAGGAAAGTGCTTTTGATTTTGACCCTAGAAAGGAAGCTTTATCTCCATGCAGTGATGAATAGTAGCCTTGCTTTTCCTTGGGAGACTTTTTAGATCATTATTTTTGAAAAATATTTGTGCACTCACTGTGGATCTAGACAAAAGAAGTTGAAAAGAGACGTTTTGCATTTTGGCCTAACAGGAGACGTTTGCGTGAGGGCTATAAATCAGGTATATAATATCAGTATTCTATTTCCTGATTTGATTATTTTATCATGGTTATGGAAGTGAGTGCACTTGTTCTGACAAGTGCGTGTTGAAGGGTTAAGTGGCGTGACGGCTGCAGCTTTACTCTCAGTGCTTGGAACAACTGTGTGTTCTGCAGAGAGGGAAAGGGAATGTGGCAGAATGGTAATGATTGCAAAGCCTGGGTGAAGGATACAATTTTAAAAATTTTGAAAAGCATCATTGTCCATAATCTAAGAATTAAGTTTTATGATATTTTCTAAAGGTAAGATATAAGATTTTTCTCTTGAAAAAAAAAAAAAAAAAGTGGTAGCCGGGGGTGTTTGTGAGGTGGTGGGTGTGGTTTCTGTGTGTTCCCTCAGAACCAAGCCTTCTGGGCAGGTCTGCCCTGGGGCGTTTGGCGCAAGTAGGTCTGGACTTCACAAAGACCGGCAAGGAACTGAACAAAACCGTTCTAAAATAAAAAGTTTGTTTTTTAAAAATTACATTACAACATCAAAATAAAGAGGGATATTGGTATGAAACTATATAAAGAAAATGTTGAATACTGGAAAACCAAAGTCATCAAAATGTAATTTTCTTTTGTGGTTAATTGGGTGCTGCTTCTGGGTTGTAGTAAGTAGAGTTATTGAACTATTCTTCTTTCCCTTGCATTTAATATTACATGTTACATCTAATCGTCTAAGTTAACGTACCCTGTTTTAATGCATTATATAAGATACATAATTATTTTGTACTGTGTCCAAGTCTAATGCGTGATTAAGTGAGAGAAGACTGCTGTTTTCCTATCTTGTCTTTTACCAGCTTGCTTTCTTGTGCCAATACTTCAATGATCTCGTCTCCTCCGATGTGGCTCTTTACATTTCTTCATAAGAGAGATGAGCACAATTTACAATGTGCTGCAGCCTCTTCTGTTCCCATGTTTTTGCCAGGGAGTACTTGTAAAAGCAATTTGAATAGATTCTCCGAGAACAATGTGAAAGTACAAGTAGTTTTACCTCTTCTCCAGTGCTTATTGCCAAAGGATATTTGCTATTAAACTTGAAGGTTTTCTTATACGCCCAGGCAGTCCATGTTGCTACCTTTTGGGGAATTTTATTATGTATTTTTATTGGTAATGCATTTTGGACTCTTCAGGATCCTGAGTCAGTCCTAGGTGGCCCATAGTTTTGTTTGTTTTTAGCAAATCCATGAACTGCTATGATCTGAAAATCCTGTCAAATTACTTTAAGCCCTTCAGCTTCCTGTGGCAAGGGGACTTTTGAAATTCCACAGTGGATTATTGTTGTACATCGGAATGCTTGCAGATGTTTGCAGATCCTTCCAGATTCTATGCTCCAACACATAGCTCAGCGTGCTAGCACGTGGCGGTGCCCAGTGGGCACCTGGTGGTTTGGCACCCGGGCTGGAGTGTTGCGAGTCTTGGTTAGCCTGATGTGGAAATAGTTGGAAGAGGCTGAAGAAGTGCTTTGAGCAGAGCATGCATGAGACCTTGAAGACCCACTAGCTCCTTCCAAAGGTTAGACACACGGTCATGCCTTGGGGTCAGTGCCCCGGTCTCCACTTGGAGGCAGGCAGCCAGCTTAGAGCTTTCTCTTGTTTAAAAAAGGGAAGAAATCAGCATCTTTTTAGCTAGTTCTGGTGAATGAAATGTGATGACCTTTTGATTTCTTATAGTCACTTTGTAACTTGTTGAAACCAGAACCTTTTTCTGCCTTCTCACTTCATGCTACTTTGTCAGAGGAACGGGCGTGAAGTCTTGGGGCCTGTGAGCCTGGGAAGGCAGTGGGGCCGGACGGAAGGACACGGTGCAGACTAGAGGGTACTTGAGCAGCCCCTGGGCAGTCACTCCTGCCGGGCGAGGGGCGGGGCTGGGCTCCCTAAGGCTGCAGTGAACAGACTGCGGTCTTCCCAGCCCAGGCTTCCCCTCGCGCGGCTTGGGCTGCGCCTCAGACACCCCTGCTTCCTTTGTCGGTAGCGTTTTAATGGCACTGTTGGAAGTGCAGAAGGTTCCCCTTACCTGAGGTTTAGATTTCTCCCTGGTCGCTCCCAGTCAACTATGGTAAGAAAATGCCATGTACAAGATATTGTTGAGGGGTCAGGGGTGCAGAGGGCCCAACTGTATGACCTACATTGTATCAGCGCGTTGTTGTAAGTGTTGCTTTTTTATTCTTAGTTATTGCTGTTGACCGCCTGCTGTGCCTAATTTTACAACTGAAATTTCAAGTAGAGGCGGGTGGGCAAACCCGTGCGTGGTAATCGAGGGCCAGGCAGCCTCAGGCTCTAGGGTGCGTGCCCATGGGGGAGGGGACTGACAGGCAGACGGGGGATGCCGCAGGTCTCTGGCCCCCGTTAGCCGCTCCCCACTACGGACATCTCTGTTGAGGGCGCACTGCACCGCTGTCCGTGTGCCTGTCTCTGACAGACGACGTGGGCGCCTGCTGCGTGGCCTGGCAGCACACGTGCTCGCCCGCCGTGCGCTGCCCTCGCTCGCAGACCCTCGCGGTCTGGGGCGTGGCTGTGCGCCGCGGCAGCGCCCGGCTCTCTCCTGCTGGTTTACCAGGCGTGCGGGTCACCGGCCCTGCGGGCTCCAGCCGAAGCGCGATGGACGTGCGGCACAGAGGCCTGTTCTGGGCCGTCCGGTGGAGTCGGCTGTCGGGGTCTTTGCCCCAGCGAACAGACTTTACCAGAGCCATTGCGAGCCTGTTTTTGGGGTGTAGGTCATAGCGCAGACTGCAGGCTCTGCGTCGGGACGCTCAGGAGTGGGTACCCCAGTTCTGGAGGGCTGAAGCTTCCTCACGTGAGGTGTGGGGACTGTGTCGTGGGCGGGTCAGAACCCACTGCTTGAAGTCCAGTCGTAGAAGCGCGTTTCAAAACCCCTTGAACAGACGGGCTTTGTGGCGCGGGCGCGGCCTCCACAATGTGGGCTCTTCCGGTCTGGGTGCTTGGTCTTGGCCAAGTGTCGTCATGGGCGTGGTGTGTGCCCCCCTCCCGGCACAGCTGGACGTCCCTCGCAGGGCAGGTGGTGGCTGCATGCGGTCGGAGAGAGGCACCGTAGCCGCCTTCTCTGCAGACTTGCTCCTGTGGTTCGTTCCCTGAAGTCGGCCTCAGTGCGGAAGCACTAGTGGGCTGGAGGTTTCGAGAGGCCACGCTCTGCCGCTTTTGTAACAGTGAATCGTGATCTGTCTGAGTTACTGCTGCGAACACTGTGCCCAGTGTGCAGACTTAACCTCACTGTAAGCGTCCCGGGGAGGAAGAAACCTACATCTGCTTCCTAAGTGGTGGGGGAAATTTTCTTCTGGGGTGTTGCTTGTGTCTGATCCATCGCTCTGTGTGGGCTCAGGCCGTAACCTGTCAGTGTCATCTCGGGTTTTAGTGTTTGGTGTTTGCTCCTGTTAGTAACTCACGCTGCTGCTGTGGGAAGAGTCAGAACTAAGCAAGCACTGCGAATGTGTCTCCCTGCCCGTTGGACTTGAGAGCTTGATTTAGCATCCGGTTATAGTGGCAAAAGGACAAACAGGGTAGTACCAGCTGCATCAAAATCTAAAACACCGTGACCTCCAGCTGCATACCCACTGGGCGGCTGGGACGTGAACCCTGGCCACCAGTGAGGGCCGCTGAGCCTGGGGTACCGAACTTCCACATCGCTAGTGGGGTGTGCGGTGGCGCAGTTTCCCAGCTTTGCCACCATCTCTAGTCCGCTGGGCCCACCAGGTGCAGTTCAGAGGGTCGGGGACTAAGGGGCGCTGCAGGCGAGGTCCGAGAGGGAGGTGTGTTCTGGACAGCGCTGGAGTGGTCCCTGGGCCTTGCTGTGCGTCTGTGACAGTTGTGCATTGTTTAAGTCTTCGCAAGTGCCTCTGGAAGGTTGGGGTGCGTCTGTGAGTTAGTTATGTCTCGTCTACTTACCACATGATTTGCAGAAGTTCTTCCTCCAGAAGGCTCATTTCTGCCACCGTCATCACTGGATGGCTTTCTTGAGCCCGGAAGGTGGACTGCGCGTCGTGTGGCGGTGGGCCGGCAGCCGAAATAGTGGGCACGCAGCTTGCTGTTCACCCTATAGCCAGGGCCGCGAGTGGGGTGGGAAGGGCTGTGTGGGGGTGCCACCTAACGCGCCTGAGTCTGGACGGCATCGTGCCTGCTCCCCTGGCCCCCGCAGCTGTCTCGGGAGCTGTTTGTTCAAGCACGCTCATGTCGCGCAGCAGTTCCGAGAAGAGGCTCGAGGCTGGGGACCAACTGCTGCATCATAGAAAAATTCCACTCGTAAGTCGTCTGTGGTCCGCGGGGTTTAGCAGATGTTTGCATTGCCCCTGCCCGCAGCACCCTGTGTGCCTGCCGTGCTGGACAAACAACAGGTTCTGATGAATCTGCACCCTGGTGTCATAGAAACGGTGGAGATTGGAGACGAAAGTAGAACACGCAGAAATCAGGGCCACGCGCAAACTGAACCCAGTGCTGGGGGAGAGTCAGCTCGTTCAGACCCTCGTCTGCTCCAGAAAGTGCAGCGGCGTTACTGGACACTGGCGTGTGCCCGCCCTGCCAGGCGCTCAAGTGTTACGCTGATCGACCCCAGAGTGAGTGACCATCGCTGCTGCCTGACTGGACAGGGGGCTGTTGGCCTTGGAACGGCTAACTTGCCCTGGGGCAGTTAAGTGACAGAGACGGGACGGAGGCCTCAAGTTGGCACTCAGATCTGGGACTCCCCTCTGGGTGGTCACGCCACGGCCCGAGACGTCGGGCGTCTACTTCAAGCTGCAGCGCTGAAGTCTTGACAAGTCGAGTGAAACACACAAAAATAAGCAAAGAGACTGTTTTCCTTGGCTGCTCAGATAACGACAGGCGTAAACACGGTGGAAAGACGGAGGCCGCAGAGCAGCCTGCCAGCGCAGACAGCGCGGCTTGTAGAAAGCTTGAGTTGCAATGAGCTCTAAACGGTGTGAAGATGAAGTGTGGGTGTTGTAAGTCCATAAATATACTAGAATCTTCCTGAATAGATGTTAGGAGTTCCAGAGAATTAGTGATTCATAGCTTTTGCCTTTGCGTCTGTCACGTGTATTTAATCCGTGTAATAATGCCACTCTGGTGTGGCCCGATGGGGACTTCAGAGAACACCGTCTGAACCCCCTTGCCTAGGGAATGGTTACGTTCACAAAGCCGCCTCTTAAAGCCTGGACTTCCAGATATCCCAGGCCCTGACAGTGAAGAAGCTGAAGTTTCTTCTGCTGAAGGTCCTTGTCGGAGCATTTAAGGCCGCAGCTGTGGGCTTGTGTGTGCTCCGACCCCAGGTGTAGCTACAGTGATTTATTTTCTCCTGTGGAGGATTTTTTGGATGTTTTGAAAGTGCACGAAAGGAATTTCTGATCTCCCTAGGCGTATTAAGATGACTAAGACTTCAAAAATATTCATCACTGCTACCCACGGGGGAGAGATCTGAGTGAGATAATTTTAGCAGCAACGAATGCCGTGCCGCAGTCTCTCCAGCCCGGGCGGCACTGTCTCTGACTCCAGGCGATCGTACCGCACGTTACCTGAGGGGTGAACGTGCCATCAGGTGGTGGTTGTGTAGCGTCCACTCCAGTCTCTCGTGGTGGCTGGAACTGGAGCAGCAGGTAGTCCTGAAACTTGACTTTAGGTCAGCGTCGAGCCCCTTGACCTCTAACAGGTTCCCCTCGGGTCCGGTAAGCGTGGGGCGGGGCCTGCGCGGCAGGAGAGGCGATGAGCCCTGCAGGCGGTGGGCCTCGCTGGTCGTGGCCAGAGAAGCCACAGGACCGTAGGCAACTTGGGAGATGTGTTTTTCTTACGCCTCCTCCACCATCTGTTTTCACCCAGGTAGGATAGCAGCAACCTCTTAGGTTGTGTCATTAATGTACCGCAAATATTTTCCTTTACACAAGTCAGCGATTTGTCCTGGAGAGTTGAAAGCCCCTAAGTAAATTGATCATAAACTGTAGGGAAGGTGACTGGCTTGGCCGTGCTGCTTATTTAGCTGGAAGAGGAGTCTCTGTACACTCCCTTTAAAAGAAGTGTGCGTGCGTGCCAGGAGCCGCTGACAGAGCTGACCTTACTCTGCCGTGGCGCGGCCGCACCTTCCAGGACTGGCCCCGACCCCGTCCCCAGAGCTCCCGTTCTCAGTAGCAGCACTGGGGGGTGGGGCCTGGGGTGGGGCGGCCAGGAATCCGACCCTTTTTATGTGAGGCACAGAGAGAAAGACGGGGTGCAGAAACAGATACACGTTATATTCGTGGTAGTAAGAACGTGTAAGAGGGCCTCCTTGGGGCAGGTGAGGAGTGATCGTGGAAACAGTCTAGAGACAGAGCCGGTCCGCGTGGGTGAAGGAGGATGGCGCTGGCGTGGACACACTGGAGCAGTGGACGGCCAGGGCCAGCTGTGGTGGACAGCGTCAGCTCCCGGGCAGCGGGGCCGAGGGCAGGGCGGGCGGGAGCGAAGGCCTGCCAGCCAGCCTCTGTGCTCTCTCTGAGGCAAACAGTGCAGTGCGTGCGATCTGCGTGGGTCTCCTTAGGACGCCCTGAGTCTCCCTGCTCCTCACGGAGCTGCAGTTAGCTGTCGGGCGGGAAGCGCGCTGAGAGCCAGTTTACCCGCAGGTGAGCCCAGCTGGTGGGAGTGATGGAGTCGCTATTCTCAGGGGCCATCGCAGCATGGCGGGTGCTTGTGGATGCTGCAGGCCGGCCGGCAGCCCCCCACCCCCGCCCCGGGGCTGCAGGAGCCCACCAGCCTGGCAAACCCCCTGCCCTCCCACCACAAGGTCAGGGTCCCACAGACACCCGGGCGGTGCGCTCAGCGCCTGCCTGCGCCACTGTCAGGGCGCGGATGGCGCGTGTGCCCGAGGTCCTGAGCGCCTGCGCCCCGCACTCCTCACGCCAGTCACGAGGCAGCTGCTGCCCCTCCTGGAGCCTGGTCGCTGCCCGGAGGCTCCAGGAGCCACACTGGGGCCTCCCAAAGCTCCCGGGGTCCTGGGAAGGTGGGGGCCGTGCCCTGTGGCTGCCCTTTCCTGTGCAGACATCAGCACTGCTCCCAGGGCTGCTGTCAGGGCGACGCCCGCTGGCTCGAGGGCACTTCGGAGTCCCCTTGGTGTCCGACTTCTGCATCTAGTTACTTGGCAGCAGGCCCTCGGAAGCAGCCTCCCCTCCCCCCGCCTGTCTTCCCCGAGGGCGGGTGCTCTTCTGTCTTCACCAGCACCCCCACCCCTCCGTGGTGCTGGCTCCTGATGTTCCTTGCCTCTGAGTCCTGGGCATCTGCAGACCGATTTTTGATCGGCTGTGCATACCCTTTTTAAAAAGGGATCGCTCATTTCCTAGGAGTGTTTTGGGGTGAAAACAAGATGCTAAAAGCCTTAAA
This sequence comes from Galemys pyrenaicus, assembly GCA_019455555.1. Lineage (NCBI taxonomy): Eukaryota > Metazoa > Chordata > Mammalia > Eulipotyphla > Talpidae > Galemys > Galemys pyrenaicus. The sequence continues at coordinate 3,961,538 of JAGFMF010011663.1, read as the reverse complement.
AATAGCCTTCCCTGCTTCCCTGAGCCTGGGCCGCCTCGGAGCAGGCTGCACTGTGTCGGACCCCATTGTCAGCATGTCCACGTTAACTAAATTTTACTTTACTTTGGTTACAAAAGGACTAAAAGCCACTTAGGAACTGGACATCTCTTGTGCATCTGATGATGAAAGCAGAGCTTTTAACCCACAATTTGGTGTTTGGCTGCAACAGGAAATGGAAAAATTGCACTGCTGTATCCCACTTGATTCCAGGGCTTGTTTAGGGTTTAGTGTGTGTTGGTCATTATTGCTAACGTATTAAGTTATTTTTTACAACTATGGAGACGGGTGTACAATGAACTGTAGATAATTAAAGTGCTCCCACTTTGGCGAGTTTCTCTTGATGTGCACGGCTGTGAAACCACCCCCATCGTCAAGAGGACGAGTGTCCTGCCACCGCATAGCCCACTCCCGCCACTGGGCTGCTGGTTTGCTCTGTGTCACTAGATCAGTTGCATCTTCCAGAATTATATTAAGGAAACCACTAAGTGTGTCTACCGTCTGATCATACCGACGCGTATTATCTTTTAGTTCCAGCTCAGACATCATAAGAGATCTTCTGGAAGAGGAGGAGGCCTGGGGGGCAGCGCACAAGTGAGTTCTGCGCCAGGAAGAAGCGTGAGAAATTACAGTTCTGTGTAGTTGGTTTTTGAGCACAAGAATTTCTGTGCTTTGCGATTAAGGAAGTGATAATTCACACTCATCCAGGTGAGGAGTTCCAGTTTTCTACTCATTTCTTTATTTCTGCTTGGCAGTGGCCTCCAGTGTCACAGTTCTGGCCAAGTGTTCTGACGGACGGTGAGTGCTCTGGCTTTAAGCAGTGGCTCAGTCTCTAGAAACGCTCCTGGCATAAGATGTGCTTGATTAGCATAAATGCAGCTTCGCCCCTTCTCCCGACCCACTCACTCGTGAGTCCCGGACACGAGGGTGCTGGGCCCACCGCCCCGGTCCTGCTGGGGGCCGGAAGGCGCCTGCCCTGCCGGCAGAGCTGGCAGAGGTGCGCCGCAGCTCCGCCACACTCCTCCCGTGGGCCGAGCAGGCGAGCAGAGCAAGGGCCGTTAGGACCGCCAGCCGGAGGCCCTCCCTCTGTAGAGAAGACCGGCTGCCTCGTGGGAATCCGCCTCTTTCTACGCGGGACACCCTTAGCACGTTTATACGTCTGTGCTTATTTTATCCTTACTTCCTCCTTTTAAAGAAAGGGATGTGCCTCCTCTCCTCTGGCGCCTCCTCACTCCCTTCTTCACCGGGAGCTTTGTCCCTTCCCTCTGGCAGAGGCCTCTCGACTGTGTTTTTATCGTTGGTTTTTCAGCTCAAATCTTCCTCGTTTTAAAACCGGCCGGCCACCCAGTCAGCCACGGCAGAGCAGCCGTCACGCAGCCTCCAGCGCTGCCAGCACGTGCGGCCGGCCTCGCGGCCTCCCTCCTCCCCACGTGGCCGTGTGCGTAGCCAGCCGGCCCGTCCTCCTTCCGAAAGAAAGACCCTCGCTCGGCCACTGAAGACCTTGGTGGCCAGGCCCCGTCCTCTGTGGCTTCTTAGCGCCGCTGGACGCCATTGGCCCTTCCCGAGGCCCCTTCTGGCCTTAAGCAGGCTCACCCCACAGGCGCCACAGGCAGGGGCAGGGGCCGCCCGGCCGCGCCCCAACAGAAGCTGACTGACCGCCCTCAGAGCCCCACCTCAAGCACAGCCGTTTTCTGGTACCACTCACGTTGAGATATTAGTCCTAGAACCTGCTGTTTTAGTTCTGACACGTTCTCCTAAGTCCACAGATGCCTGAGGGGGTCTGTTAACAACGCTGCCTGCGTGAATGGTAAAAACAGAAACAATCACCACCGTATTTTCCAGGCTGCTCTTGGGTTCTTGGGTTCTTTTGTCCCTAAATATTGGTTCATCTTTCCATTTTGAGTTCCAAATAGAGAGATAGAGTAACACTGAACAGAATAAAAATAGGAAGGGGGAGGATCTGGATATGTCATGTTTCCAAATCTGTATTTCCTTCTATAGACAAATTGTAGGGAAATGTCTGCCTGAAGGTGTCCAAACCCCTTCTCTTCAGCCCTCACGCCCCCGGCCCCCCACCCCCCGCTGTCCAGTGACCAGTGAATGTGGCTTGGCCGCCCCACCCTTCAAGCCGGAAACCTGGGGCTCACTTGAGCTCCCCGCCCCTGCACCTAAGTCGGGGGAGCCAGGCCAGCACAGCTCCTGAGGCGGGAAGTCTGTCCCTGCTTGAGACTGAGACCCGCTCGCCTCTGCCTGTGCCCACAGCAGCTCTCTCCACTTCGGCTCCTGGGGAGCGCTCACAAGGAGGACGCGCGCCCCTGCCAAGGCCAGGTCCGTCACATGGCCCTTAGCGACTCACTGAGGCCCAGCTCTCCTGTCGGGCTGCGGCGCTGCGGGTTCTCGCCAGCTCAGCCAGAAGCGCGGGCGTCCTTGGCCACCTCTCTTGGGGAGGCTGCCTTTTCCTTGGACTCTGTTTTCCTGGTTTCTTGCAAATTCAGCTTCTGACAGAATCAAGAGCAGTTGATGGGTCTGTTAGACCATCTTGTCTTGTCTTGTGATTGGCTTGGGAGCAAAACTTTTAACATTTTTTGCTGCTTTCTACATCTAAGAGGGAGTTTAAAACTGTTAGAACTTGGTTCGGGAGGAGTTTCGATTCCTGGCTCTGTCACCTACTCTCTGATCTTCACTGACTTGCTGCACTAAGGCTAAGAACCGAGAGCCGCGTTCCCTCAGGGTGGCGTGAGTGATGGCAGCAGGTCTCACTGTCACTGTGTGACAGCAGCGCGGGGCTGCCAGAAGTTGAGGTGGAATGACGATGGGCTCTCGGCTCTGTGTAGAATGACGATGGTCACTATTGTCTAACATGCCATTTCCTTTTCCTGCCTCAGCAGTGACCTCCAGGACGCAGCGGTGAGCTCCCGGCAGCACCGCCGTGCCCGGCCAGCCGAGAGTGCCGAGTGCCAGCCCAGGAACAAGCGGAACAGGAACTAGGGCTCTGCCGCTTGCTCGGGGGCAGGCTCCGCCGGGCTCCCGCCTCAGCGCCAGGGCGGCATCTGACTTCGCGCTTCCCTGATTGTCGCTCTCCCCGCCTTCCTGAAGAAGTGTTCCTACACGCGACTGGGCCCTGGCGCCGGCTGTTCAGCAGACCGACGTTCCACGAGGGTTTGTCCCTGACTCCAGGGTGGTCATCCTGCTCTCCATGGAGACTGACCGGAAGAGGACGGGCCGCCCCCTGGACCGCCGGGGCCCGCGCAGAGTCCGGAGCCTGTGTGCTGTGCAGGGTGGGGTCGTCGCCTCGTCCTGGGGTGCCTCCCTGTCCGTGTGGGTTGAGGGGCTGGAGGGGCCGGGCGTGAGCCTGAGTGTTACCCCGCTGGAGCCGGGCGTCATGGTCACTGAAAGTCACAGGCCACAACTTGGAAACTCGGGGCAGTTTCTCCTGAAGTGGTACTTACGATTCCTGATAGTCTTTTTTTTCGCTCGGATAAGTCAAATTTTTAACACTTTAAACCCCAACTACTAAACAAAAAGAATGCAATAAATGGATTTTGTAATTGAGTATCAATTTAAAGTAGCGTGTGACCTGGTGTCCTGCGTCATCAAGCACTAGCTACTTGTCGCTGGCAGGCTTGGCTGGAAATGACCTCCGTGCAGACTGCAGTTCCGGTTCCTTCCGGAGCTCCTGACGCTTCTCCGGCGCTTCGGGCCAGTCTCCCTCCCACCCTCACCCCTGCCGCCTCCCAGCCCAGGCACACCAGGTGCACGTGGCCGAGAGCCCCGGCGACCGCAGCCCTCTGGGTGCTGGGCTGCAGCGCTTGCCCCTTCCGAGGCGCGTCCCACCGGCTGGGCGTTTGGTGTGCTCTTAGGGCCGCTGCGGTTTGTGAGGTCACCCAGGCTTCGGCCTCCACGCCCAAATGGCCCTCTGTGTCCTCTCTGAGTCCCTGAGCCTCAGGTGGCAGTCGGGATTTGTCGCAGTCGTTCCCCCGCTGAAGCTGCGAGGGGCGCACCGCGGAACTGAGAGCAGCGCCCCTCGGCTCTGGGAGGACCAGCGTGAGGCAGCGAGTCAGACTTGCTGTGTGACAGGTCTCGAGTGCTGGAGTTTGCGCTGCTCCACGAGAAGTCACGCTCTGGCCTCAAGCAAGCTGGGAGTAGTTCTTGCCGTGGTTACCGCAGAAGCGGCTTTCATGGGAGGGGTGAGGGCCAGGAAGGGGGCGGGCGGGCGAGCCCATCCGGCGGGTACCTGGGCGCCGCCGTGCTGGGCGTCTGGGCCTGCGGCTGGGCGGGGAGACCTCGCCCTCCCTGGCTGTTGGGCTGCGTCTGGGGTGGCCCCTGGTGCCGGTGGGTGGAGCCCCAGGCTGCTGCTGCGTGACCCCAGCCGGGCCGTGGCCTAGACTGGGTCCTCATGGGCCCAGAGGCCGGAAGGCGGAGGGAGCCCTGGTGCTCAGCGGGGAAGCCGCCGTCCTGCTGCGTCTCGTGTGGTCTTTGCTCGGACGCCCCACCCTGGAAGGACACCGATTGCAGGCCCATTTCCCTAGTGGCCATCTCAGGTCCCCTTCACGTGACGGGGTGGGGCTTCGACATATGGCTGGGGTGGACACACCTTTGTCCAGAACACCCATGACACACAATCCCCGGTTCGAAATATTGAGAGAAAAAACACCCAGGTCTACTTGAAAAATAAGCCTCAGGGCCATTTGCTGAGCTCTATTTGTTAGCTCTCGGAGTGGGATACTCGCGCACAGCAGGAAGGCATTTTTATATCCACTGGAGAATAAGGAACTTTGTCAGTCGGGCTGGAAACCAACAAGCCTCCAAAGTCACCTTCCTGCGGGAATAGGGCTCTCTCCCTGGCCTTCCTCTGGTCACTGCCTGGTCCCCTCCTGGAGTGGGGGGCCCTTCCCGGGCCGCCATGCCTGCCGAGGTGCTGGGGGGTGCTGCCGGGCGTCCTTCAGAGGACGCGGTTCTGGCGTCTCCACTCCCTTCTCGGTCCCGTCGCGGTCACTGGTCCTCACGGGCGGTGAGTGTGGGGAGTGTGCTGTGCGTCTAGAACCAGCTCTGGGGGTTCGGCTGTGCGCAGGGACACAGCGAGAGGAGGTCCGGGCAGGTGTGTCTCCGGGGCCGCCGCCGGACGGGACGCTTGCCCTGCCGTGGTGCCGGCGGGCACAGTCACGGGATCCTGACGCAGGAGAAGACGTTTCCTGCTGCGACGGTCTCCCACGGCGGGAGTGGTGGCGCTCCGCTCCGCGGGGCGGGCACTCGCCTCGGGGAGCGTGTTTGCACAGCCCCTCTCCGGGCAGGCGTCCAGTTCTCCCACGTGCCAGCAGGGACGGAACCCGAGGTTCTGGAAAAGGAACCCGAGAACATGAGCTCTTCGTAGGATACGTGGGCAGCTGCTTTTCCCAAAGGAGGACACCGGGATATTCACTGGTGAGGAAGCTCGTCCTTGTGGCTGTCGTGTCTCGGTCACTGGGACTCCTGGAGCGCTCCAGGCTGCCCGTCCAAGCGCAGGGACGAGGACAGCTTCCTGAGGCTACAGGCAAGGATCAAACGTGCCTGTTCATATTCAGTCTCTTTCGGGGGTGGCGAGAGGCCCTGGTGTAGCGCCCCGGGCCGGGAGCCTCTTCTGGCAAGAATCTAGCACGCCGGCCTGAGAGGGGTCCAGCCAGCTCGCGTGCCGGCCGAGCGGGTGGCAAGGCCAATGTTCTCTGTGAAGGTCCACGTGGGGGGGCTGGGGGACGCAGGTGCCAGTGGGCGGGGTCCCACCTCACAGCTTTGGAACCACACTCCACACTCAGGCAGTGCCTGTCCCTTCCCGTGGCTGGGCCCTGACGTGTGCGAGTGTAGCTGCTGTGGCCTTGGCAGTACGTGGGGGTGCACTGTCTGAGCAGGTGAAAAGCTGAGAGGAGTGAGACAGCCAGTACTGGCGTGACAGGAGGCTGAAGTGTCGGCGTCGCAGCTTGACAGAACACAGGCTTGGAAGAGACGCACGGGCCTCCATCTGGGTCAGTATTTACGCTGTTGGCGTCTTTGCTGGTTTCTGTCCAGAAGTGGAGAACTGAGGAGTAAATGTTTCTAAAAGCCGGGCCCTGTTCCGGGCTTGTGTTCTCCGGAGAGTGGAGAGCATAGCGGAAGGAAGTGTGCCTTGGTGTGCTGGGGCCTGCCCGCTCCTTGACGGCAGCGAGGGGCCTAGAAACCGCTTCGCGAGGGTCTTCCCTCGCGAAAGGGAACCCAGAAGAAGGGAGTCCTGGGCGGGAGCTGTAGGCAAGGCCCTGGGGAAGGGGCCTCGGAATCCGGTGCAGGGACAGCTGCTGGCCCGCAGACCTGCTCTTGGGGCGTTCCCAGAAGAACCGGGATACTGGGCGCAGGCACAGTGGGGCAGGTGGGCCCAGCACGCGGACGCGGGGCCCCGTGGGCCGCGCCCTTCCCTCGCCGGGGACAAGAGCTGGTAGGTTGGCAGGCACTGGGTTAGAGCAAGGTCTGGAGAGGACGGTCACAGGCTTGGGATTCTCCGGGCTGCCCTGTGTGCCTGTGTGGCACGCGCACCCCGAGCCCCCCAAGCAGAGCCGCCTTATCAGCTGAGACGCTTCCAGCGCCCAGCACCGAAGAGGAGCGCGCGGGGCTCCGGGTCGGGAAGGACGCCGTCCTGGGGCCGTCCCCCCCTGGCCTGGTCCTGTAAGCCAGAGGAGGCGCACGCCCCGAGACAGCCGCGCTCAGTGAGGGCCCCACGACCCGAAAAGAGCCGGGCCCTGCCCCGGGCAGCATCACCCTGATGGCAGCTAGGTCCCTGCGGCCTGCCGCGGCTGGCGGGTTTTCTGCTCGTTCTGTCCACGGCTGAGACTTGTTAAATCTCTATAATCTCTATAGCTGTGGTTTGTCAGTTTCTCCTTACAGTTCTACTAGTTTTCCCCATGTGTTTTGAAGCTGTTACTAGAAGCATAAAGCTTTCAGACTGTTGTGTCCCCTTGGCATCCCCCTCCTTGGTCACTGTGAAGTGCGCTGACCCTAGAGAGGGACTTGCTCTCAGCTCTGCTGTCGGAGCAGGCAGACCTGCCCAGCTTGGCCCGCTCAGGTCAGGAGCCCACCCAGCTCCGCCTGGAGCCTGCCCCCTGCACACTGGGGCCTGGGGCCCCTCAAGAGGCAGGGCCCGGGGCCACTAGCGGGTGGGTACCCTGCTGGCTTCCCCTCCCTCGGGCTCACCTTCCTTCCTGACTAGTGTGCATGTTTTTGATGCTTTTTGCATAGAGATTTTTTTGCATGTCTTGGAAACTATTTTGTCAGTCAGAGGATAGATTTAAGCCAGTTGCACTGGAAGCAGAGGCTGCCCACGGCCTTGTTATTTATACTGCAAAATAATAAAGACACTCAGGATCACCCATGGAAGAGGCCCGTGACCATGGCACACACGTTCCTGATGTTGTGTTTAAAGCTGCTAAAGGTCTTGGGAGGAGTCTGTGGACATAACAAGACCGTGTAGTAAATGCTGATACTGTGACGACAACAGACGACAACTCTGTGTCTCCAGCAGAGAGAGCCTAATTCTTAAAAGGGGTATTTGTGTATTATTCATGCATTATGTGTACGCATAGCATAAAATGCCCCCAAAATATAATCTGAATTTTGGTATTCTGGATGATTTCTGCTTTCTAAATTCTGTCTGATAAATTTAGCGAGCCCTACCCCTGTGCCCGTAGATGTACGTTGTGTCTGTGCACGCACACGCACACATGCACGCGGGTGGGAGCGGAGGGAGGGCGGCTGGCGGCTGTGTGAGACCGGAGACGGCATACGGCAGGTTCTGCCGCAACGTGTGGACGTGACCCAGGGCAAGTCATTACTTCTCCCGGGTTTCTCAGGGGCCCCCCCAGCTGGGCCGTCCTGGGAGCAAGTGACCGCCTCAGGTGCACGTCACTGGTGTGTCCCGCCGCTTCGCTTTCTCCTCCCGTGGCTCCCTCGGGGCTGGATCAAGTGAGATTTCCCCCGGTGCTCTGTCCCCACGTGGGGTGCTTGTTCTGTGCTGGCCTGTTTTTCTGGGTCGAGGAGGCCTGGAGGAGGAGTTGCGGGGAATTACAATATTGGAGGATCGTCTTCCTCAGCTGTTCGCTGCCAGTCTGAAGCTGGCGCTGGTGAGCTGGGGCTGGGTGGGGGCCAAGGCATCCCCCTGGCACGGTCGGCGGCTGCCGCCATGCCTGCCCTCGCCAGCTGCTGCTCTCTGCTGCTCACTTCCAGCACGCCTGTTCCCAGCTCCCCAGACACCCCATCCCTGCCAGATGTGAGGCCAACTGGTCCCTGCAGCACAGCCTCCAAGTGGCCGTGGGGCTGACTGGCCCTGGAGAGTCGAGGACGCCAGGAGGACTGGTCTGGACAGGACAGACCCGGGCAGGGGGTCCCACTGAGGGGGGACAGGCTGTCACAGACCCGCGTCCAGGCTCCACTCAGCCTCAGGCCGCTCTGACCAGCTCCTAAGGTCTCTGCACCGCATCTGGGGGATCCCGTATTTTCCTACGGGGTTTTGTAAAATCTGGAACAATCAGTGGATAATTATAGGAAGACTTACCTCAACAGCAAGAACTAGTGTGTCTGCCGTCCCAGGGCCCTGTAGGTAGGGCTTCACCACCAGTGGCGTGAGCACCCCGGAGCTGCAGAGGAGCTCCTCACTGAGTAGGCAGCGTGGGACCCCCACGCACAGGGACCGCTTTGGGGTCCTTACAAAGCCTGTGGGCAGGTGGGGGAGGCAGGCGTCAGCCAGGGGTGCTGGCGCGGCGGGATGCCCGGCAATGCCAAGCTGTGACTGTCGCCCCTCTGGGACTCGCGTCCGGGGCTCTTGGCACTGCCAGACCGGCGGCCTGTGAGGGGACGGCAGGTGACGGACGGGGTAGGCTCGGCCGACGCGCCCCCAAACCGCCTGCACAGAAACCGCGTCTGCGGTCTCCACGGCGGAACCCCGTCACCCCGACATCACGCTCCTCTTTGTATGGAGGCAGCTGAGGGGTCGGTGACGTCGGGTCCCACCACGGCGCACCCCACGACGACGACGCGGCGTCCGCGCCTTCAACGAGGCTGCCGCCCGCCCACACCCTTGTCCACGCCGGCCAGGCTCAGGCTCGGGCCCGGCCCGCGGCGCCCCGCCCAGGCGCAGCCAAGGCCGCCAATCAGCAGCGGCCCCCGGGCCCACGTGGCCAACGGCCGGCCAATCCGCAGCGGCCTCGCTCCGCTCGCGGCACGTGGCTTGGGCTGCGCGCGGCACCTGCTTGGGCGCGGCCGGGGGTCCCCGCCGCAGCGCTGGCAGGGCTGCGGGACTCGCTCCGCGCGTTGGGCGGGGGCTGCGGCACCGAGGGGTGCTCTGGCACGGCCCGCCTTGGCTCACGCTCTGGGGCGGGGCCTGTGCCGCGTGGGAGCCGGAGGCCAGGCCCGCCTTCTGGGGGCGGCGCCCCTGGTCCCCGGCGCAGGGCCTGGACGGCCGAGCAGTCGCCGCGTGCCGGTGAGTCTCGCGCCGTCTGGCGTCGTGCAGGCGTCCGTCTGTCCTCATGTCTGCGCGGGCGAGCCGGGAGGGAAGGGCGCGAGCCAGTGGACGGCTTTGGCTGGGCCGCCCTGACCCGGCGGCGCCGGAGCCCGAGGTCCAGGCACGGGGAGCCGGTGACTGCAGAAGCTCCGGGCGCTGGACTCCCCTCTGGACGCGCCTGAGGGGCTGGGCAGGGCCCGCCGACTGCGCTCTGCCCAGGCTCCCGCCATCGGCCTCGGTGCACCGGAGAGCGCCCCCAGACTCGAAGTGGTGCTGAGAGCGGCTTCGCCTCCCCCTCCGGTAGGCTCAGGACGGTCACCGCGAGGGGCCCTGCTTCTAGGTGTCGGGGTCCTGGCTCCCTCCGGGTGCGCACATGCTCTGCCCCATCCTGATGCCTCCTCCAGCCGCGTGCTGTTGTCACCCGTGAGGTCGCCGGCGTGACCACTGCTGGGGGCGCGGGAGCGATGGGCATTGCCCCTGGCGTGGCTCGGCGACCCGCTAGCGCCCGGCGCTGCGGCCCCTCTGCCTGACTTCGGAGCCGGTTCTGTCCACAGACTGCGTTCACTGTGGCCACGTCGGGCGCTTGGGCAGTTACTGCCAGTTTGGGTGCTTTAGCTTTTTACCAGGGAGGGGAGGGCCCTCGTTTCTGCTCTGGCCCCACACGATCTCTGGGCCACGGCGTGTCCAGTTCTGCTCTGGCACTCGGTGGCCAGTGAGAGGGTCTCGCTGCCCCGGGCACCGGGCAGGACCCGGCAGCGGAGGTGGGAGGCAGGGGGCGGCCCGGCTGGCCAGGGAGGGCCTGGCACAGCCGGGGGCGGGCGGGCGACCCCCACGCTGGGCAGCTGCGGGGCTTGAGCCTGGTGAAGGGCAGTCGCCTGCTTGCCTCACGCTGCGTGTCTGAGATGTTTGCTGTGGGCGCGTCCCTGCGGCCTGGGGCCTTGGGAGCAGCTGCAGGGAGCTCACCGGGCCCCTGGGACTCGTCTGCGCCCAGCAGCAGCAGGACGCAGGTTCTGGCCATGGGGTGCTGGCCATGAGCAGGCCAGTGGGGGCCCCGCCTCCTCGGCCTGGAGTGCGGAGCCGAGAGGTGCCGGGGGCTGGCGCGGGTGCGCCCTGCCAGACGCGAGCCGGACGCAGCGGGCAGGGCCCCGGGGCTCACGACCCGGTCGGGCGGAGAGGGCACCAGTGAGAACGGCGCTGCCTGCAGCTGTGTGGCCGAGGACTGCAGGCGAGGGCAGTTCCGGCCAGCACCTGTCCCGGCGGGGCTTCTGAGCCAGGAGGACGGCCCGCAGCCCTCGTGCGCCCTGGGCCTGCGGCGCCTCTGGAGGCCACTGCCTTCCCGGCCTCCGCTTTAATTGCTCTGGAAGGAAACCGTGTCCGTTTCCCCAGGGCGAGTGTGTCCGGGGGCCTCAGCCCGCCTGACGCCAAGCCCCGCCTTCACTTTTCGTCTAAACTCAGCGAGCTCTTTAAAGACGTTGCCACGGTGAACTTCATTGTACTGGAGCTGCCCGGTGCTGCGAGCCTCGCGCCTGCAGGCCCTGGCATCTCCCCGGCCGCTGGGCCCTCCAGCCCCACCGCAGCCCAGCTCGGCCCAGGCCCGCCCGCCCGCACAGCCGCGGGTGCCGCTTTGCTTTGCAAGTTATCCAGCTAAACGTTTTCTAAAGGTGACAGGATGTTTGGGAAACTGGAAGGTGAGGTTGGTCCTCGCTGGACTCCCTGGGAGCAGGTGCTCGGCTGGCTCGCTGTGCTGCTCCCGGGCTCCCGTCCGGCGGTCAGCTCTGCCTCTGCGGCTGCGTCCATCCACGGTTACTTAAGGATGCCGGAGGGTCCGCGGGTGGCCGGGCCGCTTGTCTGCATGGAGATGGGTGCCACTGGGGAGCCGCCGCCTCTGATGGTGTGGGTCTCTCCTGACCCGGAGGGCCCAAGCCCAGCGAGTCCTGCGGCTCCGTCTCGGCACCAGGACCCTGCTGGGCCGTGAGGTCCGCCAGCGGGGCTTCTGGGGAGCGTCCGTGCCCTAGAAAGCGTCAGTGCACAGGCAGCGCAGGGGAGGCAGCTGGAAGGACGCCCCAGAAGAGCTTTGTCTGTGGGGGCCGAGAACCCCCCGCCGCTCAGAGGGCCCCGGGGTGAGCCGCGGCCTGACCCGTCCTCCCAGTCCGCCTCCGCCCAGCGCCTGGGCTTCACGGTCAGTCAACTTGGCCGGAGGAGGCCGGGCTGGGGCGACCGCTGAGCTCGCTCGGGAGAACGGGGCTTGGGCGTTCCCTGCCCTACGGAGCCTTGGCTTCCGCAGCTGCACGGGGGCCGTGGGTGTGCCGCAGGCCGGCCTCGGGGTGCTGAGTCTCCCACACACCAAGGAGGGAAGCAGCAGCAGCGCCCCGAGTTAGGCTATGAAAATGAAAAGGCGAAAGCATTTCCCCTTGCGTTCACAAGCGAGTCCTCTCCTGGCGGAGGGGCTTGGGGGTGCTGGAGCGCGCCCTGCTCACTGGGGCCGAGTGGGGGTCCCTGTGCCCGTCCCGGGGCCCTGCCCCTCTGCTGGTGTTTCTCCCTGCGGCGCTCAGGGCCTGCGCTGGGCAGTTGGAGAGGAGGCGTGAGTGAGGCCGCCCTGAACCCCGCCGGAGCCTGGCCTGTCGCCAGGAGCAGGAGGGCGCGAGCAGGCCAGCCGCCCCGGCGCTGGAGCAGGCAGGTCCCCCACGCGCCGGCCCCGCTGGGCAGTGCCGGGCCTCTGCTCCTCCCCAGCCGGACGGCGGGGCCTCCTCCCGGGACGGGTGAAGCCGTCGACTTAGGGCTGTTGCACACGTTTTAAAAACCAAGTCCTCATATCCCTGGGAACTTCCTGGCAGCTGGCCGTGTGAATCGGGCCAGGCCTGGCTGGCGGCGGCGTGGGGTCCTGCCGCTTCGGCCCACTCACTCCGAGGAGCCCCTTAGGATCCTGCGGAGCTGCGGGCTCCCCAGAGCCCACCTCGCGGCCCCCAGCCCCCTGCCTCCAGCTCCCGGGTGTAGCTGGTTCCCGTGGAGGCCAGGCGGGTGGAGCCCCTGCCCGGCCCCTGGGAACCCGCAGGTGCCTGTGGCCCTGAGCTCCAGCTCGAAGGCTGCGGGAGGCTCTATGTCCTTCCAGAGCGCTCTGGCCTGGCCTGCTGTGGGGCGCTCGCGCGTCATCGCCCAGCGGTCACTGCGCGTCCACGCTGGGCCTGCTGGGGCACAGGCCCGCTCTGAGCAGACTGCCCTGTGCTCAGGAGCTGCCGGCGCTGGGAGCTTGGAGATGGGGCGGGCGGGGCCGAAGGCCCAGAACCTTCCAGTCCTGCTGTACTCCAAGGAGGCCAGAGAGGGCCATCTGCATCTTCACTCGGAGAGTGCTCTCCCCGGGGCCCGGAAGAGCTCCGGACCCTCTCGGGGGCTGGCCGGCTCCGTCTCCTCTCACTGTGCTCTTGTCCCGGCAGCAGCGGAGGCCGCAGTGGACCCTGCCTGCCCCGCCGGCGTGTCTGCTGCCTGTGCACCCTCGCGGCCTGCACCATTGCCCCTTCCGGCACCAGCCTGGCTGGCCGCAGACCCCGTGTGGACGGCTGGCATCGCGGTACATTTGCCCGTGGTTTGAGATTCTGTGGAATCCGATCCCTTGCAGCCAGCACCTGGGAAAACCTAAACCAGGAAAGGGGAGGAAGCGGGAGCCCGTTCTCTCTCCAGAACACCCTCCCCCGAGCTGCGCACAGCAGAGCAAGAGCCCGTGATGCGACTGGCAATGCGGGGTCTGGGCCGAGCTGCTTGGGGGCCGCCGGCCGGCCCTGGCCCGCCTGACCCTGTAAGTGTCCCGGGGGAGCCTCGTTCCTGCTTCTCGACAAGCACAAAGTTGTTTTCAAGAAAGCGCATGCGGCCCCTGTTACGCCCCGCGGGCCCCGCAGCGCCTCCCTCATGGTGGGTAGCGGGACGCAGCCCCCTCCTCTCCGTTCATATTTCAGGGGAGCCGCACGGAGTGCAGAGGGTCTGCGGCCTCAGCTTGCAGCGCTGCTCTGGGGGCCGGGCTGGTCCCCTCCCGGGCCCCGCTGGACCTCGCGGCCTGCGGAGACCTTGGCCCTGACAGCCACTGTGCTCTGGAGCGCTGGGAGCTCGCCCGTGCTGGCAGCTGCTGGAGCACCACCGGGAATCTGCCTGTTTCCTCAGGGCAGGGTGCCGGCGCCCAGGCTGGGGAGGAGGGAGAGGAGGGGGAGAGGGGAGAGGGGGAGGAGGGGGAGGAGGAGGAGGAGGTGTTGTCACGACGCCCACGGCTCCAGCGTCATGGTTTGCCAAGTGTTTCCAAACCCCGGGTCTCGCTGGACTCAGAACCATCCTGGCAGGAGGGAGGATTGCAGATAAATCCCGGGGAGAGAAAACCTTAGCGGCTAACTCATGTTTGGCCTCTTCTGGCCCCTGCACACACACCCCTCCCCCCTCGCTCCAAGCTGCCCCTGGCCCCCGGCCCGTGCCTGGCCGGGCCTGCCCTGCCGGGCCCTGTGTTTGCCTGCGCTGACCTGACGGGCACCGGCGGGTGTGGCTCTGGGCTCCCGGGCTGCGCCGAGGCCCCGGGTGCTGCTGGGAACGCTCCGGGGCCGGGGCTGCGGGACGTGGGGCGAGCGGCATCAGCACCTCTGCAGCCCCTGATGGGATTGGGGCTCCCCGCTCCCACCGCTGAAGTCACATCTGCCGAGTTGGGCTGTCGGGGTTTGCGGTGACGGAAAGCGGGCGCCCTGGAAGTCACCGTGGGAGAGGAAGGCGAGTGGCGGTCGGAGCTCAGCGGCTGAGAAGTTGCGCAGTGCCCAGCAGACACAGCCGTCCCACGGGGAAGGGACTGGTTCCTAGAGTGGAACAGAGAGATCGTTTTTCTTTTAATTTCTGGCTGTTGTCTTTGGTGGTGAGGACGTGCGTGCTGGGCCTGCCCGTGCCGCCGGCGGAGCGGTGGCGTGTTCCTTTCGGCTTCGGCGCCTCAGGAGTAGGTTTTGGCGGACTTGCCAAAGGCTCTGTGAGCCGAGAAGGTCTGGAAGTCTCTGGTGTGACCGAAAACCCTAAAGGTGTTGCTCCTCTACTTCTAGAGGGTTCAGAAAATTTGAAAACCCCAAGGCTGGCAGAGGCCCTGACAGGGAGGGCTGGCTTGTCTGTGTCTTTTGCACATGGAAATATTTCCATGGTTCGGGCCTCCCTGGTGGCGCAGCGGGTCGAGCGCCGCACTGGGAAGCATCCGCAGCACAGCAGCGCGAGTTCGATCCCCGGCCAGGGAGGGACCCACAGGGCGCAGCAGACCTCTCCTGCCTCCCGCTGCTCCCCTCAGCAGTGGGTTTCAGTGGATCTGCCTGTTCTGCTTCCCGCTGTCTCTGGTGAGTCCTCTCACCTCCCTGAACACTGGCCTGTACCCCAGCTCTTGTGTGCATAAATAAATAAATCTTAAAATAAAAAGGAAGTATTTCCATGGTTCGCATTGTCACAGTGTTTCATAGTGTTTCCCTGTCTAAACATAATCACAGCTGACTCATCGCTCCTGGTGTCGATGGGCAGTTGGGTTGATTACAGTTAGGAGAGATACTGGATAATAATGAATAATAAAGATACCCCCAAAATTGGCAAAGCAAATCCCTTGATAATATCAGGAATGAGGAAGGATGTGCATGAGTCAGTGAGCACATGGCTGTTGTAGTTGTGCTCGCTACACAGAACGTGTAGTATGTACAAGCGTACACGCTGCCGCTGGCACATACTGAGCGGGGAAATGTCTGGGTCTTAGCGTGTCTGAGTGTTCATGTTTGGCAGATGCTGCCAGAGGGTTTTCCACAGTGGCTGTAAGACGTTTTCCTGCTAGCTGTAGGTGAGAGCACGCGTTACCCTGTGTTCTTGCCAACACTTGCTATTGTCAGTCTTTTTAGTTGTAGCCATTCTGGGGGGAGAATAGTGTTACCTGGCGGTGGTTCTGACTTACTTTCTTTTAATCACTGATGAGATTGAGCCTCTTTTTTGTACGTTTATTGGTCACTGTCATCTTTTTTTTTTTTATGAGACCGTCATCTTTTTTAAAAAAGATTTATTTATTTGTGCAGGCCAGAGGTGCGGGGGGTGAGAGGACTCACCAGAGACAGAGCGGGGAGCAGAGCAGGCAGATCCACTGAAATCTACAGCTGAGGGGGGCAGCGGGAGGCAGGAGAGGTCTGCTGCGCCCTGTGGGTCCCTCCCTGGCCGGGGATCGAACTCGTGCTGGAGTGGCTGCAGGTAGCTTCATGGTGCTGAGACTTAACCCTTGTGCCACCAGGGAGGCCCCATCGTCATCATGAACACAGACAAAGTTCATGTCTGTGTGTTTTGTGGTTTATTTTAGTGCTGTGTTTGGATTCTTTATGTGCGTGGCTAAGAGTCTCCCTTTTCACGTGGGTCACATATATCTTCTGCTCTTGCCTTCCTGCCCCTTTTTTGGTGCCTTTCAAGTTGTTACTGTTCATCTCGTCCACTTTATCAGCCTTTCCATGCTTTGCTGATATTTTTGGTGTCTTCATTATTTCATCTTTATCTCGAGGTCAAGAACATGCTGTCCTGTGTTACCTTCTAGAAGCTTTCTTGGGTTGCTCTTCCTGGGTAGCCCGCCATACGCCAGAGTTGGCCTGCTAGCAGGCTTTCAGCCTCGATGCGCTGGACATTGTGGAGCAGGTGCCTGTCCACCGCGAAGGGCTGACCGGTGCAGCAGTGGACATCACGCCGCACACCCAGCCCCTTCTCAGGCTCTGGTCGCACAGCCCTCTGCAGCGAGACGGTCGGGAAGGCCTGCACAACGGCCAGAAGTCCCGGGAGGGCAGGATCTCCCTGAGTTGATGACTACGTGTGCTGTGAGGGAAGGGTCTGCACGTTTGTTTCCTCGTGTGCTCTTTAATTGATTTCATGCCTTCCTTTGAAATCTTTAAACCTGCTATTTGATTTTCTTTCTCTGTTGCATTGGCTTGAACCTCTAGTGCACTGTTGGGTAGAGATGATGGCAGCGAGG
Organism: Galemys pyrenaicus; assembly: GCA_019455555.1. Lineage (NCBI taxonomy): Eukaryota > Metazoa > Chordata > Mammalia > Eulipotyphla > Talpidae > Galemys > Galemys pyrenaicus. The sequence continues at coordinate 3,945,027 of JAGFMF010011663.1, read as the reverse complement.
GGAACTGCAGTGCGGGACCGTGTCGTCTTACAGGAGGTTTGCTGAGACCGTCTGTTTTCTGGTTTAGAAAGCGCTCTTCTGTTCTTCCTTTATTAGTAGTTTTAAAAAATTGTTAATGGTCATTGATGTTTTTATTAAATGCTTTTTTATCTAGAGTATCTTACAAATCCCCCTTAATTATGTTAATGTTGCATTTTGTAATCAGATTGCATTGACTTTCCAATGGTAAACCGGGTTTGCATTCTAGAATAATTCAATAACACGGGCCTCGGATCATATTATGTTCTGTCTCCTGGGAGCTTTTACCCCTGCTACGGAAGGCATCAGGGGCATTAGCAATTCAGGGTGAAGTCAACCCATGTTAGCACTGGGGATTCTGTCCTCTGGCTTCCCGGCAGCAGCCGCCTGGGGCTGGGCTTGGGGCAGGGAGAGCTGCAGGGCCCCGGGGCCGCCTTCCTTCCAGAGCAGGCAAACACTCCTCCCTGCGGTGTGTCCTTCAAGTGCGCAGGAGGGTGGATCTGAATGCCTCACCAGTCTCACTGCAAGTGGGAGTCGGTGGCCATCTCAGCTACGACAGTAAATTACACAGAGGCAGGAAGTCCATGAAGATCAGTATATGCGTCTCACCGCCTAGGTTAGGAAACAGATCTCAGAACCCCTGCGAGCCTCCCTGGGCCGCTTCTCTTCCCTGGCCCTCCCTTCTCCCTCCATGCGCCTCCTTCTGCCTCTAGCCTCTGCCCCAGCCTGTGTGCCCCTCGCTGCTTCTCCGCAGCCTCAGCCCAGAGCCTCCCGTGACCCTACTTGGTTTCGCCTCTCTGCACTGCGGCAGGGCTTACAGAGAGTGTTCTTGGTGTCTCACCCCCACCCCCACCCCCTGCCTAGATGGTGACTTTGAAATTCATGCAGGAGGATGTGGGACCCTGGGGCCAGTGTGTGGCGCCTCCACCCCTGTGCTCTGCTGCGTGTTGGGGGCGCCTTGCGTGGAGCAGAGACAGAGCCTGCAGGGCTCCCTCATCTGCCGTCTGCTACCCCTGAGGCCTGAGGACCGGCAGCACATGGCTGCGGGCAGCGCACGGCACAGGCGGCCATGGCGTTACTTTTCTCTGAAGTGCCGGTTCCTGACTGCTGTTAAGGACATACTGACTTATGCACGCAGGAGCTGGGGTGCAGGCCGGAGGTGTGGGGTGAGAGGAGTCACCTGAGCGGGAGCAGAGCAGGCGGATCGACCGAAACACACTGCTGAGGGGGCAGCAGGGGGTGGGAGAGTCTGCTGCGCCCTGGGGGTCCCTCCCTGGCCGGGGCTTGGACTCGCGCTGCGGTGGCTGCAGGTGCTTCCCAGGGCAGCGCCTGCCCGCTGCGCCCCAGGGAGGCCGCTGCCCCTTGCTTGCAGACCGGGCTGTTGGCTTTTCCCAGCGGTTCCGGAGTCTTCCTCGTCCCCGATGGGGCTGCCCGGCCCGCCCTGCCTGTCCCGCGCTCCTGCAGCCCAGACCGCGCGAGCCCCGCCCCCAGCGCCAATGGTCAGCGGCTCCCGTGGCCTGCGCTGGCCATCCCGGCGGGCGCTGGCTGCCTTGTTCCCGCCACGGACTGCCTCCCGAAGTCACTCCCTTTAAGGAAGTGGGTGTCACCTGCTTTCTCTGGCCTCAGCCTGAGCTTCTGTGTCTTGTCCGTCAGGCCCTTTCTCCACTTCTCAGTAAGGGCTGTGCCTGTGCAGCCGGCCGCCCGCTGCCCGCGTCCTTCCTCGCGCCCGCGGGCACAGGGGCTGGCCCTGCTCGTGGTGGAGCGGGCTTCCTGAGGGCTCTGGCTAGAAAGGCGGCAGGCCGTGGGAGGACCCGAAATGGCAGAGCTGTCTGTGTGCACAGCCTCGGCTTGCCAGCACCAGGGCCGTGGCGATCAGGGCCGGCCACTGCATGTGCCCTTGGCGGTCGCCAGACACCGAGGCCATTCCGGTGGGTCACCCGGCATCTGGGCCACGGTGAGGCCATGGGTGGAGAGTGCCCCAGCCCGCCTGGGTCTGCTTCTATGGGGCTCCACGGTGGGGCTCCAGGGCATCAAGGGCTCACTCTGTTGGCGAATCTAAAATATGAAAGTGGGAGTTTAAAGCATGGGAAGAAAAAGAAAAAAAAAATCGAGGTGGCCCCAAATGGCCAATGACCTGCATCGGGCGGGAGCTGTGAGCCGAAGGGCCGGGCGGGCAGGGCGGGGCTGGCTCTGTCCCCGTGCGCCTGTGCTGGCCCAGGCCCTCCGCAGGCTGCTCTGCCCAGGCTGATCCAGGGACCTGCTTTACAAGAAGCGAAGTGCTCTCTGGGCTACACTGCAGGCGCCCGTCGGGAGGCGGGGCTGGCTGGACCCTGGCCCAGCAGGGGAGACTGCGGGCGGGAGCAGCTCCCGCCACCTGGACAGTCAGCCTGGGAGCAGACCGCAGCCTCTCGGCCTCGCCCCGGGACTTCAGCACGCCCAGCTGGACACCAGAGGCCCGGGGCCCACGCGGAGCCCACGCGCTCGGGCCCAAGGATGCGGAGAGCGTGGGCTGATGGCGAGGGGCGCCTGCCCGGCCTGCTCTGGCCAGTGGCCGCTCCAGAGGGGCTGGCGGGCCGGAACCGGTGCCCTAGGCTAGAGGCCGCCTCCCTCCTGGTTCTCCTTCCCGGGGAGGCCCGGCTGTGCGCTCCTTGCACTGTGGGACGAGCTCCCCCGTCTGCTAAAAGCTCTGCGGGGCTTTGGTTCGAACCGTGGCTCGACGGGAGAGCGACCCGGTGCAGCGCATCCCGGCCCGGAGGTGGCGCATCTGCGGGCCCTCGGGCCAGGCTTTGCCGCTTCCTCCATCAAGGACTGCCCTTTCTTTTCTGAGTTTCTTTCTACATAGTGTCTCTTTAGCACTGTGGAGAACATTTAAAAAACGTCTTTCTGCCTGGTTGTGGCTCATGTGACGAGACGCCGTCCTTCTGTCTCCTTTAGACCCGCCGGTGGCCTCGCCTCATTGGCCGGTGATCCGCGGACGTGGCCGAGCCGCCTCTGAGCTGCTCTGTGCTGACAGCGTGTTGTCTGCAGAGCCGGACACTGCTGCTTCCCCCGTCACAGCCCTCCGTCTTCATCCCCTTCCCGCGGAGCGTGGGATAGAGGTGGCGTCGGCACAAACGTTCCGTTCGTTTCTGCTCTCAGGCGCTCTCTCAGGCCCGGCCGTCGCGTCTGCCCTCAGCGGCTTCCTGCAGAAACCCTCCCTGGGGCGGGCAGTCCCTTCTCGTCCGGGGTCAGTGGGCTCTGCTCTCACGCGAAAGTATGTCCAGTCTAGCAAATGCCTTCCTGCAGGGGTCCTGGCTGCCGTGGGGATTTTCTTCCTGTTGCGGTGACGTGGTCTGGTTTTCAGCCGCTGAATTCTTACCCATTTTTAAGGCCGCCTGCAGTTTGCTGTGTTAAAAGGCTTCTCTCTCTTCACTTGAGGATGGGGTGTGGCTTGGGGGGACATACGTCATTCACTCTGCGCCCCCACAGCCCAGTGCGTCACACACAGCAAACCCAGCAAGGTGCTGGCTGAATTAGGGGTGAGCCGAGATCTTGGGCGGGGGTCCTGCCCGCTGGGGGTGGCTCCCTGGCCTGATTTTCCCTCTGGATTGTGGGAAGTGACCGGATGGTCTGCTTCTCAGCGAGCTGGGGCGCTCTGGCACCCCCTGGAGTCTGGGCGCAGCGTGTTCCCGCTTCAGCTCCCTGAACCTGTGTGGGCTTCCTGGGGAGACCTGAGTCCGCTCTTCTGGCAGGAGTGAGATGGGCTGTTGCTTGGGGTGTGGCCTCCCGTAGAGTCACCGTGGCCACGAGGGGCCGGTGTCCAGGGTGGCCTGGGGGCGGGCCTGAGCCCCGTGGAGGGCATGCAGGGCTTTCGTCACCCCCATGGGCCTGTCGTGGGGCTTTTCTGGCCGCTAGGCCATCTCTGGGTGGACAGCAGAGCAGGGTGCAGAGCACGCCAAGCAGGACTCCAGAGAGAGCCGCGAGCTCAGGAGTGTCTCGGCCTCGTGCTGAGTGCCCAGGGTGACGCTGGGGTCGGCACCCCTCTGGAGGGGCCCGTGCGTGCCCTCCTCCGCCCACTGCAGCCTTCCCTGGGCCGCTCGCGGGGACCGCCCTGCCCCAGCCAGCGAGCTGTGGGGCCCGCAGACAAGCACTGGTGCACCTCCTGTGTCCCGGGCTCCGTTCTAGGCTTGGGACCGGAGCCCCAAGCACGTCAGTGTTGTTCCTGCCTTCCTGAGGGGCCGGTGAGATGGGGTACGGACACCACCCACAGAGAGCCCCCCGGACCCGGGGTGGGTTGGGCGCTGCTGTCCGTGTGTGGGGGGCCAGGGCGTGCACCTCCTCCGTGGCTCTGCCCGCTGGCTGCAGAGGACGTTTCAGTTCAAATAAACAAATAAATCTTGAGAAAGAGGACCTGTCACAGCCAGCTCGACCCATTAGTCACGACTCCCTCCAGGATCCAGCCGTGGACTTGGGTGTCCCTCTCGCACCCGCATCCCCGGTGAGGCCCCGGTCCTGGGCCCCGGCACTCCGGGTCTGACCACCTCTGGCTTCGGGAGGTGACTGGCACCTTCCCAGGCGGAGGGCAACAGCCCAGAGGCAGATGGCAGATGGGGCCCCACTTCCAGCCACCAGAGCCTCCTGCTCTGCCCGCCCTGCCCGTCCCTGCCGCCTCCGCGCGCCGCCCCCTGGGGTCTCCGGCTGGGGCCGTCCTCGCGTTGGTGTTTAAGTCCAGCCAGCCAGGCCCGCGCCAGGGCAGCCCAGCTCTCCCGGCAGTCACAGTCCGCGCCCCTGCTTCAGCGCAGACCCGGGAGCGCCGCCCCCACTGCCTCCGAAACCATCCCGAGCACGAGCAGAGGCGATCCTGGGACTGGCCAGTGGGGTCTCCCGGTGGGTCAGCGTCTCCTCAGCCATGAGAGCAGCTGGCGCTCTCCGGAAGGGTCCGGCCCCGGGAGGCCCCAGCCCCGGGAGGCCCCGCGCCCCAGCCGGTCTGCTGCAGGCTGCGCTGAGCCTCCGGGGGAGCAGGATGCTTTGATGCGTCTGAGGGCACATTTCTTGACCTTGCGCAATAGGCTTTCAGGCTTTCAGCTCTACAAAGAGAAGAGTAATGCGCACAGCAGACATCACCCCATTGCCCTCTCGCAGGCCAGCCGTCACCGAGATCCCGCCTCGGCCCGGGCTGGCACCTCTCCCCGCCCCCCACCGCCCGTCCTGCGCCTGCCCAGCACCTGAGCCCAGGCCGTCCCCCCGGACACCGAGCCTCACCCCGTCCACCCCATTCCATCCCCAGCCAAACGCAAAAACAAAGTGTTATTTATTGCACGCGCACCCCAGACATTCCAGAGTGCTCACGCGTGCACCCACGGGTGCTCTGAGGCTGCGGGGAGCCGGAGTGACTCAGTCCCTCCAAGTCAGACTGCTGCTTGCTGGCGGCGCTGTTCCAAGCGTCTCCTCTGACAGGAATCATGTGCGTGCCCTTCGTACCCAGCGGGCATCTTGTTTTCAGGGTCCACCCATGTAGTAGGCGTCAGAAATTTCTCCTTTTTACTTTTTAAGCTTTAATTTTATTTATGCATGCAAGAACTGGGGTGTAGGCTAGAGGTGAGGGGGTGAGAGGACTCACCAGAGGCAGAGTGGGGAGCAGAACATGTGGCTCTACTGAAACGCACTGCTGAGGGGAGCAACGTGTGTTTGAGAGGAGGAGAGGCAGGAGAGGTCTGCTGTGCCATGTGGGTCAACTCCCTGGCCGGGGATTGAACTCGTGCTGCAGTGGCTGTGACTAGCTTCATAGTGCTGAGACTCTAACCACTGCACCAGAGTCCCAACTTCTTGCTTTTTAAAGGCTGCATAATATTCCACTCTCCATTTAGACCGTGTGTTGTCCATGCACACAACTCCCCATGGGTTGTTTCTTCCTTCCGGCCTTTGTGAATAAGTAGGTTTTCCAGTGGTGTTGGCTGATAATTCGTGTAAATGCACCACAGTGGCATCCGTTCTCCCCTTGATGGACACTGGATGCTGCTGATGTTTGAATTTAATGAATAAGGTGGCTGTGAACATTCTCACACGCGTCCTTGTGAACACAGGCTCTCGTTACTTACTGTATGTGGTATAAGTGCTACATGACAGGGCTGATCTGTGTTGAACTAAACTAGAAGCTTCTACACAGTTCTCCAGCATTGTAGCTCCCGCCAGCTCCAGCGGCTTCTCACGGTGGCTGACACCTCCTCTAGCTGACTCTTGGCTGCAGCGTGCCAGCGGGTGCAGGGCAGCGTCTTGTTCGCTGTTACTTGCTTTTGTGTCTCTTCGCTAATCGAAGGTGCCGCGTTCCCCTTCATACACTCACCGTCGGTCCCCACCGATGAAGCGATGGTCCCCCCTGTGGGCTCGTTTTAGAAACCTGGATTGTTCGTCTTTCACTTGTTGGTTTCTTTCTTTCTCTGCTGTAGATGCCGGTCTCTTTCAGTGGTCTACGCCGTGGACACTCCCCCCAGCCTAGGGCTTGTCTAGCCGTGGTCTTAATGGCATCTTTCAAAAAGCAGAAAATTTTAATTTCAGTGGTGCCCAACTTAGCATACATCCTGTCTTCCTCAAAGTTGTGATGTATCCTGTGTTCCGGAAGTTCGAAGGCGCTAGGATTTAGATAACAGTTTTCGGTCTTAAGTTTGATCTTACTTTTCAGAGCACGATGAGATTTCTCTGGAGTACCTATTAGTCCCTTGCAGATGGGTCCTTTCTCCGAACCTCCTTTCAGCACCACCTTTGTTATCTCTGTTGTATCAAATGTCAGGGTGTCCTGACCTTCTGCGGCCAGCTCCCGGCAGACATGTGTGCACTGACACGCGCGCACTAACGCACACACGCCAGCTGCACAGGCGTGCACAGCGGTGCATACACGTGCACACTAACGCGCTGCTAACGCCACACACACGTAACACACTCACACACCACGTGCAAGGCTGACTGTTCACGGAGAAGGACGGGCGCCAGCTTCAGAGGCTCCTGCTGGCCCCTGACCAGTGCAGTGGACGAGAAGACGTGACATGGACTGGAATACAGAGATTCATGGAGAAAATTAGTGGTAATAGTGAACGACCTCCGTAACACAAGGGGAGGGAACCGATTGGCTGTTTTGGAAACTAGGCCATGAAAAAGATGGAGCAAGCATTGCACCCCGTCTTCTCCGTCACACTCCAGCTCCGGGTAACCGGGAGCCGCGAGGAAGCTGCCGGCACAGTCCAGCTAATGAGCCCACACGCTCCAGCGAGAAATCAGCCTTGGCAGCACCGGTGACGTAGTGGCCTGCACCCTGAGCAGGATCAGCGCTCACCCGGCAAAAAGAGCCGCTCGGCCATCCCCCGCTGGCTGGTGGAAAGCCACAGACACCGCCTGTGGACACGCAGTTGTGCGAAAAGCCGGAAGAGCGGAGGCAGGCCCCTCCAGCTTCTCCTCGGCGTCGGGCACGTTTCCTGCACGGGGCCAGGCGGTGCTGCCCGGGGCCTGGTGGGCACGCGGCCACTGGGAGCAGTCCTCAGGCGTCGGCCCCGTGCAGCCTCACGGGCACGGGCCACAGGCGGAGGCGGCCTCCTTGCTCTTGCACGGGGCCCACCTGCGAGCACAGGAGACGGGGAACGGAGTGTCACAGTCGGACAGATGCTGCAGCGAGAGAGAGAGGCCTGTAAACAAAGAGGCTGGAAGGTAAACTCTCCCGGCCTGGGGCTCTCACCACACACACAGACCGATAAAATAACCAGGCGTTCGTGAACAACTGAAAATCAGACGCGCCCTGGATGTGTGCTGGTGGCAGGAAACGCTGCTGCCTCTCGGCAGAAAACAGTGTCGCGGCCGCACACAGAACGTGTCCCTGCGTGCCCTGGCCTCTTCGTGAGCGCCGCCCTGGAGGCCCGTGCCTGCCCCCCACGCCGCGTGGGCTCCGGCTGCCCGGCTCTGCCTCCGTGCAGCCTGCCCGTGCGTGCTCTGCACAGCTGCCCCCGGCGCCTCGGGTTGAGGCGCACCTGCCTCACCTCAGGCGCTGGGTGGCTTTTTGGGGTTCAGCGATGGGGCCACCCCCGCAGCATCCAGCAGCCCATCTGGCCCTCCAGCCGCGTCTCCCATCCTCGTCGCCCTTCCCGAGTCTGCGTCTTCCTCCCGAGGGCCTGCGCTGGAGCCTCTAGGTGTACGCTGGGGGCGCAAAGCCCGAACCCAGGACTCCAGCAGTCCTCAGTCTCCTCTTCTGTCGTCTCCACCGTCCTGACCTCAGGGGCCGCTGGCCGCCCGGGTGCTGGGCCTGGCAGCCGCTGTGGCCTTGCGTGCGTGCGTGGCCTCCACAGCGGCCTGCAGACATGGGCTAGAAGAGAAGCGGAGAGGCTCAGGCTGTGTGACTGCCCCCCACACCCGCCCAGACACCCCCTCCTCCTGCCCCTTCCTCCTTTCCCTTCGCGCCCCTTCATTGTCCCAGCGGCGTCTCTATCCATCCCTGGAGGTCTCCTCGGCGACCCTCCCTGCGCCTCTCCCGCTCTGCGGGGGCTCCCTCCACCCGCCCTCGCTGCCTTAGAGTCGCAGCGACGACCTCCTAGCCCTTCTCTGCCGGCCTCTCGTGTCTGGCTCCTCGTCGTATGTGGGGGCCATGCGGACAGTGGCCAGTTGGACCCACAGCCTGGGCCGTGGTGCCCGCGGCAGGGACTGGCACAGCCCCGCACGCGTCGGCAGCAGACCCGTCCCCACCAGCCGCGCACGAGGAGAACCAGAGCCCCAGCAGAGCCTTCGTCTCCCCTCGGGGAGGGAGGACAGAGGCCAGGGGACCCCGAGGAGGAGGCCGGCCTGGAGCCTCAGGGGCTGGCGCCTTGAGACGGTGCCCGAAACCGCACGTGCTTGAGCCAGGTGACCGAGAACTGAGCAAGGAGACCCTGCTTCTCGAGAACTCTTCAGAGCTGTTTGCTGTGCGGGGTCTGGAGGGCACCAGAGGGTGCGTCCAGCCTCCTGTCCCCATGGGCCGGCGCCCGCCGGGCAGGCTCCGTGCAGGTGTGTGCAGGTAGGCCCGTGGACGTCTGTTTGCTGCGGCAGGGCTCCCGTCTCCTGCGCGCTCCTTACGCGGCTCCACAGTCCCTTCCATGGCTGCGGTCCTGTGTCAAGTCCGCGCGTGTAGTTTACATAACCACTTCCCACTGTCCGGTCTCCAAGTGGCTTCTGATTTTATGCTGCTTTAAATGATGTTGTGATAAACCTTTCCCTCATCCTGCCTCTCTCTTAGAAGTGATTGCCTAATCACAGATACACAAGAATAGGGTTGCAGAAGCCAAAGACATGTCCATGTTTACACCGTTAAGATGGAGTGCAGAACGGCAATTTCCGTCTCCCCACGTGCAAGGGCCGCCCTGGCCGACGAGGCCACCGTGGGCTGCAGCCCGAGGAGACTGTCCTGCCTGGCTCTTGTTAGAGGTCGGCTCTCCCCACGACTGGGTCTACCTCTTCATTTCATCTTTTCCTCGAATGAAGCGTCAGGAGAGCCGTACTTGTTCTTGCAGTCAGTCTTTTATTTTTCTTTAGCGTGTACGAGAATTTCCTAATTGTGGCTTGAGTACGTGAAGGTGCATTTATGGCTTATTTTGTTGTCCAGCCTTCTGCACTCTCACCTGCGCATCAGCGTCCTGTGAGCTGATGTGTGGGTGCACACGCGTGCGTGCGTGCGTGTGTGTGCATGCTCCGTGGGCGTGAGCCCTGGGGCACGCGTGTGCTCGCCCGTGTGCTCCGTGGGTGAGTGCGCGCTTTCTGTGGGCGTGCGCACGTGTCTTTTCTCTCCTCTAAGAGCCTGGCGTACCGGGTCTGCAGTGGGGCTGGAGTGTCCCCGATTGTCACAAGCCCGGCGGGCACCCCAACGGGCACCCGACACGCCCACTAGCCGCGCTTACTGCTGTGTGAGTTGGGGACCAGCATCGCCGGCCCACCTCGCTAGGGCGATGTCGGACCACAGATGGACTTGATGCTATTTTCCGCGAGTTACTTGCTCTCAGATGTGGAGTCTCCAGTAGAAGGCGGCTGGACTCACGCTTCCCTACCGTCTGCTGTCAGCAGCAGCTGCTGCGTGCGAGTGTCTCCTGCACCCAGGCTCTGCGCGGAGCACCCTGTGGGAATCACCGAATTCCACCTTCAGGAAAGTCCTGGGTGCTGCGGCGGCGGCAGCTGCTGCTGTTTTAAAGGCGAAGAGCTGGGGCTCAGCGGGTAAGCGGCTAGCACGAGTTCACAAGCGAATCAGGAATGTGGAGACTGCACTCTGAGACCAGCCACCTCGACGGCGGCCCTGAACTGCCCACTCCCCAGGTGACAGTGAGTACAGGGAGGGCGGGTCTGAGGGTACCCACCGGCGGCCGTGTTGAGCACAGCACCCAGGAAGGACAGGCTGCGCATGAGTGTGGGGAGGGCTGGGAGGGCCTGAAGGGCCGGGGTCCTGGGAGTGCAGCGATGGTGCCAGGCCAGAGGCAGAGGGGCGGGTGGAGACCTGGCGGTACAGATGATGTGGGTGAGAACTTGCGGGACTGCCGCTCCAGGAAGGCTCCAGAGGCCGGTCCGAGGCCGGCCCTGGGCTTCAGGTGGAGGCTCCAGAAGTCAACTAGGAGGCTGGAAATGGACTCAGCCAGGGTGCCAAGGCCGACTAGCAGGCCGGGGAAGGCTTGGCCTAAAGCTGCTGTGGTCGACCAGCTAACTGGCTCTGAGCTTCAGCAGGATGTTCCAGGGCTGACCGGTAGGCCTGCCCGGGGCTCAGCCTGCAGAGTACCTGGGTCAGGCAAAGCCCAGAGGCCGCTGAGGTCGAAAAGCAGTCTGAGCCCTGGCGCTGCCTGTAGATGCCGAGCCAACCAGCTGACCGGTCTCAGGCTCAGCCTGCAGAGCTCCTAGGTCGACCAGCTGACCTACCCCAGACAGCGCCCTGAGCCAGTGGTCGACCAGCTGCTCCACCCTGTGCACTGCTTGGATGGTGCCAAGGCTGACCAGCAGGCCAGCGCCAGCTCTTCCCGCAAAGTACCTACGTCCTCCAGTTGCTTGGCCACTGCGCTCAGCCTGAAAACACTCTCGGCTGACCAGCTGACTGGCATTGAGGTCAGCCTGGGGATTCCCAGTCGACCAGCAGGCCAGTCCCAGCTATAGTATTTGGATGTGTGGTCAGTCGGCAGGCCCCAGGCTCTGCCTAAAGACTCGCAAAACTTAACTGCCAGTCCGATTGATGCCCAGACAGCCACTAAGCATGGACGCTCCCAGGGACTAAAATCTGGACACACCCAGGCTCAGCCTTGAGAAACCGAATTTGGAATGTGGGCGTTAAGGAGACTCCTCCTGAACCCGTATCTAACCTGGAGGCTCCCAGGCCCCACAGCTGGTCAGAGTTGGGCTCTGGCTCCAGGCGGGTGAGGCCCAAATCCCTGCCCAACCCTGACCAGAAACAGGCCCTGGCAAGGACCCAGCCAGAAGGACTGGCCATCAGGGAGGATAAGTGGCTAACACAAGTTCACAAGCAAATCAAGAATTGCTGGTGGGGCCTCGACCCTAACTCAGCTAGAAGCAGCCATGTGAAACAGCAGGATCGACATGCAGGACACCAGGATTGAGAAGCCGGATGCCCCAGCTCATGTTGGAGGCTGGTGAGTCCACTCTAGTCTATAACCGGTGAGCATGGAGGATGCCAGGGTCGACCAGCTGCCCAGCCCCAGGCTCAGCCTGCAGAGCACATAGGTTGACCAGCCGACTGGCCTCCAACAGCGCCCTGAGGCTCCAGTGGTCGACCAGCTGTTCAAGCCCATGCAGTGCCTGGCTGCTGCCAAGGTCGACCAGCAGGCTGTCCTGGGCTCTACCTGGAGGCTGTGGAGGTCGACCAGCAGGCCAGTTGTAGGTTCTGCCTGTAGAGCGCCTTGGTTGACCAGCTGACCAGCCCCAGCCTCAGCCCGTAGGTTACCCAGGCTCACCAGCAGCTGGGCCATGGGCACTGCCTGGAGGGTGCCGAGGTCAACCAGCAGGCTGATCCCTGGCACCTCAGTTGACCAGCTGACTGACCTCAGGCTCAGCCTGCAGAGTACTTGGGTCAAGCAGCTGACCAGCTCCAGGCACCGCTGTGAGGCTCCAGTGGTCGGCTAGCAGGTTGGCCCTGTGCACTGCCCGCAGGCTGCTGAGGTTGGCCTGCGACAGGCTCTAGGCAGGACCAGCTGGCTCCGCGGTTCTCCAGTTCTACAGGCCCATCATGTGCACTGCCTGGAGGGTGCTAAGGTTGACCGGCTGCCCAGCCCCAGCCTCAGCCTGCAGAGTACCTAGATGGGCTCCTGGGGCGTGAGGTCAACCGGCAGTACAGCTGTGGGCACTGCCTCACTGCCTAGAGCCTACAGTGGTTGACCGGCAGGCCTTCCTCAGCTCTGCCTGTAGAGTACCAAGTTGACCAGCCGATGGTCCCAGCAAACCCTGGAGACTGCTGGGGCCAACCAGCTGCCAGGGCGCCGGGCTCATTCTGCAGACTTCCCTGGTTGATCAGGTGAATGGCGTTGAGTTTAGCCTGGAGGATGCCCAAGGCCACCCACAGGCCATTCCCCGCTCAACTGCTGGGTCCTGTGGTTAGACCGTTGGCTGTTCCCAGGCTCTGCCTGAAGACTTCCAAAATTAACCACCAACCTGACTGATATCCGGTCATGGCCTCAGCCTGAAAGCTCCCGAGGTCGAAAACCTGTCCTAACCCAGGCTCAGCCTCGCAGGAACAGAATTGGGAATGTGGGCATCACGCAGAGCCCTGCCTGAACCCAGGTCTAACCTGGGGGCTCTCAAATCAAACTGCCAGTCAGAATTGGGCTCTGGCTCCAGGCGGGTGAGGCCCAAATCCCCACCCAACCCTGACCTGGAAATGGACCCTGACAAGGACTCACCCTAGAGGAGGCCAATGTTTGATAGCCCGTGGGCCCTCGACCCTAACTCAGCTAGATACAACCATGTGAAACAACAGGATCAACATGAAGGGCACCAGAGTGAGGAGCTGGATGCCCCAAGCTTTGGTGGAGCCTGCTGAGGCTAACTTCAGTCTGCAACCCAATAAGCCTACAGGCTGCTGGGTTGACTAGCAGGCTAGCCCGAGGTTCAGCCTGCAGAGCATCTAGGTCAACCAGCCGACCTGCCCCAGGCAAAGCCTGGAGGCTGCCAAATTTGGCCAATAGGCCATACGAGGACTCGGCCACGAGACCGCTGAGGTCTATGGCAGGCTGGACTGGGTGTCTGGCTGGAGGTTTTTGAGGTGCGTCAGCTGGCTGGCACAAGGCTCTGCCTGCATGGTGCCTAGGTCGACCAGCTGATCGGGCCAGGCTCAGCCTGCAGAGTACCGAGGTCAACAAGCTGTCCAGCCCCAGTCAAAGCCCAGAGGCTGCAAAGTCTGACCAGCGGCTGGCCTCAGGCTCTGCCTCAGTGTGCCTTAAGTCAGGTCAACTAGCTGGCCAGCCCCAGGCTCAGCCTGCAGAGTACCTAGGTCGACCAGCTGACCAGCCCTGGGCTCAACATTGAGGTGCCGAGGATGACCAACTATCTGGCTTCCAGGCCAAGCTTGCAGAATACCTAGGGCGACCAACTGTCCAGCCACAGGCAAAGCCTGGAGATTGCTGAGGTCAACCAGCAGGCTGGTCCTGTGCTCAGCCTGGAGGGTTGCTAAGGTTGACCAGTTGCCTGGCTCCCAGGTTCAGCCTGCAGAGTACCTAGGTTGACAAGCAGACCAGCCCTGGGCTCAACATTGAAGCTGCCGAGGTTGACCAGCTGCCTGGCTCCCAGGCTCAGCCTGCAGAGTACCTAGGTTGACCAGCTGTCCAGCCACAGGTAAAACCTGGAGACTGCTGAGGTCAACCAGCAGGCTGTCCCTTTGCTCAGCCTGGAGGGCTGCCAGGGTTGACCAGCTGCCTGGTTCCTAGGCTCAGCCTGCAGAGTACCTAGGTTGACCAGCTGACCAGGCCTGGGCTCAGCATTGAGGCCACCGAGGTTGACCAGCTGACCAGCTCAGGGCCCAGCATTGAGGATGCCGAGGTTGACAGCTGCCTGGCTCCTAGGCTCAGCCTACAGAGTACCTAGGTTGACCTGCTGGCCAGCCCTGGGCTCAGCATTGAGGCTGCCGAGGTTGACCAGCTGCCTGGCTCCTAGACTCAGCCTGCAAAGTACATGCGTTGACCAGCTGACCAGCCCAGGGCTCAGCATTAAAGCTGCCGAGGTTGACTAGCTGCCTGGCTCCCAGGCTTAGCCTGCAGAGTACCTAGGTCGACTAGCTGTCCAGCCACAGGCAAAGCCTAGAGACTGCTGAGGTCAACCAGCAGGATGGTCCTGTGCTCAGCCTAGAGGGTTGCCAAGGTTGACCAGCTGTGTGGCTCCCAGGCTCAACCTGCAGAGTAACTAGGTTGACCAGCTGACCAGCTCAGGGCTCAGTATTGAGGCTGTCGAGGTTGACCAGATATCTGGCTTCCAGGCTCAGCCTGCAGTGTACCTAGGTTGACCAGCTGACCAGCCCTGTGCTCAGCATTGTCTGCCGAGGTTGACCAGCTGACCAGCCCCGGGCTCAGCATTGAGGCTGCCGAGGTTGACCATCAGGCCTCCATGCTTATTGGGTTCTAGTCTTCAGCCAACCTGGAGTCTGCAGGCTGAGCCCGGGGCTGGCCTGCATTTCACTTCAGAGCGTCTAACTGAGAGCTAGAACCTGCCAGCTGTGCAGTACTGAGGCCCTCCAGGCTTACCAGGTCTGCAGCCATTCCCAGGTCTGGTTGGGTGGAGCTTTAGTCCTCATGCACCGCTAGCTGGAGCCCAGGTCGGACCAGATGTTTGAATTGGAGCCTCCAGGCCAGGTTGGGGTTCCTAGGTTGGCTGCCGCTGGAACCTGATACGCATGGAGGCTGCCGAGGTCCACCTGCTGCCTGGCCCTGGGCTCTGGCTACGTTACAAGGGTCGGCCAGCTGCCCAGCGCCAGGTTCTGCCTGAAGGCCCCCCAAATTAATTGCCAGCCCGACTCAGTCCCCAACTTGGACTCTGCCTGGAGGCTCCTAAGATGGAAATGATGGCCGAAGCTGAGTCAGCCTTTTGGATGCCGAATTAAGATGCCAGCCCTCCCGGAGCCACACCGCGCCGGACCGAGCGGGAGGCCAGCACAGGAAGGACCCAGTGAACCCTAGGAGCACCTTTCTTGATCGGCGGCTCCCCCCCCCCCCCGGCTGTCTCTCTCCTGCCTCCCCCGCCGGCCAGCTGCTCTCCACGCTCCCTGCCGCCCTCCTTCCACGCCGTGGGTGTCATCACCGCTCGGGCCAGGCCCCGCGTCCCTGGGACTCGACGGGCCGAAGTCATGCTCCTCTCATAAGTGCTTGGCAGATGAGACTTGCTGGAAGCAGCTTTGGTGCTTGATGGTAGGCAGGTGAGCGTCTCTCATGTCGGCGCCCCTTAGAGGAGCGTGTGTGGCGAACGGGCTCCTGTTGGCACCCAGGTTCCGAGTCTGTGCTCCTGGGACTCTGAAGCGGGGCCTGCGGTCCCACTCGCTGTGAGCTTCCCGGGGCAGCGTGTCCTTGGCGCGGGGGACGCACTGTGAGCGGCCGGCTAGGCGTTGCTGGCACTGCGAGGCTGCGTGGCCTGCGGGCGGGCCCGAGGCTGGACGGCTGGAAGGGCTCCCTTGCGGGGGCTGCCTTGGTGCCTGCAGTTGGTAGCGTAGGCCTGTCGGGGTGGTGTTGGGGTCTTTTGTTCAGGCGAACTGTCCCCATCTTTCAAAGCTAAGGGTGCTCGGACTTCAGTTCACCTCCCCGTGCTGCCCGCAGCTGCTGTCCTACGTGGCTCTCACCAGCAGTGGCACGGGCAAGGGGTCCTGCCCGCTGGGCAGGGGGTGCCTGGGCGCACTGTCAGCCTGGGTGGGAAGCCCCACCCCCAGCTGCCCGTCACGGCTTGAGCGATTAGCTAATGTCTCTGCGGCTTTGAGTCACCCGTCCCCGGTGAGTCAGAGTCCATCTGTGTCCATCGAGGCCCCAGCAGCTTCGCCGCCCAGCCTCTGGCCCTCGTGCCAGCTCAGCCCAGCTCTTTTCTTGAGGCGAAGGACTGGCACCCCATGGGTCTGACTTGGCCCCTTTGCACACTGGCTCGGGCACTGGGTGTGGGCCACAGTCACCCTATCTCTGCCTGTAGCCATGGGGTTCACCACTCGTCAGAACTGTGGGGGCGGGTGGCCCTAAAACAAGGCCCAAAGACAGGGGCTCTGGGGAGAGGGGCACGGGCCATGACCTGTGTCCTTTCTGGGCGTGCGCGCTTGCCAGGCCCGTCCCGACTCCCCTGTCAGCCCCGGGAGGGCTTTGTGATTCATGCGGGGCTCGCCCAGGGTCCCCAGTGTGGGGGGCTGAGCCAGGGCCAGCTGCCGCTGCAGCTCATGTCGTGGTCCTGGCGGGTCCCGGGTGGAGGCTCTTCTGACCTGAGCCCGTGGCACGGCGAGGTGCGGAGCAGGGCGGGGGCAGCGTGGGGTGGGCGGGGTGAGACGGCCGGGCCCCGGGAGCGTCCTCCCCAGCTGTGCTGAGGGGATCGGGCTTCGGTGCCCACACGAGGCGACCCCACGGGCTTGAGGCCGGAGTCCCCAGACCCACCCGCAGAGCTCCTTTCTGCGGCGGCAGCGGCTCTGCCCGTGGGCCTGCCCCCCGCGGTCACAGAGAGCCAGCTGCCCACTTCGCTCCGCGTGAGTCGGGACCGTTCCTGAGACAGGAGGCCTCGGTCACAGCGGCAGGGGAGGGAGAAGGAAGGCTCTTCCGTAGTCCTGTTCTGGGGTGGGGCGTGGGGCAGTGGGGAGCCGCGGCAGGCAGTGTGCAGAGAGGGGGTGCCGAGGCGGCAGCTGGGCCAGGGCCGGGGTGACCCGAAGCAGGCGCTGACTGGAGCGGACCCTTGGCGCGCTCTTGCCGCGTCTGGCCTGCGCCGAGCCTCTGTCCCTGCCTGCCGCCTCCTTCCTTCCCACACGGTTGCCGTGGACCTATGTGTTCAGCAGGTCAGATGGTGCTGAAGTGCATGAAGCAAAACGCTGTGGTTCCCGCCGAGCCCAGTCTGGTTCTCAGGTGCTCAGCCCTGTGAGCCGGCCCGGGTTAGCAAGCAGAGGCGACCTTTTCTGTGACCGACTGAGTGAGTGAGAGTCACAAAACCGTCTTTGTTTTGCTAAGAGAAGTCGGTGCCACCACAGCGTCCACGCTCAAGCCTGCGTCTCCGGCACACAGCGCCCAGCGCCCGCCGGCAGTGACAGCAGGGCGGGGGGGCTGCTTCCCTCTGCAGCGGATGGGAGCAGCTGGACTGTTTGGGGGGCGTGTCACGAAAACAAGATTGGGGCCCCCAGGACTAGCGTCTGCCTACCCGGGGTGCAGCGGTGCTGCCGTAGGTGCTGGTGGGGGGGACCGGCCCTGTGCCCTTCCCTCGGGACCCTCTTCTGGGGCTGCCAACGCCCCGCTCTGTCCTCTCAGCAGTCAGGGAGGCAACGCAGCCAGGCCACGCTGCACCTCTCAGGGAGCGGCATGGAGCTGGGTGCCAGGTACTCCAGCGGGAGATGGGGAGGTGGAGCGAGGCGTTGCTTAGCAACAGCATCAGAACAACATCTGCGGGTGCGGGAGGGCTTCAGTGGGCGGGAGGTGGGATTTGAGTCGACGACGTGATGGGAACCTGAAGGAAGCCAGTTTGTTCTTGGCCACATTAGTGGGGTCTGGCACTCGGGGCAGAGGAGAGGACTTGGGGCGTTGCCTGGGGTAACGCCTGCGTCCAGCTGTGCCCCGCGGGGCTGGCGGAGAGCACGCGGAGGGCAGGGTCTGTGGGCTCTGTCCTGGGCCTGGGGAAGCTGAGATGAGGCTTGCGTGAGGGACTTCGCTGCAGTCTGTCCAGGCGTGTGGCGAGGCTGCGCCGGGGCAGGTGGGATGTCCTCCCCGAGCTGACCGGAGGCCGTGCGGCCAGCTTCTCTGAACCAGTCACCTGGCTCTCGTGAAGGACCTCGGAGCGTGGCTTCTCAGGCTGACCCTCTCGGGCCTTGCGCATCTCACTGCTCTTTTCTCTCTCCTGGCGACGGGCCAGAGCACGGTGACCGCGGCAGAGCTGCGCGCAGGCGGGCGGGCGGGGAGGTGGCCGTCTGAGGGCCGCTGCTGGGGAGCTGGCCTGGGACTTTGCTCCTGACTAGGAAGGGTGAGATCCTTGGTCATCCCACTTCGGAGGAAACAGCACGGGCTTCCGTAGATCAGCTGTCCACCTGGTAGAAACTTTACGAACGTTGTCTCACTTGACTGTCGTCATAATGCACTTCCACAGCTGCGGAAATGAGGTCTGATGGGAAGAGTGGACGTGCCACGTTCCTGCCCCGCTCCGCCGCGGCCTCTCACTGCCCAGCCCGAGCCGTGCGCGCTCTGCAGGGGCGGCGTGCAGCGGTCACTCCGCCGCCACCGTGGCTGGTGTGCAGGCTGCAGAGCTGACCTGTCCGCTTCTCTTCCCCGTCTTGAAGTCCTCGCGGTCCTTCCCGTGAGCGCTGAAATCCTTCGCCTAAGTGGGGGGTTGGGTCTTTCTGCCTCTGTCTTTGGGTTTGGCCGTGTGACTCGGTGACCGGTGTGGCAGGGAAGACCCGTTCTGGTCACCGCAGGCTGCGGTCCTGGAAGCAGCGGCCGCAGGTTCAGCTGGGCCGGTCCCAGGCACGTCACCCAGACAAATGCGTGTGCTGAGGGGTTCTCAGAGGGCAAACCGCTGTCCCCTTCAGAGGCCGTGGGGGTTGAAGCCGCTTTTATAACATGAAGAAGTATCTTTGCAGCGTGGGCGTTTGCACTGATGCTGAAAAGCCGTGGTGGACTGGGGAATCACAGGTGCGATGCACTGGGGCTGAACGTCTGTCAGGGACCCACCCGCGAACGGCAACCACAGCCAGCCGGCGGGCACCTGGCCAGCACCTTGGCGTCAGCACGAAGAAGGTAAGCGCCAGAGCGTGACCGGAGCGCAAACCCCTCAGGCTGGCCGGGCCGCTGAGAGCAAGGGCGCTGGGCTTCCCGCAGGCCCCAGAGTGTCCAGCGCACGGGGACACGGTCAGGCGGAGTTCGGTTTTGCTGAAGTAGCAGATACTTGCTTTCTCATGGTTCTGGACCCGGTCTGGACGAGGCTAAGACTTTGGGAGACTGAGCTTCTCTCACTTAGTGTTACCAAGAACGTGAGCGTTGACTTCATACGCTGAGAGGTGGTTACCACAGTCAGCTGACACCACATGCATCAGCTCGCAGATACCAAAAAACACAAGTTTTTAAACATACGGCCGTCTCTGTGGCTGCCAACGGCCCCCCTGTGGTCTGACTGCACTTTCCTGCCCATGGCGATGCGCACGCCCTCCCAGCGCTGCCGGCACGCCCTCTGAGAATGCCTGTGGGCCCGCCCGTCTGTCAGTGCGCTGGGTGGCGGGAGTCCTTTGGGCTGGAGCCACGTCCCCTCAGGTGGACAACTTGTCTTTTCTCTCATCCTGCAGGTTGTCTTTCCGCTTTATTGGGGTGTTCTTTGAAGCACAGTGGTTTCCATTTTGATGAAGCATGACTTATACCTTCTGTCCCCTGTGCTTCCGTGTCCTAGCTAAGGAACTACCGCCCAGCCCCAGGTTAGGAAGGTTTACGGGATGGGCGGGTGGTTTGCTCCACAAGGCCACCGCCGCAGGAGCAGGCGGGATCTGGTCCGGCAGGGGACGCGGGCACTGACTGGGAAGCTGCGACTGATCGGTTGGGATGGGACTCGGGAGAGGCTGAAGCCACGGTGGCGCTGGGTCTGGCGGGGGCCTGGCTGACGACTCCATCCCAGAGCGGCTCTGTGGTGTGAGGTGGCCCCCGCTGAGGTTCTGATCTGCATCTTCCCTGCGCTGATGGCGCTGCGCGTCCTCCTCGTGCTTGTGGCGCTCACCCGCCCCCCCCCCCCCAGCCCGTGTCCCCACGCCGGGCGCCCCAGCCCCCTGCACTTGCCGCTGTGCTCCCGGAGCCCTCTTCTCTTGGCCTTCCCAGAGCGCGTCCCCGTTCACCCCACGCCTTGCCCACTTCCCCTCCGGTGGCCGCCCTGCCGTCCCATCTGACCCAGAGCCGCCTGGCCACCGCCTCCTGCCCTGGATGGCCTTTCTTCAGATTCGTCCCCAGACTGATGCTCCCATAATGTAAGGGGGAGGGCAGAGACCTTGCCTGCCTCACTCGTGGCTGAGTCTCAAGGGCCCGAAACCATCCCAGAGGGAGCAGAGCGGTGTTCTCAGGGGTGGCATAGCTGTCACCTGAGGGTTTACTTACCCTCCTCCCGGAGCTATAAGTCCTCAGTGCCAGGGTTCTGTTTCTTTTCTTTCTCTCTCTTTTTTTTAAAGATTTATTTATTCATGCACACAAGAGCTGGGGTATAGGTCAGAGTCCAGGGAGGTGAGAGGATCCACCAGAGACAGAGTGGGGAGCAGAATAGGCAGATGGACTGAAACACACTGCTGAGGGGAGCAGCGGGGAGGCAGGAGAGGTCTGCTGCGCCCTGTGGGTCCCCTCCCTGGCTGGCAGCAGGGATCGAACTCGTGCTGCGGTGGCTGCGGTCTGCTTCCTAGTGCGTTGCTTTAACCCACTGTGCCACCAGGGAGGCCCCAGGGTTGTGTTTCTTAAACTCCACGCACTGCAGCCTCGGGATGAGATGGTGTGACGGTGCGGTTCCTAGGAAAGGTGGATTTAGGTGGATCAACAAAACAAGAAGGAACTAACAGGGCGCCAGCTGACCTTGGGCAAACACCAAACAGGAGCCGGAGGCTGCTGGGGGTCAGCTCCTGCTTTTACCCAGGTTATGCAGCCAGGTTATGTTACCCAGGCTCTTCCAGACGCCTGCCCTGCAGGGGCAGTCAGAGAGGCCCCGGGCCCAGAAGCCCCACCTGCAAGCCACGCCCAGCATTGAAATTGGACCAATCACCGCTTACTGAAGTTTCCACCAATCAGAGCTGCTCTGACTGAGACCTCACTGCGGGAAGTGGGCGAGCCCCGCCTCCCTGCCTATATAAGCGCGCCTGCGTGCGGCTGGGGATCGGGATCGTCTGCTGGGACACGGGCGCCGCGACGGTGCTGTGGCTTGGCCACGCCAATAAGGTCGCGCTTGAGGCCCTTCTTCCCCAGGGCTGCGGCTCCAGAGGCTTGCGGGTCGGTGCTGGGTCTGAGCGAGGAGTCGGACAGGGCTGGGCAGCAGGTCCAGCGTCAGGGCCCAGCGTTCCCCGCTGCTGGGCGCCTCTGAGATGAGCTGTTCTGCGCAATGCCAGGCTGGTCCCGGCACAGCCGCTGCTCTCGGGAAAGGCCGGGTTCCTCCCTGGCCGGCTGTTCTCGAGCTGCATAACCTGGGCCGGGTTCTTCAGCTTCCCCCTCCTCTCCTTGCCCCGCCCCCACTTGTCACCTGTCCGCGGGTAACAGCAGGACTGATTTCCAGCAGTGGGTGGACAGTCCTTGCGAAGGCCACGTCGGGCTGCTGACCCAGGCGTCTCGGCGTCCCCTCGGGGACTGCACATGTGACCGCTGCTGCAGGCCTCGGGTGGTTTCCGAAGCGCTGCCAGCTAGCACCGAAGTGCTGAGCAGGAGGGCAGCGGGCCGGGGGCTGCTCCCGGCCCCTCCTCACCGAGGCTTCTTGCGGACCGGCTTTGCTCACACGGCTTGGCTCGGAGCCTCATTTGGACTCCAGGGCTGGCCTCCAGGCCTCCAGGCTCCCCGGTGCCACGCACCCCTCTGGGGAGGGCAAACCACAGATCAGCAGGGCACGTGGAACGGCCAGCCTCGCCTTTCTGTCCAGGAAGCCTTCCTGGAGCGAGCTGGAGCCTGCTTCTCTTTAGCCGAGCGTCCCTGAGTGCAGGCTGGAGTTGGGGTTCAGGATAGAGCTAATGCAGGCCAGAGTTACTTGCTTTTGGTAAAGCATTTCCCCAAGGACAACGTGGAAGGGTGTGACCTGGGCTGGAACCTGCCCGGCTGCCCACCCCCAACTGTCCCCTCCCCCCATGCACGCACAGAGGGTGCCTGGGCGGGGAGCACCCACGGCTCAGAGCCGTCATGCTGGGAACGGCCAGCACTTCGGGGAAGGGACCCCAGCCCCACAGGGAACCAGTGGGGGTCTGGGCCTGTCTCCAGCTCTTACCCTTGGAGAAACAAGTCGTCGGACGTGACTTCCGAAATCCTTCCTAACCGGCCGGCATCTGCGTTGTCCTGGTTACGGCACTGGCTCCTGGAGCTGGCGCTGGGGCAGCGGAGGTGGAGATGCTGGCCCAGAGGGAGGAGGGCAGGGCCCGGCTCCTGGTTTCTGTTGCAGCTCGAGCTTCCACTGCGCCGTGAGGTGGAGCTATTCATGCCTCCGGGAGCGGGGACGTGGCTGTTCACGCCCAAGTGGCAGGACCGCCGGGCTGGGGGAGGGAGAGATGTGCAGGCTGCACCCCGTCGGGGCCCCGCTGGACTGCCCACAGGCCCCGCTGGACTGCCGCACACGTGGGCGGGAGCGCGGGCGCTGCCCAGACATCTGCCCTCCCGGAGCCGGCGCTGTGTCCACCAGCCTCGGCCCGCTAGGGCTCCCGCTCTCGGGTCCCGGGCCTTGCTCCGCCGTCGCGTCCCCCAGCCTGGGATGGGGCCTGGTGGTGTTGGGGGTGTCGTCGGGGCCCGCGGGGAGCGCTCCATGACTGGTTTCCTGCTGCTCCCTGGCTCGTCCTGGTCCCCTTGGGTTGGGCTGAGCGTGAGGTGGACTCCTGGCTGGGGTGGAGGGCAGGCCTGCTGCTGCCGTCCTGGATACCCGGCTGGAGGCCTCCAGCCCGCATGGCCACAGAGTCTGCCTGGCCACGTGGCTGACTGGGGCGTCCCAGAAATGGCACAGTCGCGCTTACCTGCCGGGTCCCAGCACCACCCCGCTCCCAGCGCGGGCAGAGCCTCAGCTTCCTGGTCGGGCCAGGCGGGCTCTGTGCGGGGGCGTGGCGGAGAGCCCGGGGCCTTGTCTCAGACCGTGCACGCAGTCAGCACAGATGCGTCCTGTTGCTTTTAACTTTGTGTGTCACCAGCGTCCCCAGTGCGTCTCGTCTTACCAGCCTTTGTTCGCAGTGCTCTGTGGACATCCTGCTGCCTTTGTCCACGTCCCCCTAAGCCACTTCACAGGCTCCGGGGTGTCTGAGGTGGCTGTTTCAGGCTCCTGGCACAGGTGGGCTAGTGCCCTCCCGGGGAGGCTGGTGCCACATGCTCCAGTCCAAGGGTGAGAGCCCGCTCCCCTGATGGTCCTCACCAGTCAGATCTGATGGGGGCCTCCCTGGTGGTGCAAGGGGTTAAGTCGCAGTGCTACAAAGCTTCCGCAGCCACTGCAGCACGAGTTCTATCCCCGACCAGGGAGGGGACCCACAGGGCGCAGCAGACCTCTCCTGTCTCCTGCTGCTCCCTCAGCAGTGTGTTTCAGTAGATTCACCTGTTCTGCTCCCCACTCTGTCTCTGGTGACTCCTTTTACCCCCACACCTCTGTTCTGCACCCTAGTTCTCATACGCATAAGTAAAACTTAAAAAAAAATCGGATGGGGGAGGATGACGCCGCCATTGTGGAGCTGCCATTCGCCCCAGCCTGCAGCACGGTTCACAGGCGTCCTCTCGCGGGAGGCCCCGAGCGCCCTGCCCTGCACCCTCGGCACCCACCGGTGCCGATGCCACCCCGGCCTAAGGACGCTGGGTCAGACTGCTTCTCCGCCTTCTGCTGCCCAGGCTTGGAGAACGATCGAAAGTGAGAGCCGGCAGGGACCTTGGCGACTGCCCAACGCCCTGGTTTCGAGGCGTGGAAGCTGCGGCTGGGCAGGCAGGCCTGTGTTGCGGGGTCATGGCCGGGAAGGCCGGGCCTGTCTGGGTTCTTCCCCACCCCGTGACACAGGTGGTCACGGTCACCCCAGACTGAGGGCGCTGCCACTCAGGGCCGTCCCACTGAGGACACCGTGGGCTCCTCGAAAATGTTTATAAAAATATTTACTGAACGAACGTGGGTAAAAAATCACAGGAAACCGAGTCCGTGCAAGTGCACTCAGCTCGGGAAGAAGCGCAGGCTCTGGGCCCTGCGGGAGGAAATGCCTCTTCTTTTTTTAAGTGAAAAAAAAAAAAAAAAAAAAAACAAAAAAAAACAAAAAACCNCCAGGGGGCTGTTGGAACGGGACAGTGCCTGTCTCTGGAGCTGTGTAGGCCCCTGGAATTTCCCTGAGGCGCCCTGGCCGGGAGAGGCCTTGGCTGAAGGGAACACGGAGGGCTGGGGAGAGAACCGCCTTGTTTGCTCTGTAGCCCCATAGGAAGACAGACTGACCTTTGGAGGTTTGTGCGGCTCCGTCTTCTCGTCCCCGTTCCGCAGCCAAGCCCCTGTCTCCCTACTGCACCCCAAGCCTCTCCAGCTTCTGTCTCCAGAACCTTCCAGTGCCGCTCCGCTGTCATGACCTGGGTGGTGACTGGGCCCACAGAGGGCCCGAGCTGGGCCTGGCTCAGCGTGTCGGTGGCTGCAGGACACAGGCAAGGCCCTGCCCGTGCTGTGCTGCCAGGGCTCCCCCATTCAGGCCAGTCCAGGCTCAGCACCGTCACCCGGGCGGCCTGCTGCCACCTGCCCCGGCCAGACCGTGCTCCCTGGTGTCACAGGGGTGCCCAGCCAGGTCCCTCCCGGCTGGGTGTCTGCTTCGTGCAGCCCCCTCTCCCCAACCCCCTCTCCCCGTTGTGTTGTGTTGTGTGCTCACTGCCGCCTTTAACCAGCGGTGTGGCCTGCAGCTAGCCTCTCTCTCCCTCTGAACCTCAGTTCCTGTCCATGAAGTGACTCCGCAGGGGTCCCAGCTGCTCAGGTCTGGAAGACCTGTGGGCTTCTACGGGCCAGCCCCACCTCTTACCCCGCCGCCTCCAGCACGCCCCGAGGTGCAGCCCCTCAGCTCCTCCCCAGCAGCACGCGCCAAGGTGCGGCTCCTGGGCTCCTCCCTGGCGGCACCCGCCCCCAGGTGCGGCTCCTCCCTGGCGGCACCCCTGAGGTGCGGCTCCTCGGCTCCTGGGTGGCCCCGCACCTCTGCAGGAGGACAGCTCTGTTGGCCCGCAGCAGGCCCTTTCTTTCTGCGATGTCGGGTTATCCCTAGCCTGGGCCAGCGACCTTGCCCTTCCCAGGGGCTGCCCTGTGGGGTGTCAGTGACCTCTGGAGCGAGCAGCGCGAAGCCTGGCCTCCGTCTCGCAGGCCCGACGGCAGGCGTGGTGAGCAGCATGCTGGCCCGCTCGGAGCCGCCGACCCAGGAAGCCAGGGTCCGGCCCAGGGTCCATTTGGCTAAGCCCCTGTGGCCAAACCAAAGTTTGTCTCTCCCAGAGGTGGAATCTTAAACCAGACCCTCAGGACCAGCTCCGCAGGGTTCTGCCCCTGCTCCCTGCCAGCCCACAGAGGAAGCAGCTGCCTCTCCACTCCCCTGGCCCTGCCCGCCCGCGCTGGGGTGTGTGGGGCCGGAGGCTCCTCCAGCCGCCAGGTGGGCCGCCTGTCCTCGGTCCTTGGGTAGAGCCAGTCGGCTTCGGACCGCCCCTTTGGTTTCGTCCTCTGCACCATCACGGCAGACCACAGGGCTCGGGCAGCTCCCTGCTGGGGCTCGGGGCCTGGCTGGGCTCTCCGCGACTGGGCTGACCGCGGTGCAGGGAGCTGGGCCTCGCTCGTGCTGTTCCTTCCACCTGATTAAAAGAGGGGGAAGTGAAGTGCAGGAGGAGATACGCACTTAATTTTAAAGAGCCTGAGCAGTTTTGAATCCTCGCTTTCCCTTCTGCCTTAGTTCTGGGACACTAAATTATTTCCAGAGAACGACTTCGGGGAGGAGCGGGCATCACAGATCCGTCTTCCGCAGCTCCTCTTGCCTTGGTGTCACTTGGGTTTTTCACTCTGGAGCCTGGCAGGGAGGCCGAAGTGGCTTGGGGCCTCGGACCCACAGAATCTCTTTGAAGTGAACAGATTTTTGTCCCCCTGGAGGCGTCCCTCTCAGACTACTGAGTGCGGCCTCTCCCAGCCAGCGAGAGGGAACTCCTGACGCCTCGTGGATGGGAAGGCCAGTGTGTGGAGCCAAGGCGGGCTGGAACTCCTGCTCTGTCCTCCCGGTGGAAGTCGGGTGGCAGGAGAGGAGCGCAGACGTGAACCCCATGTTTGGGAACGCGAAAGTCAAATGCTTTTGTGACTTCATCACCATCTGCTCAGAGGAAAACACCGCTGTCCAGGCCTCCCATCTGCTGGAGAGTCGGGAACTTCTAGCACCAAGAAAGGAAGAAAACAAGCGGATATTTACGAGCTCCTGCTCCTTGGTCTTAAACCCCCGCACCAGGCCTGCGGGTCAGGGCTCGGGGCCGGGCGGGTCGGCGGGGGTCGCGGGAGCCCCCTAGCGGGCGGCGGCGGCGGCGGCGGCGCGGTCGGGCGGCGGCTGCAGCAGAGCGGGCCGGGCAGACAGCGCCGCGTCCTGACGCTGCGGCGCGCACAGCCTCGGCGGCGCAGCTCGCTCGCCTTCTGTTGCTATCCAGCCGCCAGCCAGGTGGCGGGCGAGGGGACTCCAGCAGCTCCGGAGCCCGAGCCCTCAGCGTGCTGTCAGGCCAGGGCCGCCGGCCGCGCCCCGACCCGGCGGAGCGCACGCGTCCTGGGAGTCGTCCCCGCGGTGCAACTTCCCCCGGGAGCCAACTTTGGCCCGTCTGGGGCCGGCGCAGGTAGCTCCCCGCGCCCGGCTGGACGGGAGGCGCGGACTGGGAGCAGTGGGCTCGGAAGCCGGGACGCGCGCCCTTGTGCCTCGCGCTCCTGCTTCCTGGGGACCCGCGGGGTGCGAGAGGTTCGGGGTCGGGCAAGACGGGGAACCCTTGACTGGCGGGGTCGAGACGCACGTGGGCCCCGAGCCGTCGAGGCTGCTGGGCTGGGGAGGCTCTCGGCGGGGGTGTCTAGGCTGGGGAGGGCCCCCAGGGAGGGCCCCCGGAACGGCGGCGGGGCGTCCTGGGGTAGGTGCTGGGCAGGAGTTCCTCCAGGAGGGACCGCTGGACACCCCAGCGGCTCTGGTGGAAGTTCGGGAGCGGGGTAGGGGCTTGGCTGAGCTGCTTAGAAACGGGAGGTTGGAGAGGGTGGTCTCGAGCTGGGGTTTCACTGGCAAGAGGCTGCGGGGCACCTCCCGAGGAGGTCGCTGGAGTCGGGCTTAGCGGGAGAGGCGCTGTGCCGGCCCTGGGTTGGGAGGGGGGCTCGGCAGAGAGCCCTGCGGGAGGAGACGGGATTAGCCGCTGAGCAGAGGGGGCATTGGGACCCTCCCTTCCTCTCCCTTCCACTCCCCTCTCCTCCAGTGGGATCGGCTGTTGGCCTCTGGATTCCCGCGCATTTCCAGTAGCTCTGCGCGGTACCCCAAACCGAGGTTTCTGGGGGTGGCGGCTGAGCCACGTTGCACAGAGACCGGGTGATGGGGGCTCGGGAAGGGGACTGCTGAGCCGCAGGCGCATCCGGAGAGACGCAGCGGTTTTCTCACGGCCCTGGACGTTTGTTTCAGGGTGCGACCCAGCAGATCGCCGCGGGGTCCCGGGGAGTGGAACTCGCGGTGCCCCCCAGCTCCCGGCTCGCCGGCACCTCGCGTCCGGCCCAGCCCCGCGCCACACCTGGAAGAGCTCGGAGTCGCGGGAAGCCGGCGGTGGCCGCGACCATGGAGGGCCCGCTGGCGGCCAACTGGAGCGCCGAGCCGGCCAACGGGAGCGCGGCGCCGCCGGGGGCAGAGGGCAACCGCACGGCGGGGCCGCCGCAGCGCAACGAGGCCCTGGCGCGCGTGGAGGTGGCCGTGCTGTGCCTCATCCTCTTCCTGGCGCTGAGCGGTAACGCGTGCGTGCTGCTGGCGCTGCGCACCACGCGCCACAAGCACTCGCGCCTCTTCTTCTTCATGAAGCACCTGAGCATCGCCGACCTGGTGGTGGCCGTGTTCCAGGTGCTGCCGCAGCTGCTGTGGGACGTCACCTTCCGCTTCTACGGCCCCGACCTGCTGTGCCGCCTGGTCAAGTACCTGCAGGTGGTGGGCATGTTCGCCTCCACCTACCTGCTGCTGCTCATGTCGCTCGACCGCTGCCTGGCCATCTGCCAGCCGCTGCGCGCGCTGCGCCGCCGGGCCGACCGGCTGGCCGTGCTCGCCACGTGGCTCGGCTGCCTGGTGGCCAGCGTGCCGCAGGTGCACATCTTCTCGCTGCGCGAGGTGGCCGACGGCGTCTTCGACTGCTGGGCGGTCTTCATCCAGCCCTGGGGACCCAAGGCCTACATCACCTGGATCACGCTCGCCGTCTACATCGTGCCGGTCATCGTGCTCACCGCCTGCTACGGCCTCATCAGCTTCAAGATCTGGCAGAACCTGCGGCTCAAGACTGCCGCAGCGGCCGCAGCAGTGGAGGGGCCCGAGGGCGGGGCGGCGGGCGGCGGGGGGCGCGCAGCCCTGGCGCGTGTCAGCAGCGTCAAGCTCATCTCCAAGGCTAAGATCCGCACGGTCAAGATGACCTTCATCATCGTGCTGGCCTTCATCGTGTGCTGGACGCCCTTCTTCTTCGTGCAGATGTGGAGCGTCTGGGATGCAGATGCGCCCAAGGAAGGTAGCCGCGGGGCTGCGGGGGAGGGGCCGCGGGGCTGCGGGGGAGGGGCCGCGGGCTGCGGGGGAGGGGCCGCGGGCGGGGCGGGCTGGTCGGGGCGGGGCGGGGGCGTCCTGCCGAGTCGGCCCAGCCCCGGCATTGAAAGCCCCTGAGCGGCTGGGGTGGCCTTCCTTCCCCGCGGAGCCCCCATCTTCTCTGGAAATGCGAGCCTGGCAAGGTGCCAGCCCGCCAGGCGGTGGGGACCCGAGCTAGTAGGCGCAGCCCTTGGGTTACTGCGGGGGTCGGGCGCGCTGGAGCTGCTTCCCCTCTAAGTTGGCTTGACTAGAACCTTCGCTGCGAGTTCTCTTCTCCCTGACCTGTCTGGCTGGAGTCGGGCAGCCTGAGAAACGCACCCCACCCAGTGGGGAGCAGTCGGGCACGAGGAGGGGAAGGGGAGTTCGGGAACCCCTGTCCAGATGGGCGGAGAGGTGAGTGCAGCGGGAAGGCAAGGGCAGGGGTGGGGTGCGAGGACCAGGAGAGGAGGTCCTGGGCTGGGATGGGGGTGGGAGTGGCTGCACTCTGATTTGACCCTGGAGGCTGGGTGATTCTGCAGTGGGGTGGGGGAGGTGGCCTCTGAGCTTGGGGAGCGGGCCCTTGGGAGGGCGGGGAGGCCTGGGTGGCAGCACCTCCAGTTGGTCCTCCCCAGCTGTGCCCACAGCGGGCCAGTACTCAGTGCTGGCCAAAGCCGCTCCACCTCCTGCTCCCCCAGCCCCCCTCCGCCCAGGGCTGGCCATAGGGCTGGTCCTCACCCCCCTGACAGCTGCGAGGGGGGGGCCCAGAGAGGGAAGACACTTGTTCCCAGTCGCACAGCAGATGGAAGGCCCTGCGGGCCCAGGGCTGGGGGTCCAGTCGCACCCCCAGTTCTTCGGCAGCCTGTGCATGGAGTGGGGGGCCTGGCGGAGCCAGCGGTGGACAATTCCTGTGAGGTGGCAGCACACCTGGCCCGGGGCAGGCTCGGGGGGCCAGGCCAGACACTTAGAACAGGTGTTGGGAAGCCCTGAGGTCTGGTCTTCCCACCAGCCCTGACTAGCTGTGGGTTTGGGGGTCTCCTTCGTCCCTGAACCCTGGAGTGTGTTTGCAGCATGGGGGCGTGTCATCCTTGCTGGCTTCACTCCCCAGATCCCCCTCGTCTGCTACCCAGCGCCTGCCTCACCTCTCGCTGTTCTGGGGGCCTTCGCACTGCTCTGGGTGGCTCTCCCTGCCCTGCCCTGCCCTGCCCTGCCCTCCCCTGCCCTCCTCTGCCCTGCCCTCCCCTGCCCTGCCCTGCCCTGCCCTCCTCTGCCCTGCCCTCCCCTCCCTGCTTCCTCCCCCCTCCCATCCCCACCCCTGCTGCCCCGGCTCCCAGCTGCCCAGAGCAGGAGTCCGGCCTGCACAGGCGTCCGTCCCTCACCCAGGGAAATTACAGCCTTTCCACATGTTCAAACAATTCATTTCTCAGCGTGCAAAGCCAGATGGGGTAGGGACGCGCCAGCCCCAGCATGGAGGCCCCTGGCTGCGGGCATGCGTGGCTCCTGCAGGTGGCCTCCCAGAGCTGTTCCCTGGGCTCCGCTGCTGTGCTCCCTGTCGGGGGAGCGCGTGGGCACCCAGGACCCCGCGCTCCTCCCGGCCCCTGCCTGCCCATCTGGCCATGGGCGGAGAGCAGGCCAGGGACTCATGACGGCGCCCCGCAGTGCTCCATGCTCCTGGCAGGCCCCTGGAGTTCGGAGGCCTGGGGCTCTGCTCCGGCCACCAGCCTGGCTCAGGTCGCGGTGGACGTGCCCACTGGCCGCAGCTTGGACCGCCACAAGTAGCCGCCGGGCCCGAGACGATGGATGGTCTGCTGTTCTCGGTGACCAGCTCGGTCCTGAGGCTGCAGCGCGTGCTCAGGAAGGGGAAGAAACTCCAGCTCCCCGGAACTGAGGGCCGAGTCAGGGAGGGGTGCCTGGGGAGCACACCCATCTCGGGCCTGGCCCTCAGGCCGGGAGCCTGGGCGGGCAGGCCTGGTGGGCCAGGCCAGAAGGAGGCAGGGGCGGGGGACGCGGGCAGCCAGGCTCTGCCCTGCCTGGGCCTCCGCGGGCAGGCTGGCGGGAGGGGCCCCCTCCGGCTGCAGGGCCCGGCCCCAGGGGGCGCACAGGCTCCACACCTCTTGGGGCAGTTGTGGGGCTTAGACCTCGCTTCTCTCACGTGACCTCGAACCCGTGACCCTGCCCCCCCAGGAGTCCTTCCTGCTCACTTCACGCACCCCAAGCAGGGCCTCGCGCCAAGCACGGCCTCGGGCCAGAGCTCTCCGGTGACACTAACACCCCAGCTCCTGCGGCACCGGTGCCCGGGCCGCCTTTCCCAGAGCACCAGGCGGGAGAGGAGACCTCCGCTTGGCCGTGGGCAGTGTCCGGAAGACAGAGCAGCGCGGCGGCGACGGGGCGGCTGGCCCAGCACGTCGGTCGGTCCCCGGGCCTGCGGGGGGCCCGGGCTGGCTCCAGGGAGGCGGCGTGACGGGCCTGGGGCCTAGTCCCAGGGGCTGCCTGACGCCAGCAGGCTGTGGAGAGGTCCCTGGTGTTTGCCTTTGTCCCTCCAGCGCCCGCCTCCCTGGAAATGGCCCTCCCGGGGCGGTGGGAGGGGACTGTGCGCCCACGGAGCCTGGCAGGGGCAGAGAGGCTGTCGATGGAAACAATCCCGGCGGCCCCAGTGCAGCCCTGCTACCGTGTCCCAGGTCGCGAGATTCCCAGAGCACAGGCTTGGTCTTCCAGGGACGGGGCGGGGGCCTGGCCCCTGGACAGCTCTGAGGTGTGGGGTGTGTCCCTGCTGCCGCTAGGCGGCTGCCGCACCTGTCCGTGAGTCCTGGGCAGGTCCCGCTCTGAGCCTAGGGCTCCTCCATGGGGTGCAGGTCACCGAGGTGCGTCCCTGTGACCCTTCTCTCCTCCCCCACCCGCTGGTTTGTCGGGGCTCTTGGGAGTCTCGGGGGTTCTCTTGAGCGCTCCGGTGGAGCCTGGGCTGAAGAGTTCCCGGGCCGCGGCTGCTGTGTCCAGAGCGGGGCCCCTGTGGCCAGGGCGGCACCCTCCGATGCCCTTTGGGTGGACATGGGCTCCGCAGTGTGAGGGGTTGCTCGGCAGCCGCGGTCCCAGCCGCAGGACTGCCCCTCGGTGAAGATGTGTGTGCCCAGCCGGGGCGGCCGACCCTGTGGGTGACCCCGGCGGGCCTCCTGCCCTCCCTGCCCATCCTGGCTCCCCGCCCCGGCCCCCGGGCGCCACTCACCCCTGTCTGTGCTGTGCCCAGGTGGCCCCTGGGTGCAGAGCGCGCGGCAGGCACGGATTGTTCCGGGCCGTGAAGCCCTCGGGGGCTGCCCGCCGGTGTGAATCTCTGGTCACGGACGACTCGCGGCCACGCTCTTGTCCGATTAAGCAATTTAAGTCCTTTTATGTTCTCGGCTAACCTTGCTGTTTCCTCTTGGGCCTCTTGGGCCTCTGCCCCTCGGTGACTTCACCGTCTCTTCCTCTCTTCTCCAAAGGTTTGATTAATAGCAGCAAAAATATCTGCTGGGCGAGGCTTGGCTGCGTGCTTTTCCCCATTCGATGTCTGACTGGGGAGGGTGAGAGCATACGTCAGGGGGAGTCTGCCCTGTGAGGGGCCATGGGGCAGGTGGGGGCACCCCGGGAGGGCCCCCACCAGGCTCACGGCCAGGGGCTGGGGCGGTGGGGGGTGGGTACAGCCCTGGCCGTGGCCAGTCCCTCCGGAGACCGGGACTCTGTCCTCTGTGTGTTGGGGTGCAGCTCCCACTCTCCAGGCCTTGGTCCTGGTATGTGAGGGGCCGGCCCGGCGGCTGCAGCTGTCCAGCCCACCCCTCGGCCTTGGCATCATGGCCCCTGACATGCCAGGGACGCGGCCCCACGTCACACTGCGGAAGCAGGCCCAGGCAGCAAGACCGGTGAGGAGCGCCCGAACAAGCGATGGGCTGGGGTGTGAAGCCAGGTCATCTTTGGGGACCGCGCCCTCCCCACTGCTCCCTGTCAGCTCCCGGCCCCACCCCGGCCCGGCAGAGCGGCGCCTGCCCTCTCTGGGGTGGGGACATCCCGCCGCGGCCGCTCCGTCCCGAGCCCCCAGCACACCGCGCTTCGGTGCCGCTGCTACCAAAATGGACATGGCCACCAAGATGCCCTCAGGGTGCCCGGCCAACTGGCCTCGGGGGGTAGCCGGGCCTGAGCTAGTAGCCAGCGAGGGAGGCCACCCCTCCACCAGGCGCATGCCACGGCCCACAAGCTCCTCCTGCTTGCGCCCCTGTGGTGCCGCTCCCCCCGGGGTGCCCTGTCTCTTCTGTGGAGGCTCTTTCTTCAGAGTCGGAGTCGGCGTGGGCCGCGTTGCCGCCGAGCTCCAGGGAGCGTTTCCCTTGCGCTGTGGTCACGCCCGAGAGTTACGCAGTGCTCCACCGAGCAGCTGGACACGCGCCGTCATGCAGCCTCGCTCGCACGAAAGCGTCCCTGCCCCCAGCTGGTGGGGGTCTCCCTCCTCGGAAGACGAGCGTTTCTCTCTGCAGACGGCTGTCCCGTCCTCCTGTGGTCCCGGCCACACGCGCTGCACTTCCGCCTGTCGGTCTGGGGAGGGGGTGGAAGCAGCCCGCGGAGCCCTCCCCGGCCCACACCCGCCCTGCAGCCTGCAGGTGCATGAACGTGGGTGGTTGGGCTGAGCTCGGCCCCACAGGCCTCTGGGAGGGAGGGAGGCCCACTCGCCTGTGGCTGGTGCTGGGTCTCACGTGCTCAGGGTGGTCGGCGGCAGTTGGCTGGGCCTGCCTGGAGCTCGGGTTCGTGGGTTGAGAGCAGGCTTGAGGCGTGGGCGGGCTGGTCAAGAGCTGCTTTAAAGAAGAGAGGAGGGCCGAGGCGTGCAGGCTTCGGGGTGGGTGATGCAGCCGAGGGGGAGGCTGTGAGCAGAGGGGCGGCGGCGCCCACTGGGACTGTGGGTGCCTGGTGCTGCGGGAACAGGTAGGAGGGAGAAGCTGGTGCCTCTCCGGGGGTGCTGGCTGGGGACAGGTGGGGCGGCCCAGCCCCTGCCTGCGGCCGTCCCCAGCACCTCCCTGTGAGCTGTGTCTGGAGCTGGCGTCCCGCCGCCGGCCAGTCCCCCGAGACCCGGCCCCTGCCTCCAGGCCCAGCCCTCTCGCTGGGATGGCCTCTGCTCACCCCACCTGGCCCTGGCATCGGCGTGAGCTGAATTTTCCTAGCGGGAATTGCACTTGAGTCCAGCCGGCTCGTTAGGAGGCCAGACTCCCATCGTCAACCAGGAAATTGTCTCCTTGCCTCTCCAACCTGCTAGTGGTGGCGCTGATTTATCAGGACTTCCTGGCTGCTAATTTCATGCTTCAATTCAGTTCAGTCCTTTCTTCAACTCTCCCACTTCCCAGCCTCTGCTAGCGCCCGGGGTAGAGCCGTGAACGAGACGCGGTCCTCAGCCACAGCCGTGAACGCCAACAGTGGCGCCGGGAAGGGCCGTGCTGCGCGAGAGGGGCTTATTTCTCGAGCACCGGGGGTGCACGGAGGCTCCCACTGAGCCCTTCCGCCCCAGGGAATAGGAGCGAGTTGTGTTTCAGGGAAGAAGCAACATTTGGAAAGGGTTTTGAAGGGTGGATAGGAGCTGGCTGCACGAAGGAGCAGGTGGAGAGCCCACCTTGAGGTCGCTGGACGGTCACTTGAGCATCTCCCCTGGTTCCCCCGTCTGACCCAAGCCGGCGGGGGAAGCTCCTCGGACTTCGGTGTGCACACCGGTGACACAGGGGGCTTGCTGAACCGCAGCTCGTAACTTGGGGGTCTGGGCACAGGCCCGGCTGTCTGCCTTGGTAACAAGTGTCCAGGCGATGCCCGCACGCCCTGCCGCTGCCCACGGCTGCGCTGGGAGAGTCAGGGTTTGGTGCCCCCTCTTGCTGACACGCGCTGCTGCCGTCCACGTGTGGCCCTGCCTCCCTGCAGGGGCCCCTGGTTTCCGAGAGTCGCAGAGAGCTGGGCGTCTGCAAAGCCACCCCAGCTTGCTGCGCGTGCTTCTTCTCAGGCCGGCCCGGGGGCCCACGGCACCCCCTCCAGCAGGGATGTCCCAGGAGCGACAGGAGCTCCCTGGGCCGCTCGCTTGGTTCTTGGGCCGGGCGTGGGCCAGGGCGTGACCTCACGGCCGTGAGCTTAGAACAGCTCTGCAGAGGGCGCCCGGCCCGCACGCCTCTAGAGCCGTGTGGAAGCTCTCGAAGATGGTCTCGTGAGCAGACCCCCGTGGCCCCGAGTCCAGAGCTGCACAGCTCCTCTGCGCATGAGGGACTCAGGCCCATTCGCGCTGTCCTGGGGCGGGGCCTGGGTCCGGGGTGGCCTCGAGCCAGTGGTTGCTTCCTGGAGAGAGGGCCGCTTATGCACCGCCGCCGGGCTGGGTTCGGTGCAGAGGGACCCGACTCGGAGTGGGGCGACACGAGCCCAGGGGGCCCTGCCCAGCTGCCTCCTGCCGCCACTCGGGCTAATTCGGGCGTCTGTGCAGCTTCTGCCAGGCCGGAGGGTGCGGCGGTCCACGGGCGCTTGGGGCTCGAGTCAGGCCTGGGTGGTGGCGATGGCCCTGAGGGCCCACGCCGTGAGGGGTGCCCCCTAGTGAACCCACAGTGCCCCATGGGTTTGGGGTTGGCGCCTCTCGCCTGCGGGCCACGTCGCTCAGCGGGGCCGGGCCTGTCCCCACCATGGCGTCGCCTCTGGGCGCGGGTGGCCCATCGGCTGTGGGCGCGAAGCTGCGGTGCGGCCGTGATGAAGCCGGCCAGGGCGGGTCTGCCTCGGTGAGGAGACTGCTGTTCCACGCTGCTAAGCAAACAGGCGTGCTGCTTAGCCAGCCCACGTCACGCAGCCCTCGACTCCTCTCCCACCGGTGACCCCGTGGGGACAGGCTGAGGCCCCAGGTCGCTCAGCTGCCCGAGCCCCCCCTGCTGCTCCCCACACCCAGCACCGAGGCCGAGTCCTGGCGGGCGTGAGGCCGCGCCGGGCCGTCTGAGTCAGGGCTCCGTGGGGGGGCGGGTGAGCGGGACAGACGTGATCAGACCTGCCTCTCGGGGTGACCTGGGTGCCCCCTTCCCAGGGGGCTTCTCTGGAAGGGTTTCTGGCGTGGACCCCCAGAGTCCTGTTGGCGACCCAGCCGGTCTTGCGCTTCGCCCTAAAGTGGGTGCGCCGGGAACAGCCTGCTGCGCTCTGCCCCGCGGGCTGCAGCTCGTTCTGTTACTGTCGCAGTCACGTCTCTCTCCAGCTGGCGGCTAAGCCTCGTGGAGTGTTTACTCCCCAGCGCCCGGGGCTGGGGACGCGCCGGGCCTCCCGGCTGCTGCAGCCGGCAGTGTTCCTGCAAGGCCCTGGTGCCCGCTGCACGGCGGGAGATGCGAGGCCCCGGCCTGCAGAGGACACGCGGCGTGAGGGACCGGAGAGCAGACACATGCCCACCCGCCCGGCGAGGGCGTCGAGGGGCCCTGGCTCTCCCGCCTCCCTCCGTGCCCCGCCTTTTAACACCTGCTCCTCCCAGGGCATCTGGGCAAGCATGCGCCGACCTTTCCTGTGGTGCTCAGACCGTGGGTGCTTTAGGGTGACGGGCGTCGGGCGTCCGGCCCTGCCGCTTGAGCTTCGCCCTGCAGGACGGAAGCCACCGGGGGCGGTGTGCGTGACCGGGGAGGCGTCCCCCTAAAACCTGCCTACAGAACGAGCACAGCAGTTCGGGCCGCGGCAGTGACCGGCTGCTCCTGAGGCCCAGAGGCCCCTCAGCCAGGAGGGCTGGCAGCCCGCCCGCCCGCCTGCAGACTGCGTGGCTCCCCGCGAAAGCCAGTGTGGGAGCAGGCGGTGGGGCCGTGCTGGGGCCACGCCTGGCTGCCGCGGGGAGCTCGCGCTGGGACCCTCCAGTTCTGCGGGCGGTGAGGGGGTGTCCTCGCCTTGGGACTCAGGGGTCCCAACCAGCCTGGCTATGGCTGCTTGGTCCAGTTTGAAAGGGAATCGGGAGAAATCCAGGGGCGCTTGCTGCGTGTCGCGGGGGCCGTCACCCCTTGTCCGAGCCACATTGCCCTTGTCTCCGGACGGGGCTGCTGAAACTACCCTCCCCAGTGCGGGCTTCTCAGCACCTCCGGCCCCGCTGCCCCCCGCACTGACCTCCCAGTCTTCACCCACAGGGCTCACGGCAGGAGCCCCCGCTGCCCCGGGCTCAAGCCTTTGGGCGATGAGGACGTGTCCACGTGCTGAGAAGCCCCGCTGTCCCTGCTGTCCCAGTCCAGGAGCCAGCGTGCTGTAGTCTGGGGCCACTTGACTGTAGGCTCAGCTTGGAAAGGTCCAGCTGGGTCCCCGGGCCGGCCAGTTTGCCTCTGCGGCCACCAGGTGGGGGCAGCAGCGCTGGCCTGGTCAGCTCCCTGCTCCCCACACCCGCCGTTCCGGGAGACCGCGCCCTGGAACGCCCTGGTGTGCGGCTTTGTCCCCCATGCTTCTGCGGGTTTGTTTTTTTTCCAAGTGGGATAAATCCTTGAAGGACTCGAATGTAAAGAGCGAGTGAGCGTGAGTGGAGCAAGTAGCTTCGGAGATGAGAGCGATTAGCCGTGTAATCCGCAGGCCCGGAGGGCGGCCTTTGTCTCTGCTGCCGGCCCCCTCTGGGGAGCCTCAGCTGCTCCCCACCGCCCCCCTGCTCCCCGCCTGCCTTGTTCAGACTTTCCTGTCTTGAGGTTGCCTCCCCTTTTCCTGTTTATGCTTGGGGGGACGCTCTGTGTTCAGTCTCGCTTGGTGATATCTGCAGCTTTTCTAAACTTGAATTCATCCTCTTCTCTGTCCCGAACAAGGCACGGCGCCTCTGTTCTCCTCCGCGGAGGGGAGGGCCGCGGTGGGTGCTGGGGTTCCGTCACGCTCCCTCTTCCGTTGCTGTCTCCAGACTAGAGGCCCCTCCTTTGCTTTCTAAATGGCCTGTTTTGGGGCTTCGGGTTCTGTGTTTGCTCTTGCCCCAGCACCAGAGATGTCAATGCCGGACCTGAGCTTCTCACACCCGCCCCTGCCGCCCGCCCCGGCCTTGGGGGTGCATTTCTGATGAGTTCTGGGGGACCCCGCCCGAGGACCCCTGACTTGGGTTGCAGACACCCACCTGCCACGTGCTGGGATGGCCACACCCCACTCCCCTCTGCGGTGCATCGGCCTGGCCCCGTGTCCTGCGAGTGGGGGTTTCCCGGCGCTCACGCTGGGCCTGGAACTGTCCCGTGGAGGCTTCCCGCAGAGGAGACGGACGGTTGCGGGCACTCCCCGGCTTCCGGCCAGCGCAGCGTGACTGTCTGGGTCACCTGTTTCCACCCGGCGGGGTGCCTGGCCAGGCATCTACGGCTGCAAGGAAGCCGGTTTGCGCCCCTGTACCTGAAAGTCCTGAGGATGAGGGTGTCCTCCCCCGAAACTTAAATGTGTGACAAGCCCCATCTGGTCAGTCCTGCCCGAAGCCTCCGAGCTCTGGGCAGCGTCTCCAGGGCCCTCGGCTGGCTGGGCACCATCTGGCGCGGGCTCCTGGGGGCTCTCGGGTGTCCCCGGCGCCCTGGGGTCGTAGGCGCCTGCCTGCCCCTCCTTCTGCGGCACCTCTGCCCCGTCCTCTGCCTGGGCCCAGAGCTCCTCGGCTCCTGCCTTGCAGGTGTCCAGGCCTCCCTGGGCCCACCTGGCCGCTCGGGGCTCCTGCAGGGGCCGCCCGTCTCACGGCTGCATCCGAGCGGGCTGCGGGGGTAGAGGCGGCGGCGGCAGGCGGCCCTCGCTGTGCAGGGGCTCGTCAGCTGGGGGTGCGCTGGGCTCCCTCCCGGAGGGCCAGGAGGCAGCGGTGTGGGTGGCTGGCGGTCCGGAGCACCCTCCAGCTGCATTTCCCAGACCCGGCGCTGGCCCTGGGCCCTGCTGTGAGTGGACAGAGGTGCGAGGTCGCGCGGAGATGCTGTGGAGGAGACAGGGCCGGGGGCTGCAGGGCTGGGCTGCGCAGGGGCGGGTGCGGGGGCAGGCCGAGGGCACCCCGAGCCAGGATGCCGAGGGCAGACACAGAGTCTCCTCGGCCGCAGCGCCGCCCGCGCCCTGGCCCTGGACGCACAGCAGCGCCCGCGACCCGCCCTCCCTGTCCTTCCTTGCAGCCTCGGCCTTCATCATCGCCATGCTCCTCGCCAGCCTCAACAGCTGCTGCAACCCCTGGATCTACATGCTCTTCACCGGCCACCTCTTCCACGAGCTGCTGCAGCGCCTGCCCTGCTGCCCGGCGCGCCACCTGCAGGGCGGCCGGCCCGGCGACACCAGCGGCAGCAAGAAGAGCAGCTCGTCCACCTTCGTGCTGAGCCAGCACAGCTCCAGCCAGCGCAGCTGCTCGCAGCCGGCCGCCGTGTGACCGGCTCCGCTCGGCTCGGCTCGCCGCGGACAGCCCGGGCGGGGTTTGCGTCCCAGGTACCTGTCTCCTGGCCCCCACCCCGGGCAGCCGGAGGGCGGGCCTCCAGTCCGGGCTGGGGCTGTGCGGTGAGGAGGGCGGGGCTCGGCCATCGCACCACCCTCCTCCCGGGCGCCCACGGACTTCTGCTTCCCTGCCCGCGGCTGCCTCCCTGGCGGGCGGGCTGGGCTTTTGTTTTTGTTTTCCTTTGCCACCTGCAGTTTCACTCAGTGTCTTCTTACTCCTTCATCTGGGATCTTGTGAGAGGCAGTGCGTGTGGGGACTGAGCCAGCGGGGCCCAGGAGCCTCGTGTGCCAGCCAGGGGACTGGGCCCTCCGGGGGAGGGAGGTGCTAGTGGCCTCCACACCTTCGGGTGCTTCTGCCTTTGAGGGGACAAAACCTAGCGTCTGCGGAGCCTTATGAACAGGGGATTCCCTATGGCACCGTCTGCGCAGACTGCCAATGAAAATGGGCTAGAAATGTCTAAGAAACTAACGTTTCAGAAGCAGTTGGGAAAGAAAAGGACATAGAAGGCATCCTGACCGGAAAGGAAGGAGTAAGACTCTTTGTGTGAGGCCATCCCAGATCTATGCACGCACACACGCGCTGACACAGCCCACGAGCACTGAGGCCGGTCGGTGGCGCTGCAGGGTCCAGGTCCACACCCAAAGTCCAGTTCTGTTTCTCGACAGCACCAATGAATGAAGGGCACAAAAATGAAATAAGCCCACTCATAAGGGTGTCAAAAGGGAAAAGAGCAAAGGGTACAAGACTCAGGCGCTGACACCTGTAAAACAGCACTGAAAGACACCGAAGAAGACAGGCAGACGGAAAGGCATCTTGTGTTCGTGGAGCAGAGTGAAACACCACCTACAGGACGGTAGTCTCAGACTGAGCTGTGGGGTCCTGAGGCAGTCCCGACCGAAGCTCAGCTGGCCTCTTTAAACAAGCCGACGAGCTGATCCCAAAACGGTGTGGCACTGGGATGGGACAGAAACACGGTCCACCTGGACAGGACAGTAATGTTCACGCAAACACTGACATTCGTGGGAAATTGATTTCTGACCCGTGTGACGAGAAAATTCAGTGGGAAAGAGTAGACTTCCAGCATGGTTCTGGGACAACTGGATCACCACCTGCAAAACATGAAATTGGACCCCTACCTCACACACTCTACACAAATTAACTCAAATTGAAGTTAAGACTTAAAAATAAAATATAGGTAGCCTCTATGGGACCTTCAACTTGGCAACGGTTTCTTAGATATGACCCCAAAAGCACAAGCAAAGGAAGAAGCAATTAATCGGACCTCATCAAAACTGAAAGCTTTTGTGCTTCCAAAGATGTTATCGGGATTGTGAAGGACAATTCGCAGAATGGAAGAAAATATTTGAAAATCATATACTTGTATCTAGAATCCAAGAACTCTTACAACTTAACAATAAAGAGATTAGACAAAAGCATAGACAGAACAGTTGGATAGGCAAATGAACAGACATATTTTTATATCTTCTCCAAAGAAGATACGCAAAGGGCATCAAGTGCACGAGAAGACACACAGCTGATTATTCCTTAGGGGAATGCCCCCTCGTACCCACGAAGATGACTCAGTCCCAAAGAAGGGCCAGAACCAGTGTTGGCAAAGAGGCAGAGAAGTCGAGCTTTCACACATTCCTGTGCAGAAGTGAAATGGCGGCAGCTGCTTTAGAAAACAGTTTGGCTCAACACAGAATTACCTTCTGACCCAGAAGTGCACCTCATAGGCAAATATTTACTCAAGATAAAGGAAAAACAATCACACACACAAACTGGCCCACAGACATTCTAGCACCTAAATTACAACAGCCCTCATGTGGGAATAACCCACAGGCTATCAGCTGGTGGGCAGGCCATACAATGTGCTGTATCTGTACATGGTGGAATATTACTCACCCCTGAAAAGAAACCAAGTGCTGATACAGGCCACATGTGGATGACCTCAAAAATGTGCTCAGCAAGAGCAACCTTTTTGAAATGCCCCATCACATGTGACTCTGTGTACCTGAAAGATCCAGAATGGGCAGGTTGATGGAGACAGATCGTACCTGGGTGGGGGTCGGGGTGAATGGGGAGTGCAGCTAAGAAACATGGGATTCCTTCTTTGGGTAATGACAATTTTTTCGAATTAGTGATGACGGTGCAGGATTTTGAGCCATAGTCCCCAAACCACTGAGCTGAACACTTACCAAAACTAAGCCAGAATTGTCTACCCGCTGTGTTTGGAGCTGGCCAGCCCGACGGGCGAGGTGCCGGGGCCATCTCCTCGGCAGAGCTCTCATCCCTCTGCATGTGTGACTCATGGTGTTGGGGGGCCCCAGGTTGTCTTTTTTCTGCAAGAGCTGGTGCTTCCAGGGGGGCCTAGCGGTTTAGCACTAACCCCTGACTCTGCCTTGGCAGGGCCCGGGGGTGCCTGGGGGGGCAGCCTGCAGGGCCTCTGAGGTTTGTCCACCCAGGGGACATTCCCCAGTGCCCGCTCAGCTGTGGGGTCGGCCAGGAGCATGCCTGAGAAGTGCTTTTGGCCCTGAGACACAGGCGCTGAGGGGGGGCCTGGCCGGTTCTGCACCTGTTCATCTGTGCCCTCCTTCTGCACTCCCTGTGAGGGGCGGGCCTCCCCTCTGCCTTGTGCTCGTGTGCGCACACACGCTCACGCTCGCCCTCCACATGGACAGAGCAGCCGCAGGGTCTGCTTCGGAGAGAAGGGGCGCAGAGGTGCGGCGGCTTCAGTGTGCCCAGCGGCCTCGTGGTGCTGCCGTGACTCGCACTCGGCGTCAGCTCCTGGTTTGGGGTCCCCACGCCCAACCACTTGACTGCTGGGCGCTGCAGAGCAGACGCAGCCATGTGGGGTCTCTCGGCCTTCGGGGGGCTCTGCTCGCCGGCCAGGGACACCCGGATCTGAGCCGCAGAGAGACCCGGGAGCAAAGAGGCTGCGTCCTCGGGGTCTCACGGGGCGGCGTGAGGCCCGGCAACAGAACCGGTGGGCACTTCGCATTCTCAGGAAGGTTATGGGTGCAGGCTGACAGCCCAGCAGTGCCCATGGGCAGTGCCCTCCGCCCCAACCTCACCCGGAGAATATCCTTGCTGTTTCTTGTCTCAGCAGTGAAGCCAAGGAGGCTGAGCAGTTCTGACCCTGGCCCAAGCCTGCCATGATGCTGCCAGCGGCCCCCGAGGCCTCCCCAACGTGCCGCTGTTCCCCCAGGCAGGGGGCGGACGCTCAGCCTCATCTCATGCCTGAAAAATAAAGCCCGTCCGTCCTGGTGCCCCCGTCGGGGGAGGCCGGGGTGGCCCCGAGGGCCGTGGGGACGGGGGCTGCCTTTCTGGGAGATCCTGGTTTCAAAGCTCTTCTCCTTTCAGTATTTAGCTGCGGTGAGACGGCACCAGATGCGAGATGGGGCCTCTGCTTCTGTCCTTGGTGGCCTGGGCTGCCCTGGGGACGGGCGTGGCCATTCTGGACTCTGCTTCCCCACCTGCTTTGTTCGAGGCGCACTCAATAAACTCCTTTCTCAGACACCGCGTGGGCCTTGTCTCCCTCCCAGAGCAGCTGCTGCGTCTGGTGGGCGGGCTGTGGAGTCCGGGCAGCCGGGCAGTGCATGGGGTGGGGAGCGGCAAGGGGACGGGGTCACGGGGAACAGCTGCCGCCTGCCGCCTGGTCTAACTCGGAACGGGCTCTAGGCTGCTCCTTGAAGGGGCCTTCGGGCCTGTGTCCTCACATGGCGTAGGGCTCTCGGATCCCACCAGAATCGCCCAGTCCGGGCCCCACCTGCACGTTGAGGGAGAGTTCCCGGTGAGCGGGCTCTGAGCGGCCGGCCCCCTGCTCCCCACATGGCCCCTGCTTGGGAGCGTCCTGGAAGGAGCGGAGCCCACAGAGCGCGCTGGGCCAGCCCTCTCTCAGCCTGCGGACGTGCCTGGCAGCGCCCGTTAGACAGCAGCGTGGGCCTCCGGGTGCAGCGGAGTCATGTCCCGGCGCGTGCCAGGATGGCGGGCACCTGTTGGTGTCCAGACCCCAGTTCCTGGGTTGGACAGCCTGCGGGTTCCGGGAGCTGTCTGGAGGGCGGGCCCCGGAGGAGGATGCAAGCACTGGCCTTCAGTGCTGGCCGTGGGGACCCTGGCCGCTGCGCCCCCACAGCAGCAGCGGGGAGGGCGTGCCCACCTCTGAGCGCAGACGCAGGGGCGGGGGTCGCTGCAAACAGCTTTCCTGGCTTGCAGCTGTCAGACCAAGAACTGGGGGAAACCTGGCGAAATTCTAGAGCTGAGCGGACGTCAGTGTCGTGTTTAGGGTGCCGAGAGTGGACAGGGAGGCCCTGCCCTGCGCCAGGGTTGCCCACGCCCTGGCCCTGTCTCCAGTGCAGCAGGGACCTGCGTCTGGGTGGGGCTCACAGCCAGGCACCAGCAGGGGACACCCCCTGAAAATCTGAGAAGTGCTTGGAAGCTTCGTTCGTGACACGCATACAGATGGTGCAGGAGGGAAAAAGACCCCCAGGGGACAGGCCTGGAAGCTTCCACGACAGAGGCCCGGCGTGCCACTGAACATCTGGAGAGGAACCCGGCACTTCCCAAGCAAGTGTGACTAT
The DNA here is from genome assembly GCA_019455555.1 of Galemys pyrenaicus. Classification (NCBI taxonomy): domain Eukaryota; kingdom Metazoa; phylum Chordata; class Mammalia; order Eulipotyphla; family Talpidae; genus Galemys; species Galemys pyrenaicus. The sequence continues at coordinate 3,901,472 of JAGFMF010011663.1, read as the reverse complement.
GCAGACCACTCCCCTTCTCCAGGACCAAGCTCTGGAGGGCTGGCTGCCTGTCAGGGCTGGACTTGGGGGCAGGGGAGGGGGGGAGGTGGGCCGCCCTGCCCTGTCGCCTTTCGCTTCATGCTGAGGCCACGCAGGCGCAGCTGGCCTGAGCCCCCTCACTGCTGCAGCCTGCGGGCGGCGCCTGGCACCTGGGTTGGCGGGGCAGGGTGGGGCAGCCCCTGGGCACCCACCAGCCAAGCAGGGCTCCAGGAGTTTTAGGCCAGGCCCTGCCGCCAGCCCCTCTCCCCCGATGCCGCCCGCTGCTGGTCTAAGGACAGGTCAGCAGGAGGCCACTCCCCAGGAGCCTGGTGGCTGAGGCCGGCAGCACCGGTGAGCCAGGGCCTTGCTAGGGAGAGCGGCCTGGCTCTGGCTCCTGGTTTTGGCCGCGCCTGTGTCTGGGGCAGCGGCGGGTCGGAGCACTGCTCACACACAGTACAGCGTCCCCGGTGCAGCGAAGCCCTTTATTGGCCCTCGCTCCACGCCCACTGTCCCGAGCACTCTCCCGGGCACGGGGTCGCGAGCCCGGCCCACTGCCGCTTCGGCCGGGACAGCGCGAGTGGACGCGGGGCTGTGCTAGCCGCCTCGGCGCCAAGCTCCCGCGGGCGGGCGATGCGTGGGCCCGGGCAGGGCCGTCCTTCAGGCTTCCCCGGACTGTGTGCTCCGCCCGGGGGGGCAGTTGTCCCTGAGCGAGGGGCCGCCGGGGTGGCCCGGGCCGGCCTCAGACCTCCTTGCGCAGCATCACCTTGATGTTGCTGCAGACCTGGCCCAGGGCGGCGAAGAGCGGGTTGCAGAAGGTGCGGATGCAGAGTGAGTAGATGTGGCTGATGCACTGGATCTCGATCAGGTAGCTCTTGATGCAGGGCACCACCGCCCAGATGTGGCAGAAGGAGATGCAGGCGAACAGGAAGCCCCAGAGCAGGGCGAGCGGCACGCCCAGCAGCGTGGAGAGCAGGCGGTAGCACCAGTACTTGGACACGGTGAAGGTGGTGTAGCTCACCTTCCACACCCCGTCGAAGCTGTAGGTGCCCTCCGGCTCTGCGATCACGTCCTCAAAGTCCACCTGCAGGGGCGGCAGGGTGGCCGGGTCAGGGCCCTCCCCAGGCCAGGTGACCGCTCGCTCCCCGCAGCCGCCGCGCCCTGGGTTCTTGCCCTGGGTCTGGGTGGGGGCTGCCTGCTCTGACAAGCCTCCAGGTGCCGCACTCGCTGCCCTGGGGCAGCGGGGTCCGGTCACCTAACTGGTCACCTGTGGGTGGTAAGCACGGGGAGTTGAGCTGCTTGCTTCAACTGGTAAGTGAAGGGGCAAGGCCGGTGCCCCAGCTCTCACATTCCCATTATTTTATGCCCCTGGGGCCTGGGCAGCCCTGGTGACCCCAGACACTACGAGGGCGCCTGTGATGGGATGCCGAGTGGGCAGAATGCCTGCCCGGAGCTGTCAGCAAATGGGAGGCAGAGCCAGGTGCTTGGGGGAGGCAGGAGGGGGTGCTGCGTGCACCTGTGGGGACTGTGGTCTCAGCCCAGGGGCAAGGAAGTGGGAGAGACAGACCGGAAGGCATGGGGTGGGGCTGTGTTCTTGGCCTGAGGCAGGAGGCAGGAGGCCGGGGAGGCCAGCAGACTGCCCTGGGGGACGATGGGGGACCTTGGCCTCTGTGCAGGGGGCACTGCTGGTGCTTTGGCAACTCTGGGTGCTGCAGTGGGAGTGTTGGGGGATGGGAGGAGGATGCATCTCGGGAGTCAGAAGCTCCAGCAGGACCTGATGCTGCCTGCTCGGGGTGAGGGCTGACAGTGAGGAACGTGGGTCCTGACGGCTGTCTCGGGGTGGCGCGTGGCCCGGCGGCTGTCCTCTTCACGATCGGATGCCCTGGCTGCCCAGACTGGCCCCGGAGTGTGGTGGCCCTCGGGCTTCCCGGCAGAGGGAGGCTTTGGGTGGAGTCATGCCCCTCTTTCTCCCCGCAGGCACTGCCTTCTGCCTCCTGTCTGCCTGCTCCTTTGCCCCCTCCTGCCTTTCCTGGACCCCCAACCAAGAGATACCCCTTTACCACCTCACCTTCCAGGTGGGCAGACAGGCCCGGAGGAGGGAGACGGCGGGCCAGCAGAGCAAGGGGACGCTGGCCGTCAGGTGATGGCCTCCAAGGCCCGGCCCCGCCGGCCGTGAGACCTACCTCAGCTGTCTCCTGCCCCTTTGGGCAGCAGCAACTCCCCAGCCCAGCTTGGGGTGCTCGCCCCTTCAGCCGCAGCCTCCCGCAGCACCGAGGGCGCGCGCCTGGCCTCCCGGCGGCGTCAGCGTGGAAGGGGCTCGCTGAAGGAGCTGCCCGCTGAGCTTGAGTCCCGCTATGCCGCTTTCTGCCTCTGGGTCTCCAGCAGCGGACCCCGCTTCCCTGTGCCTCGTCCCGGGGTGTCCCACAGTGTGCGGGGCGTGAGGTAAACGAAGGCGCGCGCACGCTAAGCGCGCACTCTTGCCCGCAGGCCCGCCCGGCCTATAGCCGCGGAGGCTGCTGGTGAGCGCGCCGCAGGGAGCTGAGTCCCCGAGCTGGGCCGCGCCCCAGTGCGCATGCCCTGCTGCTGCGTGACTTTGGCGTGACTCGAACTCTTGAGGCTTTGGTCCCTCCTCTGCGATACGGGTTCGCTAGTCTTACCGCCTTTTGAGGAACACAAGGAACTTTTCTACCATTCACCCATCCATGGACCCTTATCCATCCATCCATCCATTCACCCACCCACCCACCCACCCACCCATCCATCCATCCATCCATCCATCCATCCATCCATCCATCCATCCATCCATCCATCCATCCACCCACCCACCCATCCATCCATCCATCCATCCACCCACCCACCCACCCACCCATCCATCCACCCATCCATCCACCCACCCACCCATCCATCCATCCATCCATCCATCCATCCATCCATCCATCCATCCATCCATCC
>JAGFMF010011663.1:3866316-3898148 GCA_019455555.1 Galemys pyrenaicus | reverse complement strand
TCCATCCATCCATCCATCCATCCATCCATCCATCCATCCATCCATCCACCCATCCATCCATCCATCCATCCATCCATCCATCCATCCATCCATCCATCCGTCAGTCCAGCCAGACATCCATTCTTTGATTCATACATCCGTCCATTCATAGCCATCCATCATCCACGCGCCCTTCACGCGTCCTGCCTTCATTCATCTGCCTATCCATCTATGCGCCCTCCCGCGCATCCGTCCACCCGCGCAAACCTCCATCCATCCATCCCATGTAAACATCCCCCCCTCCCCCACGGATTCATGCATCCTCCCAGCGTGTCATCTAACCCTACGTATCCCCCATCCAAACTTACTCAGTCGTGCTAGGCACCGCCTCCGGGACCGCGCTTAGCACAACGCATTGCACCTGCCCTGCGCGCAGTCACGAGAACGACTGGCTCCGTCCCTGAAGTTCCTACGAAAGTACACCCCAGACACTGTCGACACCGGATCCCGAGCGGGACACGTGCCCGGGCAACCTCGTCACGCAGCCTGAGCCCGGGATGAATGGAGTCCCCTTCCCCTCATTTTCTGCTTCCGAAGACAGCCCCACCCTCAAGGACCACTGCTGTATCTTTAAATCTCCATTTTCCCGGGAGCTTTTGGTGACACTGGAATTACCCCCAGTCATCGCCCTCAGACACTGTGCGTGGCGCCACGCGCGGCTTTCTGGGGACGAGGGCGTGCGCGCTCAGAGCCGCGCGGAGGCAGCTGCCGGCGGGGGCGGTGCTTGCCCGCCCAGGGGAGGGAGGAGGCACCAGCTGGGGCTCAGAAGCTGCAGTGACTCACGCGGAGGGAGGTGGAGGCCGGCAAGGGGGCCTGGATCCCTGGGCTGAGAGGGGCTGGGTGGGGGCCAGGCTGCTCCCCAGCTTGGGGCCCCCCTGCGGCCTGTTATTTTTGGAACAGCAGAGAAGACTAGATTAACTGGGCCGCTCAGTCCCCGCAGTCCCGGAGGGCCGGGAAGGGCCGCAGGGGTTCCGAGGGTACGGGCCGGCCGGCTGCGCCCCCTACCAAAAATACCTCCGCAGACTCCTGCGTGACTCAGCCCGGGGCATCCGGCCCTGGACAGCTCGCCCAGGGTGTCTGTGGGTAGGGAAACAGCTCTGGGCATGCCCTAGCTGGTTCGCGCGTCCACTCGCCTCGGAGTGACCAGTTGCGGTTGCTGTGTGACCTTGGGCGCTGCCTCCCGCTGGCCGCGGCGTTCGCTTTAAATCCAGACCCAGAGGACCCGGAGGACCTGGGGGCAGCCCTGTGGCCTGGGAGTTGGGCCTCCGAAACGTTAGGGGAAGCTTGGCTTCACCGGTCTCCTTTTCCTGGCAGCCTGGAGCATGGTCCCAGGCCTGCCCGCTCCCAGGTGAGCGAGGCTCAGGGAAGCGTCGGAAGCGCTCAGTCACTTTACCGCTGCTGCGTCGGGAGGACAGAAGCGGGAGAGGCCACTGCAGACGCCGCTTTTCACGTGCGTCTCTGGCCGTGTGCGCGGCATGGGAGCTTGGCCCCCTCCCTCGCCGATGACCCGGGAAGTGCTCACCGGGGAGCAGAAGCTGAAACGCAGAACAGCCGAGGGCAGCGCTGCGGGGCTGACAAGGTCTCCTCTCACGCTCCCTCCTCCCGCCGGGCCCTGGGGGCGCCGGCCTCTGGTCTGGCTTTTGTCCAGCACCCCTCTGCCCACGGGACCAGCAGGTGCCCCTCGCTCCTTGACCCGACATCAGGACCTGACTGGCCGCGGCAGGGCCAGGGGCCTGAGTGGCCGAAGCAGGAGTGCCGTGCAGGGAGGAGGGGCTTGGGGAGCTGGGCCTGGGTCCAGACATCTGAGGGGATGGGGCATCCCCCGGGCTGGGCCTAAAGGGACTTGGGTTCGTGTAAAGGGTCTGGGAGACTGAGATGAGGGGGCTCCAGGGACAGGAGAGTGGCCAGAGGCGCCCGGCAGAGGAGCCCAGCACGGCCCGCAGCCCTGGACACTGCCCTCGGCTGTCTGCTCCCAGCCCCTCCCCGGCCCTCCAGTCCTGCTCTGGGAAAGCTGGTGCTGGAGGAGCGGGAGCAGCAGAAGCCTCTGGACTGAGGTATGGGCCATGCTGTGCCCAGGTTTGGGGGCGGGGCTAGTGAACTTCCCAGCATGAGTCTCTGCAGCACTGTCCCGCCCGTCTCTCCTCCGCTACCCAGCCGCCCCGGTAACTCGTGTGACCCATGCGAAGCACGGAGGGACGCTGGGCCAGGTCCCGAGCTCGGCCCTGGGGGGCCTGGCAACTCTGACCCTGGGGCCTGAGCCACCTACTAGCCGCCTGTTTTATACCCTGCTCCGGAGACCAGCGGCGTGGCCACATGAAGCAGAGGTCCCCAGAATTCCTGCAGAGGGAGCCCTCAGCTGAGCCCCGCCTCCAAGGTACTGTCCAGCACTCCAGGTGCCTGGCATCTGACCAGCAACCTTGATGCTCTAGTTCAGTGGTGGCCCAGGTGACTCCCCTGAACTGTCGGGGACCCCGAGACAAGCGGGATCACCCCGCGGGTCCTCGTCCTCCCACAGAACTGTGACGTCAAGTGCTGGCTGCTTGGGCCGAGGGGCTTGGGCTGTCTCCACGGAGCCGTGGTCAGTGATGCTGCGGGCTCGGGGGCTGCTGATTCTGGACTCCTGGCTCATCTCCAGGACAAGAGCGCAAAAAATTCAGTGCAAAATTTCAAAATATTTGAAAGTGCAGAATAGTCAGCAGCCCTCCTGAGACCCCTCCGGTCCTTTCCCCTGTAGGGACATATGGAGAGGGGGCTGAAGCCAGGGATGCGGTCAGATGAAGGAGAAAGGGAGGAACGGAGAGGAGAAAGGTGACCCCGCCCCCTGCTCTCACCCCAGAATTCCCCCTCACGGTTCCTCGTCCCGCAGGCTGACCGGCCCACTTCCGGGAAGGTGCTGTGATCCGCTAGTAATGTCTGCGCTGGACGCAGGTGGGGTCACACCTGGCCTTCGTGTTTGCTGCCAGCCTGTGAGCTCTGCTGCGGTCCCGCTCCTTGGGGAGCCTCACCCCCCTTTCCACACTTACAGCCCCCCACTTTGTTATCTGCTGTGGCCGCCGCCCCGGAAGCGACGTTTCCCAGGTGAGAGCGAGGTCCTCTCGTCCCTGATCATCGTCTGGCTTTAGCTCCTCCATACTCCTGCAGGGTCAGAGCCAGCCAGTTCCCCGTCCTCCGGGGGCAGCCATGCGGGCCCCAGCGGGGAGCAGGGTCTACAGACCGGTGGCCTGTCCTTGGGGCCTCTGAGCCTGAGCTGCAGCAAAGGGCTGTCTGTTCTCCCGAGGGGGCGTTTGTGAAGGTGGGCGCTGGTGGGCGAGGGGCGAGGGGCGGCCCGGGGGTGAGGGCGGAAGCGGGAGCCGGGGACAGAGGGGGGGGGCTGCTGGGGACATGCCCTGGGCCCTCAGACGTGACGCGGAGGCCTGTGCGTGGGGAGATCCTCGAGTATGCCTGGACAGCTGGGCACCCCAGGGTCTTGGCTTTTCTGTGCACCCAGAAGCCCCGGTGGGGCACAGTCTCCGCCTTCACCAGAGAGGGGATGGGGTTTCCCAGAGTCACACAGCAAGTCGGTGTCAGGGCAGGGCCTGCTGAGGAGCCCCGGGGGCCCTGTGTCTCCACTTGGCTTCTCTCCCTCCCCCCCTCGTCTCCGTCTCCGCCCCCAGGTGGGCAGTAGGGGCCAGGCGACCCGCACCTGCTCCGCAGGTCTCCTCGCGCCCTGCCCCGCCCGGCACCGCCTGCCTTGCCCTGGGCCAGCCTGTGTGTCCCCTGACCCCTCGTCCACATTTCAGAAATGTTCATTTCTTGCTCAATAGAAACAAGAGAAAGAAGTCAGGTAACTCCCTCAGCCAGGAGCCGTCGGGTGACTAGGCCACCTCTTAACTTCCTTTCCCCGAGATGCCTGATGGTCTTCTGCCTAGCCATCCAGTGCTGCGCCCCTGGGGCACAGAGCCCGGAGAGCTGCCCGCAGCCCAGGGTGGGGAAACCCCAAGAAGGAGGCTTCCCGGGGGAGGGGGCGTCCCAGAAAGGAGCCCCGAGGGAGCAGCCCCAGCAGTGGCCCCTGGCACTGTCCTTGCTTCAGGGTGGCCCAGCAGGACCTGGACCCTCCTTTGCACTGGTCACCTTTTTAAGAAACAGTGCTCCCCTCCCCTGGGGTCTCAACCCCACCCCCAGCAGTCTGCAGGGACACCCAGGACGCCCTCGGTAGAAGCTGGCCAGGACTGCGTCTGAGCTGGGCGAGGGCCTCTGGCTCCCGCTGGGCTCCCACCTGCCCTGCCTTTCTGCCCCCAGGCGAGCAGCGGCCCTGGTTACGCCATGTCAGCTGGGCTGGCCCGAGCGCAGTTTGCCCGGTGGAGACCTCTGATGCTGTTTCACAGGGGGCCAGGCTCAGGGAAACGAGGGGCCTTGGCCAGTGCTCTTAGGCGGACAGGCAGGATTTGAGAGCACATCTGTCAGCCAAGTTGGGACTGTTCCCTCTAGACCACAGGACCCTGGCCGTGAGAGACATGCATCCACCCCTAAGTAGTACCTTCGCAGTGTGCGAAATCCCTCCCTCCGCACCCCTGTGCAGCACTTGTCACCTGTGCTGTTAGGACCCGCCCTTCACGGCGTCTGGAAATACCAGCGCAGCACGAGCTGGTGGGGACAGCCCTGCATGAGGTGGGAGCTCCTGACCGCTGGGAGGAGTCAGGGAAGGCTTCCTGGAGGAGGCGGTGTTTGAGCTGGGTCTTGAAGGGGAGTGGGCATCCGCCACAGGAGCGGTGGCAGAGGCTCCTGGAGTAGCCCTAGGTGCGGGCTGGTTGGGGTGACCTGCTCCGGGCTGGCCGCCGGAGCCTGGGAGTCAACCAGGACAAAGGACGAGGTGAGGGCGGATTGTGGTGTTTGAAAGCTGGGCCAGCATCGGCCCAGGTGGGTGGGAGCCTGGGAGGTGGGAGGGAGGGAGCGTGGGCGGCCGTGACGCTGCTGGCTCTAGAACGAGCCCTGGCTTGGCATGCTGGCCTGTGCAAGTGAAGATCTGACTGTGTTTAATTTTAATTAAAATGTAAAAACGCTCCCACACTGGGAAAGCTTTGGTAGCCGCCTGCAGCCATTTGGGCCGTGAGGCGTTCTGTGCACACTGGGTGAAGTCTGGGCGCGGCCAAGCCTTCGTGATGAGAATGTGGGTCGCACGGCCACCGCCTCCCACACCCGCGGGCCAGGCGAGTCGGTGATGCCGCTGGCCGGCCGCGCTGCTCCCCAGGGCTGCAGCTGAGTCCCCTGACAGCCGTCGCGCCTGTTCCTTTTCCTCCCTTAAAACCAGGCTGCTGGGCGCGGCCGTGGCCGGTGGCCGTCCCGTGGGGGCTGCCCTGCGCTTCTGAGGCATCTGGGAGGCTCCAGGCCTCCTGTTCCGTCCTGTTAACAGCTCTTCCGGCCCCCCAATGCTGGTGCCGGGCCCCTGCTGCAGGAATTCTGCTCCCGAAAGCTCCCGCAGCTTCCGCCTGGAGGAGGAGCGTGTGGGTCTGGTCCAGAGGCCCGACTCAGGCCGAGGCCGGGGCACCCTCCCCTGGCACTCACGTCCAGGCGCCAGAGGCCCGTGGGAGGCCCTGGCCTGGCCTGCAGAGCCGGGGGCAAGGGGCGCACGGCTGTCTCTGGGACAGGCCTCCACGCCTCGGGGTCCAGTGCCGGGCGGCGCTGGGGAAGGGGGTGTCCCTGCCGGGGCCGGGCCTGCTGGAGGCTCCCTCTGGAGAGTAGCTCTGCACCCCAGACACACAAACGCCCTGGCACCAAAAAGAGCCCGACTTGGCCACTGGTTCTCTTTGGTCCAGGCCCAGGGCCAGGGCCCAGGAGGCTTGGGAGCGGCGAGGAGGTCCTTCCTTCGGTCATCTGCTCCCCAGCCGGCGGCACCTGCCTGCGCTTAGCTTCCTCTCGCTTGGGGCTGGCGTGGCCGGGTCTGGCCGTCTTGGAGGGGACAGGGCACAAGGTCTCTGGGCAGGGGAGTGGAGCCCGCCCGGGGCCCCCAATGCTCTGCAGCAGCCCCAGCAGCCCCGCCTACCTTCACGATGTCCTCGTTGATGTTCTTGGGGTCTCGGTTCACCAGGTCAATCTCCTTGCAGTGAATGTCCTTGACAATCTGGGCCTCCAGGTCTCTGTGCTCTTCGTTCATCATGGTGGCGAGGGTCCGGCCGGCAGCGCTGGGCTCCTGGGCAGGAGGGGCTGAGAGGACGGGGCGGGGGACGCCAGTGCAGTGTCCCGGCTTGTGCCCCGCTGCCTAAATAGGCCCCACCCCGCATGCCGGCCGACAGCTGCCCCACATAACTCCAGCGGCCTCTGGCCGGCTCCGTGGCAGGCCTCCAAGCTAAAATTAAGACTGTCGCTCGCCGGGCAGGCCCAGCGCCTTAAAGGGGGCGGCTGCAGCCCCCGCGTGCCCAGGGTGGTTCAGTGGGGCTCGCGGGGAGGGCAGCCCCACTCCCTCCTCCCAGCTGGGGGTGCGTGGGCTCACCTCGCCCCGCCCGGCCAGCACGCCCCCACCTGTAAGAAGAGGCGGCAGCGGGCTCGGCCCACCCTGTGGGGGGCGGCCCTGGCGTGGGGCGGGCTCGGGAACCTGAGCCCTCTGGCACTCTGGGCTCCTTGGAGTGGTTACCCCGGCTGCTCGCCCCCAGCACGGCAGGGGTGCTCCTGGTTCTGGGCTTTCCCTGGAAAAGCAGGGAGCTGGCAGGCTATGGCCAGTGGAGGGGTCGGAGGCAACACGGGAGGAGACCACCAGGCAGCCGCCCACTGCCCCTGCCCACGACGCGTGAGTTGGTGTGGAGACGCCGTGGAGGGTGTGCGGTGCCCCCGACGTGCCTCATGTGGGCGCCTGCGGCTGCCCGGCCCTCTCTCAGCTCGGCCACCCCTCCAGCCCTGCCGTCAGGACGGGCCGGGTGCCACAGTCCGTGTCCTGCCGTCACGCCCCTGCTCCTTCACGTGGGTCAGCTAGAGACTCGAGCAGTCTCTGCCTGGAGGGGCTCACGGTCTAGGACAGACGCATCAGAAAAATATGTAATGGGGCCTCCCTGGTGGCGCAGGGGTTGAGCACCGCACCGTGGGGCTTCTGCAGCTGCTGCAGCGTGAGTTCGATCCTCGGCCAGGGAGGGACCCACAGGGCGCAGCAGACCTCTCCTGTCTCCCTGCTGCTCCCCTCAGCAGTGTGTTTCAGTGGATCTGCCTGTTCTGCTCCCCACCCTGTCTTTGGTGAGTCCTTTTATCTTCCGTACCTCTGGCCTGTAACCCAGCTGTTGTATGTATAAATAAATAAAATCTTTTTTTAAAAAAAGAAAAATAAGTAATTATAATACAGTATTTCAAGGGTTACAGGTCAAAGGTATTTTCTAAACATTTACCCTCGAAATATATACAGGGCAGTGACTTATTCTAAGGGCATCAGGGAAGACTTCCTGGAGAAGGTGGCTTTAGAATTAGGTGTTGAAGGACAAACAGGGGTTTGTTATGTGGAACATCTAGTAGAATGACGCTAGATCAGACACACACAGGGCTGGAGTGCTGGGCAGTGCGCAGTGACCAGAACAGCGGCTGGTGGGGATGACACCGGAGACGGACGTGGCTCAGGTCCAGGTGTGACTCGTCACAGAGTCCCTCTAGAGGACACAGGACGATACTGAAGGCGTCAGGGCAGCAGGAAGCCTTCCTCAGATGCCTGTGCGTGGAAGTCACTGGTGCGTGCAGCGGGGTGGGTCTGGGAAGGGCAGGAGCAATGGGAAAGCTGGGGTCACAGGACTCTCTGTAATAATCCCATTTGGCTAGTAGTGATAAGGAAGCAAGTGGGGGGCCTCCCTGGTGGCGCAGTGGGTTAGGCAACGCACTAGGGAGCGTCCGCAGCCACTGCAGCACGAGTTCGATCCCTGCAGCTGGCCAGGGAGGGACCCACATGGCGCAGCAGACCTCTCCTGCCTCGCCCGCTGCTCCCCCCTCAGCAGTGTATTTTGGTCGATCTGCCTGTTCTGCTCCCCTCTCTGTCTCTGGTGAAACCTCTCACCAGCCCCCAACACCTCTGGCCTGTCCCCCAGCTCTTACGCATAAATAAGTAAATCTTTAACAAAAGCAGGAAGCAAGTCAACTGTGACTGGTGCAGCTAGGGCCCTCTCACTGAACACAGATAGTTCAGAACGTCCACGGCGGCTCCACGAGGTTATCAGGCACAGCCCGCCAGTGCTCTGGGCTGCTGCTCGCCGGGTGCCTCATAGTGGCGCGGGGGCTGCTGCTGCTCCTGCCATCACAGCCGAGTTGCGAGAGAAAGAAGAAAGGGCAGGCGTGGGAGAAGTCCTGCCAGCTGTCTGCCCTGCTCGGTAGTTTCCCCAGAAGCCCCCTCACGACACCTGTTTGTGTTTCACTGGCCACCCTCTTGGCAAACAGGGCGGGGAATAGAGTTTTAGCTGAACACACTGGCGGCCTCTGTGTGTCACCTGGTCCATGCAGGCAGCTAGGCAAGCCTGTTGCTGACTCTCCGTAGAAGTTCCTGTTTTGCTTTCTCACACCTGGTCCCCAGGCCTTAGGGACGAGGATCTGCTCCTGCAAGGAGACAGGACAGAGAAGGGATGCTGCCCCGGGGACGTGGCAGGGGTCTGCGTCTGGGCTTCGTGCGCGGCCCGGATGTGTCTGGAAGGGTGGGCAGCGGCGCGGTGTCATCCTAAGTGTAGTGTGGCCACCCAGCACCCATCCTGGGGTGAAGTGGGGGTCTCCGGCGCCCAGGATGACCCCGCAGGGCTGTGTGTTTCGTCAACGGCCACTCCGCACCCTTCCCGGCGGTCGTCCGCCTGGAGGTGGTCTCGGTGCCGCTGCCTGGGCAGGGCTCGGTCCCCGCACGGTCGGAGCCTCCAGCAGAGGAGGCCGCCCCTGGCGCCTCTGGACATCTGAGCCGCAGGCCTGGGCGAGCCACCCCTCCCGGCCACGGCCTTGGGCTCGCTCCTTCTGCGGGGAGTGGGCAGGACAGCCATGCCTGATGGGTGGGTCCCCGGGTGCTGGGGCAGATGCCGCCCTTGTCTGGGGAAGCTGGGGGCCGGGGTGGCGCCCAGGCGCTCAACCCACTTTGGATTTCAGAGCCAGGACGGGCTTGGCCCGAGGTGACCGGGAAGGGGCAGCACTGCAGTGGGATGAGAAGGGGGCTGGAGCAGAGGGGCCGGATGGCCGGGCGGGGGGGTGGGCAGAGCAAGGGCCCCTTGTCTCCTGGCCTGTCCTCTTTCCGCCAACGAGGCGCTGGCAGGAGCCCTTGGCCAGGTGCCGCTTCTGTAGGGCTTGCTGGGCCGCTGGCTGACCGCTGTGCCACTGGAGTCAGCCTTCACCTCTCTGCCTGTGTTCTCACCTCCAGCCTGCCTGGCCATGCCAGCCGCCTTCCTCTGCAGGGAGAGGGAAGCTAAGGCACCAGGGGTCCCTGCCCCAGGAGCAGATGCCGCAAGGAAGACGCTGAGTGCGGAGCTTCGGACGGACCCTGGTGGCGCCGCTGATGCTGGACGCAGTGAAGTGGGGAGCGACTGCTAAGCCCGTGGATGCCTGTGCTTCCGGAGGACGCTGCGTTCTTGTTTGTGAGGTGCTTTCTCGTAGCTGCTGTTGGGATCACTCGGGGGAGAGAGAAATCTTTAATAATGGCCTGTGCAGGGGGATGTAAAGTGGAGACTGAAAAGAGGAGGCGGTGGGAGAAGGGGATATGTTAGGGCAGCTCGCTGAGAGGCACGTCGATTGCAGGCTCTGCGCACTGTCAGGTTTAGAGCCATCATTAGCCAGCAAGATTGATCGCTGATGCAGAAGTTTCCAGCGCGGGCAGGATGGGCTTTTCCTAGGAGTTTCAGATCTAGCTTCGAGGCAGGGTGGCTTTCGGATTCTGCATTTAGAAGAGAAGTGGAAGCGATCCACTTTCTTGGTTGATGGAGGGGGGAGCTTGGAATCTGAAGGCAGAAGAACTGGGAATAATTAGCCATGTGCCGAGCTTGACTCCACTGTATGTTTTGGAGATTTGGGAGATGGTTTCCATAAAGGGCAATGTGATCCCAGGATGCATTAACAGAGACATAGCATCCAGAATGATGGAGGTGACTGCTCCACAGAATTCAGCATTGGTCCAGTGGTCCTTCAAGTCATGTTTGGTTTCTATACTTTAAGTAGGGTCTTAGGAGACTCGATCCTGTTGAAGAGGGTGAGCGAGACTGCGCAGGAGTTTGAACGTGCCTGGTTAGAAAGAGCAAGTTTGGGTTGGAGAAGAGGAGACTTGTGGAGAAGGGATAAAGAACTTCCCTTTAGCCTCCGAAGGCTTAAAGAGCGAGGCCTGTTGTGGGTGACTCAGGACTGGTGAGTAAGTGGCCGGAACTGCTTCATTCTACCCACGGCCTGGCTTTCTGGGTTTCTTGACAGTGGTCACTGATAGGGTCGCGGTTAAGGGCACCAGGAAGAACTGCCTCTGGGTGTCCTAGCAGTGTGAGGGGCTCTTGACGGGGAGGCCAGAATGGCTGAGGCAGAGAGCAGAATTGGCAAATACGCAGCAGGCAAATACGGATTCCGGGCAGGACTAGGGAACATAATTTACCAGCCTGGCAGAGAACAAAACGACGGGGTCCCTGATTTAGAAATGGGGCGTTCCAAGATGGGCAGCGGGCATTCCGCCACGCTTGGGGTCACTTCTTGGCCCAGGGTCCTGTGGGTGCTTCTCAGGTCAGCTCCGGCTTTAGGGCCTGGGGTCATTTTGTCTCCGTCAGCCACCACCCAGAGCGCAGGGGTATGCCTGGGTTCTGGAAAGCCTGGATGGAGATAGGTGGTGGCCAGATGGGGCCCTTGAGCTGCGGTTTGCTGACGCCGCAGTCGCGTCCTGAGGGGCCTCTGGGTCCCCCGGAGATGGCCGCTCCCCAGCCTGGCGGTTCTGTGCTGTGTGAGGTTGGCAGTGCTCCCAGGAAGAGCTCCCCGCCCAAGTCCTGGGGCTTCCTTGGATCCCTGCTTCTCCTTCCATCGGAGGAGAGCCAGCAGGGGCCTGAGTGGCTGGACCCCTGAGGGGAGTTAAGCACAGAGGAGACGCCATTCAGGGGAGTCCACCTGGGACGGGCCACATCCTTTTCTGGGGACCGCTGCCCCCAGGGCGGCTCTGCAAGGGTGGCTGGGGCCGGGCTCGCAGGCACCGTCTTCCCTTTCAGACTCTGGTCTCAGCATGGCCATGCCCTGGGGCTCAGGGGCCGCTGTGCATCCTCAGCGGGGTTCTGCGCCTGTGGGCAGCTCGGTGGATGGCTGCTCCCCAGACTGGGGCCCTGGAGCCGCAGCCTGTGCCTGACCCTCCTGCTGAGGCCGCGAGGGCCGAGATGAGAGGAGCCTGCTCCTTCCCGGGCTCCTCCCTCGGCCTTGTCTCTGCCCTGTTCTGCCTGAGCCTGGGCCGGTGGTGCGGGGAGGCCGGAGTGGGGGGCTGCAGGGAGCGCCTCCTCATCAGCAGCACCAGCTTTAAAACAGGCCAGTCGGAGGGAGGGCAGCGTCCCAGGATGGAGCCTGCACCTTTCCACACTCACGCCCTGGGGGCGGGGCGGGGCCAGGTGCAAGGGTCAGAGGGAGAGACTAGGCTTCCCCGGGGGCTGTGGGTTTGCTAGGGGTGCAGACAAGAAAACCCGTGGCCTGGAGATGGGGGGCCCAGCACAGGTCCTGGGGTGGGGGACAGGCGGCTCCTGACTTCACGGGGGTGGCGCTGAGAGAGCGCACAGAGCCTTGAGCCCCACCAGCCATGAAGCCGCAGCAGAGGGTGGGGGAGCAGGCCCAGCGCCCAGGAGGGGCAGAGCACTGGCCCTCTGGGGAAGGAGTTTCTGCCTGCAGCAGGTAGGCGGGCTATGAAGTGGTTTCTGTTACGCGTTGACCCGCTCTCCCACCTGGGTCCCCCAGACCCAGCACCTGTGAGCGTGTCCTTGTGAAGGGGGCAGTGGGCACTCAGGAGGGGGCTGTGGAGACTGAGTCCTGCTGACGCCCTGGAACTCCCGGAAGCGTGGCAGACCTGGACAGGCCCGCCTGAGTCCTCAGGGGGAGCGTGGCCTGCCGGCCAGCGCTGTAGACAGACCCTGGCGCTCGTAGCAGCTCCCTCTGCAGGGCTCCGTCACAGGCCAGCCTGTGGGGAGGCCCCGGACTCCTAGCTCCCGGCTGCTGCTGGAAGGAAGGACTCGACTCATTGGGCAATAACAGAAATTAATCTCTGACAGGCTGGAGGTCCTGAAACAGGGCGAACCCGAAATAAGGAAATTAGTCGGTGAGCTCTCAGCCAGGCACTTAAGAATGCAGGGTACACAGAGAACTGAAAGGGCTCATTTACAGGTAAAGGAGAGCAGAGAGAGGGGAGGGGCAGAGAACGTGCCAGATGCCATCTGTCCTGCCCAGATGGCGTCACCTGAGCAGAGAGCAGGTGACTCCAAAGTCAGCCATGAAGAGACAGCTACACACGTGTTCAGTGTTTTAAGTCCAACATGGCCACTCAGCAAGGCCCCTAGTTCCCAGCAGGCTCTCTTTTCTGGAGTCAAGTTCGTGGCATGCTGGGAGTTGTAGTCTTGGCACCTGAGCACTCAGCAGTGGGGAGATGGGTAAATAACAGCCATTTTCTTCTTTTTTTTTTTGGTATAAAAGAACTGGGGTGTAGGCCAGAGGTGTGTGTGGGGGGGGGGAGGAGTGGGTCAAAGGCTCTCCAGAGACAGAGCGAGGAGCAGAATGGATGGACTTACTGAAACACTGCTGAGGGGAGCAGCAGGAGGCAGGAGAGGTCTGCTGCGCCCTGTGGGTCCCCTCCCTGGCTGGGCTCGAACTTAGGCAGTAGAGGTCTCAGCTGTCATATTGCTGCCATTTGACCCCTAAGCCTCCAGGGAGGTCCAAATAACAAACATTCTCACTGAAATAGATTGTGGCTTGCAACTGGTCTTAATTTTGTTCAGCTCCACGTTATCTTTGCTTTGCAGAGATAGGGAAGGACGTCGCTGTAGTATTTCATTTTAATAGGCTGCAGAGCGGGTGCTGGTTATAAAGAAACATTTGAATTTTTGCCCACATGCATAGTTATGTGCACGCTTACGTGTGAATGCTGGAATAGGAGCTGATCTCATCGGGGTATGGGATTTCCTTTTGACACCCTTAGTTTTACACCCATTTAGCGACCAGGCAAAGATCACTCCAGTAGTTTGGTTCCCTGTGGCCAAAGAAGTTAGGGGTGGAGGATGGGGGGTAGGGGTGGCGAGGCAGAGGGGAAGGGCAGCAGGGCACCCACCTGTGGCGCCAGACACACACCTGGCAGTGCCCGCCCTCCACCTCTGGAGAGAGAAGGGGCTAGACTGAGGTCAGCCCCCGTGGTCAGGGACTTAACCAGCCACACCTGTGTAACGAGACCCTCATGGCGCCGAGGCAGGGGCTTCAGGGCCCCTCCGCCCGCCCAGCAGGTGGCGGTGGTGGCTGCTGCGGGCAGTGTGGCCAGAGAGGCCGGAGCTCGAGCCCCTCCCAGCCCTGCTGCGCCTCTCCTCCTCCTGCCTCCTGTCCTTTCGTGATGTGCTGCTGATCCAGGGAGGTCTCTCTTCGGTCTGGGAGCCCTGTGGCAGGCTGGGCTGGTTAATGGCGGGTGGGGGGGTGGCTGCTGGACTCTCAGCATGTGGGTTGGCCAAGGAGCGGCGCCGTGGCCGTGTGGACGTGGCTGCTGCGGACAGTGCCAGGGATGGGCAGCCTCGTAGGGCTGAGACCTTCACCTGTGTGATCTGCTGCCGCCTCGGGGGAGGTTGTGTTGCTGTTACAGGGCAGGGGGCACCCCAGAGCCCCCAAACCTCCCGCTTGTAAGGTCAGAGTAGAGGGTTAGGCTTTTCCGTGCTCCCGCCATGGGTGTGCTGACGGACCCCTGCGGAGCTGCACGCAGCCTGACGGAGGCGGCCCGAGTGGGTGTGGGCCTGCGCAGGTGGGCGCACTGGGCTGAGACACGGGCGGATGAGGGCTGCGTCGCGAGGACGCCAGCGGGAGCAGAGACCAGAGGAGCAGAGAGAGAGAGGAGGAAGGCAGCGGCAGCGGCAGCGGCCCAGAGTGAAGACAGCCTGCACCCCCCTGGCCCCCCGCCTGCCGTGCATCCGGCCGCCTCTGCTATAACGATGCAATAAAAGCCTGGAAAGGCCCCCGAGGGCTCCAGGGCTCCTTGACCGTCTGCCGGAATCACCGCGGACCCGCTCTGTGCCCTGCCGGCACCGCACCGCTCTACACCGCTGTAAGCAGGTTCTGCCACCACACACGAGGCAGCTGCCTGAGGAGGAGGAGGAAGCACAGCAGAGGAGCCGCAGGCCCAGGCGGGGGCGGGGCCTCGGTTGGCGCCGCAGGGGGACCTCGGGGCGGCCCATCCGAAGGCGTGGGTACAGGACAGTCTTTCCTTTAATAAAGCAGGCGGCTGGGGAGTTGTTGGGCTGCAGTGCTTTTAAGACTCACCGTGTGTTCTGAAGAGTAGCCGCAGCAGCCCAAGTGAGGCTGCAGGAAATGGATTCACGGAAAGTGAATGAGTAAGAGCTGGGAATAGGCTGCTTCACCGAATCTCGTTCTGGAGAGCAGTGCCTGGGGCGCCGGGCCCGGCGGGCATGCGCTGCTGAGTAGAGGCGGTGAGCGGTGCACATGAATCAGCTCTGATTCACGCCGGGGATGGGAGCCAGGGAAATGCTCAGCCGGAAAACTCTGTGAATGGAGCGTGATAGGAAAAAAGTGCTTGATAAGATGCTTGCGGGCGCCGCGCAGGCCGAGGCCGCGTCTGCCTCCCCGCAGAGCGAAGCAGGGCGGGCTGGAGGTGAGTCCGGCCACCCACCAGTGTCCCAGTGGCCGGCAGCAAATCAGCCTCCCGCGGGCTCGCTCCGGCTCCCTGGGAGCTGTTAGCAGCGGCTGTGGTGAGCCGTGGGGCCTTGTCAGGGCCGAGTCAGAAATAGCCGCTGTTTGCCGCTGGACTCACGCGCGGTGGGACGGATGTTGACGCCGCTGGGCCACATCCGCGCGTCTGCAGGCTGGTCGCTGCGTTGGAGACTCATGGCCAGTCCCCCAGCAGCAGGACACAAGGAGCTGGTCCAGCTCGGAAGCTTATGGCCAGAGAGGGGAACAGAGAATGGCTATTTCAGGCAGAGCCCCTTCCCGTGGGGGAGTCTCCTGAGGGCAAAGGTGTCTTCTGGCAGAGCCTCACCCCGCTCACCTGCGAACCCCAGCTCCGTTCTCTCAGCGGTCCCTTTCGGGAGGTGGGACCCACAGTCGGGTTAGGTGTTAGGCTCGTGGGGCCGGCATAAACGGCTGCATTCTGCATCTGTTGTGTCTTTTTTATGTGTTTTTTAAGATTTGTTTATTTATGCACACAAGAGCTGGGGTACAAGCCAGAGATGTGTGTGAGGGATGAGAAGATTCACCAGAGACAGAGCGGGGAGCAGAACAGGCAGACCCACTGAAACACACGGCCGAGGGGAGCAGCGGGGAGGCAGGAGAGGTCCGCTGCGCCCTGTGGGTCCCTCCCTGGCTGGGGATCGAACTCGCGCTGCAGCAGCTGCGGATGCTTCACAGTGCGGCACTTGACTAACCCCTTGTGCCACCAGGGAGGCCCCTGTTGTGTCTTCTTAAAACTGTGACTCCCCCAGCTCAGGGGTTAGGTCTTAGACCAGCCTCTGGGTTGCAAGTGACAGAAAGCTAAACTGGCCAAGGGTTAAAAATAACAAGAAAAGAAAATGATTAGCTCTCCCACCACCCCCTGACCTGACTGGATCTGGGGCCCCCACATCCCTAGGGCCGGGAGTGGGGTCCTTGTGATCAGAATAGGGTCCCCCAGAAGTGGGGAGAGAAGGGGGCAGAGGCACGAGGCGGCCTCTGGGCTCAGGGCTACCGCGGTGGGCCTGGCCCTGGCCAGCGGTGGACGGCTGCAGGCTCTCTGGGTGGGGGGCGTGTTCTTGGGCTGGTGAGCTGGTCCCTTGGGGAGGAGTCCCGCGGGCGGGTGCGGGTGCAGCCGGGCTTCCTGCCCCGGGACGGGAGGCCTTGGGGCTGTGGCTGTGAGGGGCTTGGGACTGTCGGCCATACCCGGGAGGGGCCGTCCCAGGGGGCCCGGCGGCCACACTGGCTTTGGGGTCCGCTGCGGGCTGCTCCTCACTGCTCTACGGCACAAGGGAGCGTGGACACCAGGCTGTGGAGAAGCAGGTTGAATGCACTGGTGCTGACCCAGGGGGTTCGTACCCCAAAGCCGAGGCCCCTTTGCAGGGAGCCGGGCTATGCACACTGAGTTTCTAGAGGTTCAGGTGGGCTTCCGCTGGCAGCTGTGCACGTCTGGTGGGCATATTTAACAGGGCAGCCCTGCCCACATCCGCCCCTACACCCGTGGCCTGACTCTTCAGCCTGGCCGCCACCTCTCCTTGCCTGAGGACTTTCCTCCCCCAGGAGCTAGTTCGGGGGAGTTATCTCCTGCTCAGGGCTGCCCCCAGCCTTGATTGACAGGAGGCGGTGTGCAAATCCCTGTTGCAGGCGCCTGGAGAGGCGGCTGGGAGGAGCGTGTTCCACACTGCCTCCTAGAGGTCATTTTCAGAACTGCATGCCGGTCACTGGAGGCTGTGGGTTTGCGGGCACAGCAGCCTTTTATTGGCACCTGCTGGGGCTGGATCACTCTCACTTCCCCGCAGGCTTCCTCGCATCTCTCATTCAAGCTACCTGGGCTGAATGCTGACTCCCCATTTCCTGGGGAGCCGACGTTAAGACACCCTCCTATTCCCCGCGGGACAGGAGGCGTGCTGGGACTCTCCTTGCCGTGACTTAAGGAGCAGGATTGACTGGCTCTCCCTTTAAGTCAGGGGTTCTTGCTGTTTTGCTTCCTGGGGGACGCTCGGCAGCGTCTGGAGACACAGTTGATTGCTCCTGGCGCCTTGTGGGTTGAGAGGATGGTGCTCAGTGCCCTGCAGTGCCCAGGACAGCCCCACCAGCCACGGTGGAGCGTGCAGCCGGGGCCAGCAGGGCGAGGTCCGGCAGCCCTATTCCAGGCCAGGGCAGCCCGTGGTCTGGGCGTGAGGCTTCGGCAGGAGGGAGTCCAGTCCCCCTGGACAACCTCCCACGCCGCTGCGGCCCTGGATCCCACCCTGGGCACACGGCAGCGGCGCAAGGACAGTTTCTGTATTGACAATGTTCGGACATCTGCAAGGTGTTAATGAATCGACTGCAGGAACCTCAGAAGTAGCATTAGAATCAGCTAAGTCTGGGGCCTCCCTGGTGGCGCAGTGGGTTGAGTACCACATTGTGGGGTTCCCACAGCCACTGCAGTGCAAGTTCAATCCCCAGCCAGGGAGGGACCCACAGGGCACAGCAGACCTCTCCTGTCTCCCCGCTGCTCCCCTCAGCAGTGGACTTCAGTCCGTCTGCCTGTTCTGCTCCCCGCTCTGTCTCTGGTGAATCCTCCCACCCCCCCACCTCTGGCCTGTACCCCAGCTCTTGCATGCATAAATAAAATAAATCTTAAAAAAAAAAAAAAAGAATCAGCTGGGTCTGGCTGCCCGAATGCACAGGGGACAGAGGCAGAGTCGAGAAATGACAAGGGATCAAGGGAACAGCGTATTCTCGTGGAATGGAAAAGCGAAGCGTCCCAAGTCTTGTTCAACAGACCTCCAGCTATGTGCTCCTTCACTTGGGGTCCAGGTGACTTGAAGGTGAAACTGGACATCAGACCAGGTGCACAGGAGATACTGCAGAGTGTGGTCATTGGATTACAGGGAGTTTGTGATTTTGTGACTTAAGAAACAGTCCTGAGTTACTTTCCAAAATCATCTACCGGGAGCAATATTTGAGCTTCCCAGTTTTCCTGCAACCTTGCCTCCGCCGCCGTCAGCTGGTGGTGTGACTCGTTACTTTTGCTAATTTAATAGAACTCATGTGGCACAGGCTTTGGTTTCTACTTGGATTCCTTTGGTAATTGGTGATGCCAAACATTTTTTTTTCCTATGTTATTTTATGATAGCTGCTCTCTCCTGGGGAAATTTTCTCCTTGTGTCTTTTACATATTCATCTTCATGTTTTAATTATTTCTATCAGCTCTTTCTATAGATATTAGTCCTCTAACTTGTGTTTGCTTCTGTGTGGTTAACATTCTCCTCCAGGCTCAGTCTTTAAATCGAGGGCTGTAGTCAGGTAACTGCGTGCCTCTGACTTATAAAGCTTGATAGATTCTTGGTGCTGCCAGAGGCTGAGCATTGCAATATCGAAGTTTAATTTGCAATGAAATGAGTTGGCGCGAGAGGCAGTCTGCAGCCCGGGAAGGGGCAGGTTTCTGAGGGCGTGATGGCCCAGGTCTGGCGCCAGCACGTGGCTCCCACGTCTCACCCCACGTCCCCTTTTCCTCTCAGTCCTTCCCACTTGTTAACTTAAGAGCAGCCCAAATAAGCCTCCCTCCTAGAAGCAGACCTCTGCTCCGCGGCCGGCGTCCATCACTGCAGAGCAGATGCCCTGCCCTTGCGGGACACCCGGCCCTCCCAGCAGGTCCTGTCCCTGGCCGCAGACATGGCTGTGACCGGACCGCGTGTCTCTGCCCTGCGCAGACAGCCCCACTCCGTGTCGGCGGTTTTTATGTCAGGAAATAGCTTTATAGCATGGGCTTCCATCTGCGTCCTTGCTCCTTGCCGGGCTGGGCCTCCGTGGCGAGGGGAGGGCACAGAGGGGCCCGAGTCAGCGCGGGGGCAGCATGGAAGCCCGGCCTTAGGCATGGTGGCTGTTCGTGCCCCCCGTGTGTTGCAGTGGACACTGGGGGGCTTGTCAAGTGCTCTGTGCAGGGGTTGGAGGCTTAGCGGTCCTCGGGCCACTGCATGCCGCTTCTCCTGGGGCCTGGCCTGAAGCAGCTGCTCCGGCTGGAGGGGCCCGGGGACCAGGTTCAGCCGGCTGTGCAGGAGCAAACTGGCCCATCTGAGATGGCTGGAGGGGCTGCGAGGGGAGGCGGGACACGCCTGGAAAGTTCCCGGCGAGGCAGGCAAAGCCAGGTTCTGCCGTGGCTTTCCGCCACCTCTGCCCACGCACGTGGCCGCTTGGCCAAGGAATCTTGCCTCAGGCAAACGGCCACCCTCGTGGGCGGCTCTCGAACCCGCCACCGCCTGAGCTCATGTCTGTGGCCGTCCACGCTGCCCGGCCAGCGCCACTCTCCAGTCCCGCGCGGCCCTCCGAGTCCAGGCGCATGGGCTTGGGTCCGTGTCGGGCCGAGCCTGCCGTCCCTCCAGGCGGGCCCGAGAGGGGCACGGACGTCTCCGGACCTCAGCTGCCCGCATCAGGAATGAGGGGTGTCCGAGCTCCCGGCCGCCCTGGGCTTCCCGCACCCCGGCTGAAGTCGCTCGACCTCGGCGGGGGCTCCAGTCCCTCTCCCCGTTTCACAGAGGGGCGACGCCTTCGGGGCAGTTCCGGAAGCTCCTGCCAGAGGCAGGACACTGGCCCCACCTGAGCCTCGAGGGACCACGCGCCGCCAGGTGTGCCCGGGCCATCACGGAGCCCTGGACGCCCTCTGGGTCAGAGCTGACCCACGGCAGACCTGCCTCTGGCCGTCCTGGCAGGGCTCGGGCTAGCCCCTGGCCTGTCCGTTCTCTTCCGTTGCTCTCCCGGTGTGTGGTGGGCTCCCGCAGAAGATGGGCGTCCTCCTTCCCCCGAAACGGTCTCCATGTGTCCCCCCTAGGCCCCGGGAAGCCAAAGGGGCCGCGTCTCTCTGCCAACCGCTGGCGAAGTTGCTCTTCCTCCCCGCAGCTGGCCTTGCTCGCTTCTCCTTGCAGGCCAGGCAGCCTGTGCACCAGCCGCTTGGCTTTGCAGCTGGGCCTTGCATCGCGCCGGAGCTCAGAGGCCAGAGTGCTGCCCGGCGCCCTCGGCCTGGGAAACACCAGCCTGGGCCTCTCCTTGCGTCTGCACTCGGCCTGCGGGGCTGGAGGGTGAGCCCCCGGAGGGGCGGGCCGGGGCTGGCTGCACGAGCTGGTCTGTAACCTTCCTCCCCTGTGCCACCGACTGCAGCGCCTGCAGCTGTCTGCTCGGGCCTCACCCTGACGCCTGGATGCTGGGGGCCCCTGAGCCTCCGTTTCCCCGCTGACAGGTGAGGCCTGTGGGAGAACCAGCGCCTCGGGCGATCGTCACTGCTCTTTTATCACATCCAATGGCTGTGGGCCGTGGGGAAGTTCACTGTCTCGGCATCGCGGGGGGTGGGGGGTGGGGGGTGGGGGGCGCGGGATCTCGAGCAGACTTGCGGGTTCAGGCCTCGGTCCTCCTGCTGTCGGGCTGCAAGGCTCTGGCAGGTTCCTCAGTTTGCTCGTGAACCTCTGAAGAGAGTGGGAGGGTCTTTGGGGTACAGGCTTCCCCCTCTGGAGAGCGTGCCTATTTGGTCTGCCTGGGTAGGTTTTTATGGGGGCCTGGTGAGGCGATTGCTGGGGATGGACACGGGGCATTTTCAGCACCGCAGGCTCAGCCAGGACAGCCAGGTCGTAGGCCCAGCCCCGTCGTGCACTCTGTCTCAACTCCAGCCACTGTCCTGCTTGCAAAGTCGCCAGCGTAAAGAGGGCTGGGTCTGAATCTCCTCCTGTCACTCATCACCTGGGGCTGATTCCACCTTTTGGGCCCTCCGCCTCCAGCCGCTGTCCCCTGACCTGTTGTGACAGCGGGGGCGCAATTCACATTTGATCCCAAAGGGGATGAAGCCAAACTACCCCCAGCGGAGCACACGGGCTCAGCACAGAGGAGCCAAATGAAAACCACGCCCAGTGCTTATGAAGACAGATCAGAAGAGATCCAAGGGCAAAGGAACAGCCCCATCATGAGATCTGCTAGGCCAAAATACCCCCAGGCTTCGTCTTTGATGGCGCGGCCGGCCCGCTGCTGTCTGGTCTGTACTTTTCCTCTCCCCGTTCTAGAACAAAGCCTCTCCAGCGTCCATCCATCACGGGCGAACTTTCGCGATCATCCCGCGGTTGGCAGGCCATTAAGTGTGCCCGCAGCCTCATCGAGCTCGAGCCGCGGCCGGTCCCTCTCCCGGGGCCGCGCCCACCCACACAGCAGTACCGGCTCCCTGGCCTCTCACATGTCAACAAACTTAATCACCGCCACTGCCACGGGCGGGAGGCAGGGACGCGCTTCGCCTAATAGCTGAGTGGGAGGCTTAGGAGGCTGAGACATTTCTCCGATGAGGCTGTGGTGGAGCCAGGCCTGGATGGAGAGCCCGTGCTTGCTGGCGGGTGCAAACCCTGCTGGTGTCACCTGGACCTCGGCTGGCACCTGGGGGAGCCCGCAGAGGCTTTCAGAATACCTGGCGCCAACTTGGGTGTTTTCCAGCCCAAGTGAGCCGTGTCGTATATAAATGGCTTTGACAGGTAACCACTGGGTCTCTGAAAGCCAAATATCTAAATATCTGTGTAGATGATTCCATATGCGTTTTTGGTCATTTATCATTTTAGGGTGGAGAGGTTTTTATTTTTATTTGGAAGATTGATTTATTTGTGCACACAACAGCTGGGGTACAGGCCAGAGGCCCAGGGGTGAGAGGATTCCCCAGAGACAGAGAAGGGAGCAGAACAGGCAGATGGACCGAAACACACTGCTGAGGGGAGCAGTGGGAGGCAGGAGAGGTCTGCTGTGCCCTGTGAGTCCCCTCCCTGGCCGGGGATCGAACTCGCGCTGCTGTGCGGTGGATTCCTCTCAGCGCAACGCCCAATCCGCTGCGCCACCAGGGAGGCCCAGGTTTCTCTTTTAAATCACACACACACACACACACACACAAATGACAAGAACTTCATGTTTGAAGAGACTCATGAAAACCGTGGCAGAGTGTAGCCACAACTTTACTCGGAGAGAAAATGACAAATAAATTCCTGGGTATTGTTTTGTCTGATTTTACAAACACTGAGCAGATGGCTTAGCTGAGAAAATCAGATTTTGAGGTTAATTCACCACCAATGAAGAGAAATCGCGTTGCTGTTCCTTCATATGCGCGGCCTCAGGGAGACGCCTCTGAGCCCAGAGATGGTGCCGTGGGCTGATGAGCTCTTTGAAGCACGCCAGGAGTCTCTGGAGCAGAGAACTTAACAATAAGGAAGGTAAGATTGAGTGTTTGCTGCTGTTCCTTCCTCCATGTCAGGTTCAGCCTCAGGGACAAAAATCCAGATTTCTCCTCAATAAATCTGCCGCCGCCCCTTCCCTGCCGGTCGGCTGCCCGGGGCCTGACCTGAGGTCCCTGGCGGCGCTGGCTGGTACATCTGACATCTGAATACAGCGATGGCGAAGCTTTAAGAAATAGGCACCCACCTCATTTCTCAGCATCGCACGGGGTGAGAGTGACAGCCCAGATCTCTCTATAGCTCCCTTACATCAGGTGGACACTAACTTTCCGTGCCCAAGTTTGGGGCTATCCCTGCTCTCCAAGGAGGGGACGGTTCCTCGGAGGGATGGCTGATCCCGGGACGGCTTCAGGCCTCGCCAGCATCGAGCGCCAGAGTGGAAAAGGCGACTTCCAGTGAAGGGGAACAAGCAGACGGTGATGTTCGAGAACTTTAAAAAAAGGTTTATTCACGCACACAAGAACTAGGGTACAGTCCAGAGCTGTGGGAGGTTAGGGGAGTCATCAGAGACAGAGTGGGGAGCAGAACAGGTGGATCCACTGAAATACACTGAGGAGAGCAGCGGGGAGACAGGCGAGGTCTGCTGCGCCCTGTGGGTCCCTCCCTGGCTGGGGATGGGACTCGCGCTGCAGGGGCTGCTGTTAGCTTCACAGTGCTGAGCCTTAACCCCTGCGCCACCAGGGCAGCCCTCTAAGCTGTGTTGTGGAAGTAAAAGACCAAAGGAGTCTCTCACTTCTAACCACAGGAAGTGCCTGCACCAAATTCAGACAGCAAATGCCTTCTTTGGCCAGTACATTTAAGGAAAAGCACATTTCCTTGGAAGATAATCAGTAAATGCTTTTAAACTACATCTGATGCCTTTTATAGATCCCTGATGTGTCACGAGTAGTCCCTGCCCCTGGAAGCCCCCTTGAGAGAGGGTCACCCAGTGACTTGGGCTGAGGGTGCTTAGCGTCCTTTAATGAATTCGTAGCGCCCCCTGGTGGACAGTCTGCTCTAATGCGCGGGGCGTTCTTGGACTTGGCTGCGATGCAGATTGTGTTCCCAGCCGCGCCCTGGTCCCGTCCTCAAGCACATCTCTGTTTTCTCTGCGGTGTTGTTACTCTGTGTGTGCGTCTCAGAAAGCCACAGTGGAAATATTAGATAACAGAGATGGAAGACATAGATCTGGACGCGGAATCAGGAGCCGTAGCACCTCTTGGCTCAGCCCATGCCACTGCAGTTCCACCCACAACAGTGCTGTTCCACGCACCCCGGGGCTGTTCCAGGTCTCCCTGGCCTGCAGGACGCAGTGACTTCCGGCTCCTCAGAGCAGCATAATGCACCGCGGTGGAGCTTGGGCGCTGGGGCCTGGCTGGCCTGGTCACATCTGAGCTGAGGACTCGGGGACGGTGATTTCACCTCCATGAGCTGTCGCTGCCAGGTCGGGTCGGTGACGTGGGAGGTGGCTGCGGCTGGGGGCCGGGGAGGGCTCGCTGGGAGCGTCTGCGGAGCGTGCGCGGGTGGCACCTGGCGCCACCGTGTCGGGCCCAGCGGGTGGCAGGGCCTGTTCTGGTGAGTGCCACTTGTTCTGCCAGTGGCTTAGCCCATTGGTTTCTAAATGGGGGCAGCGTCAGCACCTCGGATGTCTCTTTGCACTGATGCTGCATCTGGAAATAATCCAACACGACCCATTCATGCTCCCGGAGCCTGGCCCCCTCGCCGCGAGGATGCCGGCACGTCCATCTGTGGGTGACAGCGCGGTGTGGCCACGCTGGGGGGCAGGACGTGACCGGGGGCTTTGGGGGCAGCATCCAGCACAGTGAAGGGAGGAGCTGGCAGGGTGGGAGGGAGCACCACGGTGACAGAGCACAGGGCGCTTGTGACAGCCGCGGCTGTCCCCAGACTAGGAGGGCAGGAGGAGGTGGGCGGGTTCGGGCTTCGTCCTGAAAGGGCCAGATAGCCCTGAAAGTATCCCAGAGGCTCCGTCGTTTCAAACACGAGTGAGCAAACCTGCGAAGCCGCCAGCGCCTGCAGTTCTGTTTGTTTTCTTTCCCAACGATGTTCTGGAGGTAACGCGCCCCGTGGTTGCGTCTGCCCCGTCTGCTCTGGGGTGTAGGGTCAAACCCCAGGGCTGTGTGTCGCATACCCACCCCTTCCTGCCCCCCAGGCCCACCGCCCTGGCCCTCCCCTCTGGTGGGTCAGCTGTGGGTCAACTCTTAGGAGTTTATTCTTGGGTTGACTGCCCCTTTGTTCTGCTTCTCTAGATTCCAGGAGAAGCGAGAAAATCCTGTGTTTGTCTTTCCCGCTGTGACTTATTTCCTTGGCACGGCTCTTCTTCTTTTTTTAAAAAAGGTTTATTCATTTATACATACAAGAACTGGGGTACAGACCAGAGGTGCAAGGGGTGAGTTGACTCACCAGAGACAGAGCAGAGAGCAGAACAGGCAAGGTCGACCGAAATCCACTGCTGAGGGGAGCAGCGGGGAGACAGGAGAGGTCTGCTGGGCCCTGAGGGTCCCTCCCTGGCCGGCAGCAGGGATCGAACTCGTGCGGCAGTGGCTGCGGTCTGCCTCAAAGTGCGGACTCTGCCTGAGACCTCAGGAGAGGTGGAGCCGCGGGGCCTGGCCCAGCCTCCCGGCTACTGTGTGTGCCCTCGGCTCCCTGTGCCTCTCTGGGCTTGTGCTCCTGCCTGGGGTGGGGCTCGCAGCGGGGCCTGGGGCTGCCAGGAAGGGGCAGGTGAGTGCCCCATGCTGTGGGGGCCGGGGGGGGGGTGCCTGCTGCCCCTGTCGTCTTGTGGGGCGCCTGGCCAAGTACCTAGCTCAGGCTGCTTGGGCAGCTGCGGCTGCTGCAAGCAGGAGCGAGAATGCTGCTTTCTCCGGCCTGAAAGAATGCGCCAGAAGGGTAGTCATACAGTCCCCGGGGCCTGACCTGGGCAGTGGGCTTGTCTGTGCAGCCTGAAATAGTCCGGCGTGTTCGCTGGGGAGCGGGCAGGCGGCCAGCGGGTGTAGCCACCGGCTTAACAAAGCGAAGCTATTTTTACTGTGGGTGGGGAGGGCTGTGCCCAGAGCCCTGCCCGGGGCCGGAGGCTGGAGCCTGGTCAGCGCCGGCCCCCCAGCCGGCTCCTGCAGCCAGGGGAAGCAGACAGCTGGGCCCGGGCCCAGGGCTTGGCACTGCCCCAGCCCTGTCTCTCCCTCTCCTGGGGGCCGGGGCCGGGGCGCTGACTCCCGGGCTTTGCAGTGAGCTGGCGGGAAGCAGCCAGGACTGGGCTGGATCCCTCAGGGGGCGAAGTGACCCCACCGTCATCGTAGCGCCCCTCTCGCTGGGCTTCCCCGGCTGACCTGCGCCAACCTCTCCACAGGCCCCTCACCTGCGGGAAGAGAGCCCCGTTCCGCCGGGGAGAGCAGACCCTGGGAGGTGAAGTCACCGGCCTGGGTCCACCGGCCGGAAGCATTAGTGCTGCCCACGGCTCTTGCCTCCCTCGCTGCCTGGGGGGCGTGGTAGCCGCGGGACACAGCTCCCACCTGAGCCAGGCAGGGCCCGCCTGTCCCGGGGCCTGAAAAAGTCAGCCACAGCGGCTTCACGCTGCAAGTGGGCTCCGGCCCAGCACCCTGTGCGTCTCTCCGGCCTCTGGTCTGTCCAGAACTCCGGTGGGGTCGGTGTCCAGAGACCCCTTTCCCCGGCCAGCCCTCAGCCTCCTCCTGCAAGTAGAGAAACGGGGGCCCAGAGCAGGGACAGAACCTGCAGGGGCAGCTGCTGCACCAGAACCGACACGTCCCGGGGGGTGTCTGCACCTGCTGTTGGCACCGCAGCCGCAGGCCCAGCGGGCTCGTCCCCTGGGGGCTTCTTGGCAGCACAGGCACCCAGGCTGGGAGGGGCTGCGGCTCGGGGCTCCTTTCCCGTGAGGCCCGGTGAGACCCGGGCCTTGTCCTGGCCCGCTCTGCTCCCTCTCCTGCCCGGCTGGCTGACGAAGCTCCTTCGTAGGAGATGCAGTGGGCGGGTGCAGCCGAGACTTGGGTCCCCACTTCGGGGGTGGAGCAGAGGCCGCTGGGGCTGCTCCTGCCGAGAGGCACCAGCCTGGCCTGGACGCTGCTGCCTCCGCTGCGGCTGGCACGGACGGCCCATCGCCGGCCCCGCCGCCCAGCCCGAGGACTTGCTTACACGGCAGCACGGGCTTTGGTGATCTGGAGAAACGTTCTTCTGAAATTCAATTTCCTCTGCTCCATCGTGGTGCCAGCGGAAGGGAAAAATTGGAACAGCACCCCCAAACCTCCCCCTGCCGCCCCCCACATCTGAGCTTGGGAGAGAAGGGCGCGTCTTTTAGCCGCCCTCCCAGGGCCCGTGGCGCAAGCTCTCTGCGTGGAAACGTCCAGGGTCTGGCTGGCTGTGCTGAGTGGGGGGTGCGGAATTGGGGTCTATTCCAATACCAAGTGGGGAGGCTGCCTGGCCCCAAGCCAGGCCCCACGCTGCTGTGCCCCCCCTCCCCGGCGGTGCAGGAGCTGGCCGCGGTGCACTGGGTTCTGTGGCTCTGGCTGCACTGTCGCTGGCGTTTTCGGTGCATGAGGCCGGCAGAGGAGGCCCCTACGCCAGGGCAGCGGGCCTGGGGTCAGGGAGGCCACTGCTTGGGCCGCTGCCACGTCCCGGCCATGGGGAGGCAGTCCACTCAGCGTGGCCTCGGGGAGTCGCCTGCTGTGACGCGGCTGCTCGCAGCCCCCAGCCCCGCGGTGGCTGGGGAGGTCTGCGAGGGGCGGCACTCCTGCGGCTCCTGCACATCACAGGTGTGCTGCCAGGTGCACGCGGTCCTCAGGGACCTCACTCTGCAGCCGCAGAGATTAGCAGGACCGGGAGTCCGCCCAGAGGGCGGGTCGAGCCCACCACAGCACGGCCCAGGGCCCGGGGGCGGTGGTTCTCCTGGAGAAGGAAGGAGGCCAGACACTGAAGGGGCCCTCGGCACGCGGGGGGCGTGCACCCCAGACCCGTTGGCTGAAGCCAGGCGCAGCGACACAGCGTGCGGAGGTGGCGCCGGGGAAGGCGATAGGGTTCACGTGGCCATGGGAGGGAGCCCCCGTGGGGGTCAGCGCCCTTCTAAGACGGCAGAGGGCTACTCGCCTCTGTCGCCGGGAGACGCAGTGTTGTCTCCGCACGGGGCACCAGGACCGCCAGCCGCCGGCTGCAGCACCCCAGAAACTGGCGGCCAGAGGCCAAGTGGGCGGGCCGCTGCTCTGGCCTCTGGTAGGCGGCGGTCACGTGCGCGAGAGCCACGGCAGGCAAGGCCAAGTGGTGGTGTCACGTGGGGGTGGGGGCTGCCTTGGGCAGGGGTGCCGGAAAGAGGCACGGGGTGGGGGTGGGGGGCTCCCACAAGTGAGCTCCTGTTCTGTCCGTTTGCCTTTGGGAAGATTCACTTAGCTCGAGGGGTGTGCGGAATCGGGGTCTATTCCAATACCATCGACAGGAAGAGAAAAACCACCCACACACGTATACTGGTCGGGGGTCTCCCTGGTCTGCAAGGGGCTAAGCTCAGCACTATGAGGCATCCGCAGCCTGCAGCACGAGTTCGACCCCCGGCCAGGGAGGGGCCCACAGGGCTCAGAGACCGCTCCTGCCTCCCGCTGCCCCCTCAGCAGTGTGTTTCAGGCACCTGCACGTTCTGCTCCCCACTCTGTCCTGGTGACTGCTCTCATCCCCGCCACCCCACACTTCTGGTCTACACCCCAGCTCTGGGTGCATAAATAAATAAAATAAACCTTTCAAAAAAATGTACTGCTCATTAATCACACACAACCACCCCAAAGCCCAGGACTGCAGTCATTTCTCTGTTGCTGGGGCCGCCTGCACTTGACTCAGGGAGTGCACACGGGACGTCCACTTCGCTGCAGGATGTCAGGAATGGGCAGCAGGCCACTCCGACCGCGGGCTGGAGACAGAGGGGCCGCCGGAGGTGCGGGCAGCTGTCAGAGGACATGGGAACACCTGTCTGCTCTGGCTGGCCGGTGTCAGCCCATGCAGAGCGGGAGGCCAACGCCAGCGCGGTCTCTTCCGCCGCTTCTGGCTCACGGGGCGCCCCCTGGGCCGCGGCTGGGCCGCCTTCTGCTCCAGCTGCTCTCAGAGGCCTCTGTAGAGAGTCCAAGCGTCTTAGTGGGGACCGGTGAGAGAAGCCCAATTTCCCGTCCTGCAGCGCCCCGGCTCCCTCATGGCACCCCGAGAAGTGGCTTTGCCTCCGGGGCTTTGCCCTCTGCCTGGGGGCCCCAGCTTTGGCTGTTCACGGCGTGGCCCTGGCTGGTCCCCCCTGGGGTTGGCCCAGGGTGCTGCGAGGAGGGAGGCCCGGGGCCTCTGGGGCGCCACCAGCGGTGATGAATCTCCCCCGGACAGTGCAGGGAGGCATGGGCTGGACCCCAAAACCCGATGACGGGAATGGCCCCCGTCCTGGCAGGCAGTGAGCTGCCCCAGAGCCCGGGAAGCTGGTGGCCTCTTGCCCCGCAAATTGAATTTGTGTGTTTGAAAATGGAAGTGACTGAGCAGACTGGCCTTTTCAAGGTCCAAATTGGTTCTGGAGACAAGCGGATTGCATTAGCGGGGAGGTGCAGGGCCAGGCTGTGCGGTGGCCTCCACTTGCTGGACAGGAGCCTCCGGCCCGGGGCGAGGGGGGACAGGGCGGGGGCCGGGGGCAGGGGCCGGGGGTAGAAACTCAGCCGGCTGCAGACATGGCTCGGGGGCCAAAGTGGACGCCCCTGGCCTGCTTCCGCTAGGACCCCTGAAGAGCCTGCGCCTTGGGAGTCTTGCCCAGGGGACCCGCCTCGTCTGTGCTGGTCAGTTTCCCGGCTCCCCAGGACAGACATCCTGTGTGTCCAGCTTCTGGGGATGCACCTGAGCCTCCCGGGCACCTCAAGCCCCTGGCTGTCCTTGTCACGAGGCCTCTGAGGCTGGGGCCCTCTGTTTTGGGGAAAGTGAGTCTGTCACAGCCCGTCACCGGGGCAAGCTGGTTCTGAAGCTGCTGCTGGGCGTTCTTTCTCCCGCGTCTCTCCCCGACGCCCTGGAGACAGGACGGACGCGCGTTTTGCAGAGAACTGCTCGCAAGTCCAGACACGGCCCGACGACGTCCCCGAGTGTCGTGCACGTCCTGTGCAGTGCGTCTGTGCCAGGACACGACTGCGCCCGCACCGCAGTGGGCGTCCACGCCGGGTGCTGGTGGTGCTCTGGGCTTTCCTGGGGCACACGCAGGTGGCAGCCGGCCGGGGCGCCCTGTCCGGGCCCAGGGTCGGTTCCCCACTCCCCGCTGAGTGTCGTGTGGTGGGCTGGGGGGCTGGCAGGAGGCCCCCCGTCTGTGGGGTGCCGAGGGGGCAGCAGGGGTGTGAGGGGTGCAGCAAAGAAGCCCAGGGCTCCCCAGAGTGACGGGAGGATGCATACCCAGCGGGGTGACGGCGAGTGCGCCTCGGAACCCCCCAGAAAGACCCAGGTTCCCGTGTTGTCACCAGGCTGGAGGAGGCAGGGTGGGGGCCCTTACCCAAGGCCAGGGACCCGGCTCACAGCCTCGTTTTCCTGTGGGGCTGACCAGGCGCAAGGCGACAGGGCCCCTGGCTCCGCCTGCCTGCTCCCGGGGACAGCAGCAGTGCAGGAAGGCGGCTGGCGCCCTGGACAGCACCTGGGTCCTGGCCGCGCGGCACAGGGGCCGTGTGACCTGCGTCGGGGGTGCCCGCTAAGCCCCGGCCCCCTGGTCTGTGAGGGCGCCCTGCCACGGGGCAGTGCGGGGCGGTGTCGCTCTCCCCGCTGGCACTTGGGGGCACGAGGTCTCCACCCCTTCCTCTCTGGAGCCAGGAGCCTGAGTCAGGGCCTGAGGGAGGTGCCAGCCTCCCTGGCTCCCAGGCAGAGGAGGGGGCTTGGGGGCCGAGCTCCAGGAACTGCCTACTCGGGCAGGCCTCTTACTTGCATCAAGCCCTGCTCTCCACTCTTCCCTCAGCTCCCAGACTGGTACCAGGTCTCGTCCTCCCTGGCAGATAAGCCAGGAACAATGTTATCTCTGCCGCCAGGCCTGGGGGCATGCGCCTTTGTGGGGCTGTTGGCTGCTGCAGGTTCCGGCAGGCTCATGTGGGGATGGATGACCACCAGAGCCCGCCAGGCCGGCTGAAGGGGGTGCGTCAGGGCTTTCTAGGGGGCGGGAGACCCCGTCTGGAAGGAGGGAGCCTGGGCTCGGACAGTGCGGCCGCCCGGGCAGAGGCAGCCACGGCCTGGGCAGGTCATTTCCCTCTGAGCCTGTCAGTGGCCCCTGGCAGGTGCCGACCAGCACAGCTGGAGCCTGCACAGAAAACAGGGGGGAGCTGCTGGGGCAGGGTGAGGGCGGGCCTCCTGGGGTTCGGCGATCCTAGACTGGGGGACCCAGCGATTCCACCCCTGGGGCTGCCCTGTGGAATGGAAAGAGGGTCTCTGTCCACGGTGTGCATCAGGCTTCAGGGCAGCCAGAGGCGTCAAGCGGCTGCCCAGCGGAGGCCAGCGGAGGAGGACACGTCACGAGGCAGGCTGTGGCCTCAGCGGAGGCGGCTTGGTGCCCGCGCCCGCCGGGGGCCTGGAGGAGGCATGCGGGGGCGAGAGTGGGCACAGCGCACACGGGCGGCCTCCGCTACGTCCCGGGAGGAGCCCGGGCCGCAGACGCGGTGGGCGGAGGGCAGCGCCGAGGCCTGGCGGTGCGGGGCTCGGGGTGCGGGGGTGGGGATGTGGTTGGGGCTGCAGAGCGGCCCTGGATGGAGCGCCGTGACGATTCCATCACGTGCACGTGCTGCGCGCGCCGAACTGGAAGCCTAAAACGGCAAAGGCCGTGCGTCCTGGCGCGCGGGTTTTTCCTGCGTGAAAAATGCTTCCAAATGCGCCGTGCAACCGCCGACATCGTCTGGCAGCGAACTCGCCTCCTTGGAACCGGGTCGTCTTGGCGCCGACCTAAGAACGACGTGCACTTCGGGGTGCGTCTGGACCGCGGTGATGCCCGCTGACCCGAGGGCGCGTCCAGGGCCTGGGCGGGCCTCGGCCATCTTGGGCGGCCGCCTTGCTGGGGGGAGAGGCCGCAATGGCCCCAGGGCCGAGGCCGGGTCAGGGCTCGGGCAGAGGGGCTGGTGCTTGAGGGGGGCTCCGGAAGGGGCGACAGAGAACCAACAGCACCCCGGGGCTCACTTCGTGGTGAGCACAGCAGAGACTTGAGGGAACATGCGCAGCCCCCGGGACCCCCTCGGCGCCCCAGCGGGCGGGGTCAGCTGACCGGGGCTGGCTGCTGGGCGGGGCGCCGGCTGTGCCCGCGCCGGAGCGCTGGGTGGTGGTGGCCATTGTTCGCCTGCTGCCCCGTGCTGCCCACAGCCGCATTCCTGCCGACGCCTGAGCGAGATTAGAGGCGTCCGGCCGTGACTCGCTCGCTTCCAAGCACTGGAAGGGGCGTTTGTTTACCGCTGCGGCGAGGCCTGCGGGCCGCACCCTCCGGCGGGCGCACCCCGCTCCTTGCCCCGCGCTGTCTGTCTGCGTTTCGGCCACCCACGACTTCTCACTCCGCAGCGCTCACTCGCACCTGCGCCCTGGGTGCCCGGAGCCCTCGGGGCGCTGCCTGCAGGTGCCAAGGGGCTCGCAGGCCGCTGCTTGGGAAGCGCCCGCATGCCGTGCGCCCCGCGGGCGCGCGCCCGCCCGTCCCCTGGCGACTGTCTGCCCATCACCGTGTGCCCCACACTCGCGGGCGCCCGCCTGCCCGTCCCCTGGCGTCTGTCTGCCCATCACCGTGTGCCCCACACTCGCGGGCGCGCGCCC
>JAGFMF010011663.1:3761646-3864532 GCA_019455555.1 Galemys pyrenaicus | reverse complement strand
GCGGGCGCGCGCCCGCCCGTCCCCTGGCGTCTGTCTGCCCATCACCGTGCGCCCCACACTCGCGGGCGCGCGCCCGCCCGTCCCCTGGCGTCTGTCTGCGCGTGTCCGCGGTGCACTCGTCGTGCTGCTCGAACCGCCTCCGGCGCCGCGACGGCGCCTGTTACCATGGAGGCCATTCCGCCCGGGCCTCGAGTCCCGCTTAGCGTGCGGGGTAACGAGCCGGGCAGCGCCCCAGATCCCCAGCGGGAGCGGGGGGCGGCGAAGGGTGAGGGTGACAGCCGAGGGCGGAGCGGGTACTGGGCCCCTGGGACGGCCTGAGAGCAGCTGACCAGTCGGCCCCAGAGGGCGCCGTGGCTCGTCTCAGGGGCCTCCTCTGCTCCCATGGGCACCGCCTGTCGCACAGCCCAGGACAGTGGCTTCGGGGACTGGAGAACCCCGCCCCAGCAGGGAGGGCCCTCACCGAGATTCAGGGCAGGGGCGCCGGCCTGCGGCTCCCAGCAAGGGCCGGGTCAGGTGTTCCGGCCTAGGACCAGCCAGAGCAGCTGGAGTGGACGGAGTTTGGAGCCCGGAAGGACCACGCAGCTTTGGCTGGGCTGGTGGGGGCCTGTGCTGGCCGCTGGGCAGCTGGCTGCCCTGGAGAGCAGTGGCCGCTTTTCTTCCCCGGGGAGATGGGGGCTTGAGGCTCAAGACTTCTCTCCCCTGGGGAGCTGGTCTCCTGGGGTTACTGCTCTGTCTGCGCCCTGCACCCCGCCTCAGAGGCCGGGGCTGCCGCTGCGGTTCAGGGCGCCCAGAGTCTGAACTCAGCTGAGAAAAACAGGCATCAGAAGCGTGTCTGTCACAGGGGCGGGGAGCACGGTGACGGGAAGCCCTCGGGAGCCCAGAGCAGGGCTCCGAGAACCCCAGGGGGCGTGGGCCAGAGCTGCCTTCTGAGGGCGTTTCCCTCTTTTGTATTCAAATCGCATGCGCCTGGCACCGTGGGACGGCTGGCCGCCCCTCAGACCCTGCTCGGGCAGGGCAAGCGCAGGCACCGCTGGGCTGGACGCTGGGACCATGGACAGGGGCGGCAGCTGGTGCGAGGACGACAGTGAGTACGCCGGGGAGGGCAGTGGCCCCTGCCTGATGGCCCGGGGCCCGGCGCTGCCCACACGCCCTCTCTGCTTCTGCCCCCTGTTCTCCCGTGCGCTGGGCGCTGCACGGGGAGGTCATGGGTGGTCAGCGCAGAGGAGGGCTTTCTGCCTAGCCGCCAGTGCCTCCTTTCCTTTTCTTTCCTCTCCCTGGTGACAGCCGCCCGCCCTCCCCGCGTGCGTGGGTGTCGTTCTTATTTCGATATCGGGTGGGATCGGTTCTTGGATGAGGGTAGTTTTACGGAAATGTCAGGAAAGGCTTCTGACCGCCTGCCAGGCCTGCTTACTCGCCACCACTCACGAGACCCCGAGCGGCCCTCTGTGGCAGAAATGCAGTGCCGTCGGAGGGCCGTTTGAAGAGCTGGAGCAGGAAATGGAGTCTGGGGAAGGGCTGTGCTGTGGGCCCTGAGTGCAGAGGGGCACGGAGCGAGCCGGGCAGGGACTGGGGCCTGAGGGGCCGAGCCTCAGCTCTGCTGAGAATTGGCTGTGTGACCTCGGCAAGTCACTTAACCCCTCTGAGCTCTGACATTCCCCGCCCTGTTAGGAGACTGAGTCAGGAGCTCTTCATCCGAGGCCCATGACGGTGAGGGCCGGCTGTGTGCATGCTTCCCGTGTGTGCATGTGCGTGTCTGTGCGTGCATGTGCGTGCTTCCCACACATACACGTGTGCATGCTCCCCGTGTGTGCACGTGTGCGTCTGTGTGTGTGTGTGTGTGTGTAGGGACGTGGCACGTTGCTCTTGAAGCCCTCAGGGGCTGAGACACCAGCACACGCGTGGGTCCCCAACCTGGTTCTCTGGGGGCCCCTCACTGGCTTACCTATGGTCTCTCCAGCTTTATGAGTCCAGGTGGTCCTGAGTGGACCAGGCCTACCCTGGGGAGAGCTCGGTTTCCACTCTGCTGGACCCTCCACACTGCGGCGTGCAGAGGCTTTGGTGCACTTGCAGAGGACGCGCCTGGCTTCCGACGGGCGCGGGCTCCGTGTGTGTCTGTGGCGGTGAGCAGCCCCGCTGGTCCCGGGGGCATGTGGATGGGCCAGTGCAGCGGCTTGTCTGCAGCCTTCAGTCTGTGCCGGACGCGTCTCTGAGAAGCGCAGGCCAGTGGAGATTCAGGCCCCCGCTCTGCCTTCTGCTTGCTGCGTCACTTTGCTTAAGTCGCGTCACCTCTCTGAGCCCCAAACCCAGATGGCGGCGGAAGAACTGGTCAGGGGTTCACGAGCTGCTTGTCGCTGCCAGAGCAGTCAGGCTCCCGCAGTTAGGTTTCTGGGGATCAGGCTGTACCCCAAAGCTTTACAATTAAGCTGCTCCTATGGAAAGTCTTGCCAGTGGCAGTGGTTCTGTTTCGACGGCGTGCCTTTTGGAAGGCCAGGTGCAAGGAAGGGGGGCTCTACTCCCTACAGCTCTTGCCCCCCTGCTTCTGTGCAAGGGCACCCTGTGTTCTGGTTTCCAACAGGAGCGCCTGGCTGGCAGGGCATTCCGGCATTCATATCCACCGGGAGCCACATGAAGGGCCTTTAAGCACCGCCACCTGTGGGTGCCTCTGACAGCCCCCGGGACAGGCCTGTTCCCCTTCTGCCACTGGGGACATCGGTAGTTCGTTCTCCTTCTCCTGGAACGTCGGCTCTTGGTCACTATGCTACCGGGCAAGGCCATGCAGAATGTGTTTGCTTTCTGTTTAAAAAACTCTTCAAAGTCTTCTTCTCTAACTTGACCAGGTTCTGTTTCTTTCTTTCCTTTTTTTTAAGATTTATTTATGCACACAAGAACTGGGGACAGGCCAGAGGTGTGGGGGTGAGAGGATTCACCAGAGACAGAGCGGGGAGCAGAACAGGCAGACCCACTGAAACACACTGCTGAGGGGGGCAGCGGGGACAGGAGAGGTGCCATGTGGGTTCCTCCCTGGCTGGGGATCGAACACGTGCTGCAGTGGCTGCGGATGCTTCACGGTGCGGTGCTTAATGCCTTGCGCCACCGGGGAGGCCCCAGGTTCTGTTGGTCCAAGATGCAGTATGGTTTGGCTGCTCTTTGATGCGATGTGCTAGCACAGGATTCTGGGCCCCCACTGGCCCTCCTCACTCCTGCGTTGGTCTCCGGGTGGGCAGCGGCCCGAGGCCATGTGGTTCTTAGTGTGGTGAGGAGGTGGGACTTGCTCCAGGCTTCCCAGCCAGCTGTTGCTTCTGCTTTAAGCTTCGTCATGAGGTGTCTTCCCCTCCGTGGCTGGGCTGGAGAGCAGACACTGGACCGCCACATCAAGGTGCCTGCAGGGGCCCGGCTGTGCAGTGTTTCCCCCCACTAACACCGCCTGCCTCCCCGGCCCCGGCCACCCCGTCTCTGCTCGTCTATGAATTTGATCACTGGATCTCTTGTACCGGCTTGTGAGTACTTCACAGTCTAAGAGGCATGTATGGGTACTGGCTATGGGGGCCCCTGTCCAAAGGGACTCTCACACCTGCTGAAGAAAGTCAGGTGGGGCCAGCTTAAGCCAGGAGGCCGCGGCAGAGGCCAGGGGCTGACTCCCCCAGCCCCTGAGATACAGACATGGTAAGGAGAGGCCGCCGCAGAGGGGGTCCGCAAATCACGCCTCTCCGCAAGGCAGATTCCGGCTTCTCCAGAGGAAAACACCATCGCTGGTGGCGGCAAGCAGTGCCTGGTGACGTGGGGCCCGCCAGCCCCCAGCCGCTGCCGGGGCGGGCTGTGAAGCCAGGGGCGGGTCCCCGCGGGAGGAGTCTGAGTTCCAGGCTGTGACTGTCGGCCCGGCCCTCGCCGCCGCCCCAGCCCCCACCTCAGCTGGCCTGTGAAGGGAGACAGCTGTGGCGAGAAGCACAGGGACGCACGTGTGGGCCGAGGACCCACGTGGGCGCCGCCGACAGCCGGACACCGTGGAGACGGCCGCCCACCCAGCGCCATGTGGCAGTGAGGGGCCGCAGCGGTGCTGCCCCCCTCCCTCCGCGTGCCCTGGGCCCGAGCTCCATGCCCCGCACAGTGGCCGGGCTGACTTAGCCCCGGACCCTGGGCCGTAGGCGGGCGCTGGCTGATGGGTGGAGGCTGCGCCTGCCCAGCCTCTGCCACTGTCCTGGAGGGCCCTGGCTCCTGGAGCCGAGGGCGGTCCTCCCTGGGGAGATGCCTTTCCTTCCTGTCAGTGCTCGGCGTTTTCCCGCCTGTCTCCTGGCCCGTGGAGAACAAAGGGGGGCGGCCTCCCTCCTGGGGGCGCTGGCCGAGCGTCCACGCCGGCTCTGGGCTCGGCCAAGTGCCTCACTGGACGGGCCGTCACGCCGGTGTCGCGCTCCCCCGCTCGGGTCACCGCCCAGTGTCCTGAATTCGAGGCAAGATGCCAGCTCCCGAGCAGCGGGGCCCGCACCGGCCACCCGGCCACTGTCCAGGCCCGGCTTTCGCTGTTCGGCCTCGCTCCCCGGCTCCCGGGCTGCGGGGAGGCCCTGCGCCCGGCCCCACACGGGGCAACCCAGCCTCCTCCGCTCTACCCCGCGCCCGGGGCGTCTGCGCAGGGGACCGTCAGGCGAGGGCCCTCACTCACTGGCCACCCGGGGCTGCTGCGTGCCGTCTGCGACTGCTTCGGCCACAAGGCCGGTACCGGCCGGCTGCATGGCCCGCAGCTCTGGGCCCCCTGGCTGTTTGCGGGCGTGCTGGCCCCGGGCCGTGAGGCGGAGGCTCTCAGAATGCGGATAGACCCGCCAGCAGCCAAACCGCGTTGCAGAGGACTGGACGCTCTCGGCCCGGTGCAGGTGGTCGGAGTCGCGGGAGCTTGGGGCGACGTCCCTGTGCCCCCCGCGTCTGCCCGCACCCCTCGGCTGCTCTGGGCATTCATGCTCCCCCAGGGCAGTCCTGCACGGGTCTCCTGCAGGGAACACTCCTGTTCGGGTGCTCAGGTTCTTGTCGGCGGCTGGCACGTTCCAGATGGGGGAGCGGGGCCGGGCGTCGCTCGCCTGTCTTCAGGTGCCCCTGCCATGGGCCTCCTCCGCCTCCAGATCACTCTGGGTCTGGGGTCTTGGGGGCTTGTCCTCGAGGGGCAGCGTCAGAGCCCACGTTGGACCGGCCCGCGGCAGGCACCGGGAAGGCAGCAGCCACGCCAGAGGCCCCGTGGAGACGCCTGTACGGGCGGAGGGTGGGTGCCGAGGCCCGATGTGGAGAGGATGGAGGCCGGAGCCCGGGGCCCTCTGTGGCTCAGCCCTGACCGAGTC
This sequence comes from Galemys pyrenaicus, assembly GCA_019455555.1. Classification (NCBI taxonomy): domain Eukaryota; kingdom Metazoa; phylum Chordata; class Mammalia; order Eulipotyphla; family Talpidae; genus Galemys; species Galemys pyrenaicus. The sequence goes on along the minus strand of JAGFMF010011663.1, from coordinate 3,859,214 downwards.
TCTGGGGTCCCAGAGCAGAGTGCCCATTAGAGGAGACTCGGGGCAAGCGCCCGTTGTCCAGAGCTTAGACGCCACCGTTTAACCCTGGGCAGGCTCGGCTGGGGGAATCTTCTCATGTGTAATCAGTTAGAGTCTGTATTAGTTCCGGTGCTACAACAAAAATGCCATAGACTGGTGCCCTCAGCCACAGGCATTTATTTCTCACTGTCTGGAGGCTGCAGGTTCCAGAGCCAGCAGTGGTGGCCCCACCTCTGGCTTGCAGATAGCCGCTAGGTCAGAGTCCGGGTCTCCTTCCCTCTAAGGACAGGATCCCACGGGCAGGCCCTGCCCTCATGCCCTCATCTGAGCTTCATCACCGCCCAAAGGCCCCACCGCCCAGTTCCATGCACTGGAGGTTAGGGCTTCAACAGGGGGCTTGGGGGGACACAGGCCTGCAGCCGTGGCGGCCTCCGTGGTATCCAGCAGACAGCTGGTCTGGTGTGGACGGTCCAGGATGGCCGGGGGTGGCTGGGAGGGCGTGCCGGAGCTCAGTCTCAGAGGGAGTGCTCCAGGAGCAAGGAGTAGAGGCTGCATCGTGCTCCCTTGTGCCCCGGGTGAAGCTGCCCCAGCCTGCCCGTGTTGAGGGCAGGAGACTGGCTGTGTCGTGGATGATTGTGCAGAGAACATGGTGGGCTGTGAGTGGCACGGTACCTACCGCCTGCTCGGCTGTCGTGGGGACTATTTTCTGGTCCCTGCTATTGCTGCTGCATCTGTCACCCCCTCTGATCCCTGCCCCCTGCAGGCCTGAGCCCCCAGTGAGCTGGCTGTCACACTGTGGTGCTCTCTACCGGGTACCCCCTCCCCGGTCATCTTCCTATGACGCCCCATCAACACCCCAGGCCCCCGGGGCTCAGGACTGTCTGTCCTTCTGCAGGTGTGGTGGACCTCAGCTTTCAGGCCAGGAGCCCTCTGGTGTCCCCAGCCCAGCTCCCGGACACGCTGCCCAGCTCTGACTGGCTTATTCAAGGGGGTGGTAAGTTCTTGGGGTCCTGTTTCCTGTGATCAGTGCCTGGGGCTTCTGCTGACACGGCGGGGTGGCTTGGAGCAGACGGGTGCTGGGATAGCTCCCCTTTGAGCAGGGGGCCCTGGGGAGCCCCCTGTTCTGGTTGGGGGGAAAGGGGGACGTGGGGGTATGGACCGTGCCGTGTCCATCTCAGGCTGGAATCCAGGTGTAGGCACCGTCATTCTGGCTCCAGTTCCGGGACTGCAGTCGGTCTCATACCCAGCGGCCTGCCTTCCCCTGGAAGCATCTGCTCCTCGGAGCCGGGCCGTCCAGCCCTGACCCTCTCCCCCGCCCCTGCCCCTCCAGACCAACAGGAGCTCTTCCCACCTTTGGCGTCTCCAGGGAGTCTCCAGGAGCAGAGGCCCTGGGCCTCCTTCCTGGAACACAGGTGAGTTGGGGGGGTGCAGGTGAGCGATCCTCACCACGTCATTGCCCGTGGTCACACTGTCCCCGGGAGCCCTCCACAGGGACAGGCGACCACAGACCTCCACCCTGATGGGGTGTGGGGATCCCAGACTCCTGGACTCCAGTCTCCAGACTGGAGTCCAGGAGTGTGTCTGTCTCCAAGACTGCAGGCCGTTTGGCTACAAGCCAGGGTGGAAACCGAAGTGGAGATGGGAGGTGGCCGCTTGTGCCTGTGGAGCAGTCCCGCTGGCCACTTAGTCTGTGGTGCAGAACAGCCCACCTCCCTCTCAGGGCATGTGGGGCCCTGTGCCGCCTGCCGGTTCCCACCTGGCCCTCTGCAGGGAGTTTGCTGCGCCCTGGTCTAGCCCCCTGCAGGCCTGGGTGCTTGGAGAGGCCTGGGGCAGGGAGATAGGGGCACCCCTTTCAGGGTTTGGCCTTGGCTGGCCTACCTGCGTCCTGCCTTCAGAGTTTCCTGGGTGCTCCTGGCACTGCTGCTGTTGTGAGCATCCCTCTCTTCTCTCTGGCCATGCCATTCCATGCCTGCAGCGCCCCGGTGCATGCCCCTGGGACCCGCAGGCCCCTGTGCTCACTGGACTGGGTGCTGGAGACGGGGAGCTTGGGCCAGGGAGCCATTGGGAGTGAGGCTGCAGGGAGAACCCGCCGGGGCAGGGGAGGGGGGGGGCTCCTGGTGCTAGGGCGGGGCGCGTGACAGAAGGGACAGGCAGCTCCTCAGGGAGGGGTTTTCAGGGAGGAGGAGGGGCGTCCAGAGAGAGGGGGTGTCTGCCCTTCCCGCGGGTGGCTCCCAGCCCGGCTCTTCCAGGAGCGCGGCTCCCAGCCCCCGGCCCTGGGGCGGGCACTCATCGGCTAACTCTGGAGCTTCCGGCGGTGTGACCGCTCTCTGGACCTCTGTTTGCTGCAAAACGGCATAAGCCATCTTTTAGGGGTTTTTCGAGTTCTCAAGTGGTCGCAGTTCTGCCCCCGGGCTCACACTTCCGCTAACGCGTCTCACCGTCCTCTAGGAGCACCCACCACGCACGTCTGCCCCCGGCGTGCACACGGTCCGTGCAGGCGCCCCTCCGAGGGCTTTCCCGCCAGGGTGGATGGGGCCTGCTCCTCGGGGCTGTTTCTGTTGCACAGTGAAGGGCTGATGGGCCAGCACGAGCCCGCAGACCCCGCAGACCCCTGCCCCTCTGCGTGCCCCGGCAGAGTTCCGGTGCTGACCGAGGCGGTGGCCCGAGAAGCCCTGCTCAGCTTTGTCAACTCCAAGTGCTGCTTCGGCCAGGTGGCCGCCAGCGACCTGGTCATCTGGCAGCTGAATCAGCAGACTCTGTGCAGGGTGAGGACTTCCTGGCCCTCCCCCGCCACCTGCCCAGCCCATCAGGGTCCAGTCAAGGAGGGCCAGGGTCAGGGGCTGCAGGTGGAAAAGGGGTGGGCCCAGGGAGGCCTTGGGGGCGGGGCCACGGAGAACCTGGGGAGGGGCTGGGGGCGGGGCCAGGGAGCATCCACTCTGGGCCCAGGGCGGGCCGGGGGCAGGGCCGGGCAGGTGGAGGGGCGCCAGTGTGCGTGGTGTCACCAGCACGGCAGGCGTCTTGGGGGGCAGTGCGTGTGAGCTCCTTCCTGTCCGCTCCGGGCCGTAGCTATGAGTGTTGCATCAGCCCCGGGACAAGCTGGGGTCGCGAGCGCGGGGCGTTTCCGCTGCGTCTTTCCGCGCGGTGTCCGGTCCGGAGAGCCGAGCGCCCCCGCCCTGTTGTCGTGTCTCCCTCCGCAGTACCGACTGGAGACTTTCAGCGAGTCCAGGATAAGCGAGTGGACATTCCAGCCCTTCGCTAGTAAGCGAGCTGTGAGCCGGTCCGACTGGAGCGGACAGGCCAGGGCTGGGCAGTGTCCGGACTCGCCTTCACCCTGACCTCACTGGGACGGCCCGTGCTCCGAGCTGGGGCTCCCGGTCCCGGAGCTGCTCCTCACAGGGCGCCGCCTGTGGGTGAGGGTGGCCTTCCCTCCCCGAGTAGTCTGCGCGCTGGAGCGACCTCCGGTCCGCGAGAGCTGTGCAGGGGGTCCCGAGCCTGCCGGGCTCTCTGCAGCGCCGGCACCGCGGCCACCGCCGAGCCCCTGCCCTCCCCACCAGCACCTCCCGTCCAGTCCGCTGTCCACGGGGCAGCCTCCTTCTGCCCCCAGGGGACACGCCTCTGCCTGCTAGGGCACCCTGGTCTGCAGCGGGGCCACCTGGCTCCTTTCAGCCGGTCCTCCAGCCAGGGGCCGTTCTCACTGCGCGTCCGTCCATGTCAGGTCACTCTGTGGACAGGCCCCAAAGAGGCACCTCCCCCCGGCTTTGGGACATCAAGGTCCAGGCCCCCCCGATGTTCCAGGAGGACACCCGCAGGTTCCAGGTGCCGCACTCTTCGCTGGTCAAGGTCAGGCGGCGGGGGGCTGCTCGCTCTCCCTCTGAACGGGCTCCCGTGTGTCCTGGAGGACGCGTCCGGGTTGCCCCTGCCCGTCGCGTGGCCGTCTCAGCCGGCCGGGCAGAGGTCGGGGTGTGCTTCGTGCCCGGCTCCAGGCCGATCAGGCCGGGTTCACCTGATGGAGGGCGCCCCCTTCGACCTGTCCCCCTTCAGTGGTGGCGCCCCCACTGGCCCACCCCCGCGCTTTATCTGGCCTGGCTCGAGAGCAGACAGCGGGCGAGCAGCGGTCCAGGCCTGGTGGGGGTCCCCCTGAGGCTGGGGGGGGCGGTAACAGACCGAGGGGCTAGAAGGCGTCCATGCTTCTCTCGAGGGCGGGGAGGCCACGTGGGCTCAGAGATTCAGTCCTGGAAGCTAGCGCGAGCCTCCCCCCGCCCCGTGTGCTGTCACTTGTGTTCCGCCGAGGACGGTCCTGGCTGCCTGGGGGCAGGACACAGCTGGCCGGCAACCCCCAGCACAGGACAGACGGGCGGGCCGTGGGAGGACGCGGCGGCCGCATCGCCCAAGCTCAGCACTCAGACCTTGGGGGCCTGGCAGGCGGGGGGCCCCGGGCTCTGCGCCCCGCTGGGGGTGGTGACCTGGGGCACGGGGTGCGGGTAGAGCGGCCAGGGGCTGTTTGGGCGAGACCCACGCGGAGCGTGGCCCTTCCAGGAGTGTCACCGGTGCCACGGCCGCGGGAGAGACGCGTGTGGCAGCTGCCACGGGGCCGGCATGGTGAGTCGCAGGAGGGCGGGGGCCTGGGGCTCGCAACCTGACCACCTGGCCCCTGTGGGCCCCGGTTAAAGGGGAGGGGGACCAGGGCTGTCTAGGGGCCTTCTCTCCTGGGACCCCAGTCTTGGGGGAGACTGAAAAGGGACTGGGCGTGGGGAGCACCAAGGCGGACGTAGGAGGACTGGGGTCACAAGCCAGACCTTGCGTGGGCTCCTGGGCCGCCCCGCTGTGACTGAGCAGAGGCGGTGGCCTGGAACCCCACGGCGGCGCCCCCTGCCGTGCTGAGGGAAGTCCCGGGCTGGGCAGCCGCAGCGGCTCCTGCCAGGCTGAGGGAGACTGTCGGCCTCCCCGCCCACCTCTGCCTCCGACCCCCACGTCTCAGGCCTGGCGCGGGGTCTGTCTTCATGTGGCTTTTTTGCAAGATCACCCGTCCCTGGATTTAGGGTGCGGCCCAGCCTGGCGTGACGTCCCCTTAACCAGGCACGCCTACAGAGGCCATTCCCAATGCGGCCACCCTGCAGTGTCCACCGGGGGCTGTCTGACCCCACGGCCTGACAGGCTCCTCGGCGTCTGCTTTCCTTTCTGAGACCTTCAGGGCTCTGACCCCAGGAGGGAGCCGAGTGCCTCACTGTTCTCGCTACTGCGCCACCCGGCCTTCCGCCCCCACCCCGCCACGCCCTCTGCTCCCCGCTGCACCCTCTGTGCCCCGCTGCACCGGCCCCAGCCCCTTCCCTCCAGGCCCCTCCCTGTGGCCTTGCTGTTCCCTCCTGCACCCCTTTCCCTCTGCCCCCTCCAGCTCCCCTGGAGTGTCTTCAGCCCCCTGTGCCACCTGTGGGGGCGTGGCCTGGGCCCCAGTCTTCACGGGGATCAGCGTCCAGGCATCTCAGGACTTAGAGCCTTGGGGACTTGTCCAGAGATCCCCACGCCCATTTCACAGAGGACGGGGCTGGCCGGGGTGGGTGTGCTGCCCGAGGTCCCCAGACTGGGACTGGAACCAGGTCGCTGGCGCCGCCTCTGGGCTGGCGGGCTGAGGCCGTGCACGCCCACAGGCCAGGTGTCCGGCCTGCAGCGGAGCCAAGCGCAGGGCCCGGCCGCCCCGCAGGTGTCAGCTGTGCTCGGCATCCGGCCGGCGGAGGTGAGCGGCCCCTGGAGGTGCTCAGGTCCTGGCTGGCTTGCTGCTTGCCCACCGCTCTCGCGGGGCGCCCCAGAGCTGAGCTAGGTGGAGGCAGGCCGAGCCCTTGGGGGCGGGTGGGGCGGGGGCGGGGCGAGCATGGCCGCTGGGATGGGCGCTGACCCAGAGCGCGACTGGAAGACTTGGGCAGGGTCTCTGGCAGCCCCCAGGACCCCAAGACTGAGCGTGCTGCGCTCCCAGGTGTGGCACGTGCTCGGGCAGGGGCAGCAAGCCCTGCCCCACCTGCAAAGGGGAGAAGAAGCTGCTGCACTTCAGTCAGCTGGTCATCGCCTGGTAGGTGACCCCTCGGCCGGTCGATGGGCGGGACACGCCGGGCCGGTTTCCGCAGAGAAGCTCTGCGTGGCGGGACGTGCACAGTGCAGGGTCCTGTGGGCGAAGAGGCCTCGGGGCTCGGGAAGGACGTCCCTGGGAGAGGCTCGGGCCGGTGCAGGAGCAGGCCGGTGCGGACAGAGGCAGGGCGGGCTGCAGGGCTGAGGGGCCGCGGGCCTTGGGACGGGCGGCCCGAGGTCAGGTCCTCATCACCACTTGGAGCGCGGCTGCCTCGGCGCCTGGGCCTCCGGGTGGGAGCTGCTCGCTGAGCTCTGTTCCCAGGCCCAGTTCGGGCCCCTGCGGTGCTGAGACCTCCAGGTGAGGGCGGGCGAGGGTCTGCGGACAGGAGCTTCATGCAGACCCCGCTGTTGAGGCCAGAGCGGCTGGAGGGCCCCAGGGCCCTGTCCGAGTAAGGCAGCAGCTGCCGCCCCGCCCCCAGGAAGAACAGCGTCTTCGAGTTTGTGTCCGAGCACCGGCTGGACTGTCCCCAGGAGCTCCTGGCGAAAGCCAAAGGGGAGCGTGTGTTCCAGGACGAGAGCGCCAAGGTAAGGGGCGCTGGGTGCTGCCCCCGCCCTGCGCGGCCCTGAGGCCAGTGGGGGAGGCCGGTCCTTTGCGGAGAAGGCCGGGCGCAGAGCTGCCAGGTGGAGGAGGTTGCTGGGGCCAGGAGGCTCGTCCCTCCGCCTTCCACACACTCTGACCCCCTCCTTATACCCCCCAAAACCTGCAGCTGAGTGGGGGGTAGGAGGTAGGGGTGAGAGACGGGAGGGGGCGTGGCCTAGCTGGGGCAGGGATGTGACCCCAGGCAAAGGTCAGCAGGGAGTGGAGCTCAGCCTGGGGGTTGTCCGGCAGGGGTGGGGCCAGTTGGCCAGGTGCTAACTGATGGGCGCTGCATGCAGGGGCGGGGGCGGGGGGCAGCAGTGCCCAGGGCCTGCTTTTAAATACCAAGTTCCCCTGGGCGCGGCAGGGCCTGTCTGCTCTGGGCTACGTGGCGCCGAGGCTGCTCCCTCACCAGCCCAGCGTCCTGCCACCTGGCCCTGTCTGGACAGACATGCCCCTCAGGCTGGTGGGGCCACACCAGGGGCTCCTGAGCCGGCTCCTTGCCCACCCCCCCTCCCCGCCGTGTGCTGGGCAGGAGGCCAGGGCAGGCGCTCTCTGGTCCGGGCAGACGGCTCAAGGAAGAGTCCTGGTGCCCTCGGTGCTTTCAGGCTTTTACTGCTCTTTCTGCATCAGGGCAGACCAGGCACAAGGCAGGCGGGGCGGGGGGCCAGGGGCTGGCAGGCTCCTCCCCCGGTGAATCATTGCTCCCTGGCCGCTGCTTCCCCCACCGCTGCCCCTACTTCTGCTCACTCTGCTGCTTCCGCCACTCACGCTGAGCTCCTGGCGCCCTGTGAGGCCGCCCTTAACGCCCGTGTCTCAGCCCAGGTGCGCCCACCTGCACGCGCCCGCCCGCTCCAGGTGCCGCCTCAGGCCTGCTCTGTCCATCGTTGATGCTAACGCGGAAGGGCGGGAAACCCGATAAGTCCATTTATTTACCCCACACCGTCCCTCCAGCTCCCCGGCTCCCCGTGCACCCCACCCGTGTCTGAGTGGGGGCCGCGGAGGTTTGCTGGGGAGCAGGTGGGGTGCGGGGGGGAGGCCGCTGCCACAGGGCTGGGGCGCGGCCTGGCCCTTGCTCTGCCCTTCCTGCCCAGCCCGGCGCGCTCTGCGGCAGCAGGCCCTGTCTCCCCAGGTGTACCTGATCGTGGACTTCCCGCTGCAGGCTCTCTGCCAGGCGTCCCGGCGGGGCCTCGCGGAGCACAGCGCTGCCCTGGCCGCCCGAGCCCGCGTCCTGCAGCAGGTGAGCCCGGGCCGGGCGCCCCAGCCAGGTTGAGTGTGAAAACGCCCAAGCTCATAGTGCGGGCCGCAGGATGCGAGAGCAGAGGGCGCTGGGCTGCGGGGCTGTCTGGCCTGAGTCGTGTGGCCAGCGAGCACCACAGAGGTCCTGGCCCTGGTGAGTCAGCGGCAGCCCAGGAGCGGGTCATCCGCAGCTGCCCAGCAGGCGTCCAGCCGGACCCGGGTTTGCGGGCCAGATCTTCCGCGCTTGAGACCCCTGGGTGGGGCGCCGTGGGGAGGGTGGGCACGTGCTGCCTTTCCCGGAGCACCTGCCCGCACTGCGGGTTCCGCCAGCCCCACCCGTCCTGCCAGAGCTGCCGGTGGGGAGCCGGCCCGGCCTTGTCTCCGTGGCGGCCCGTCCCTCGGACCCTGGTTGCAGGCGCTGCTGAGGCACTCTGGGGAGGGGTGCTCAGAACGAGGGGCCGGGCCACGCAGGAGGGGGCTCAGCGGCCCGAGGGGTGGGTGCTGCGGGGCGGGTGTGAGCGCCGTTCCTGCAGCCCGAGCTCCGCCGGCCCGGCTGCTGTCTCCCCACTTCCAGTAGGAAGGGAACGTGGGTGCTCTCCTCCAAGGAGGTGAACTGGGGTGCGGGTGGTGGTGCCGGGAGGGCGGGAGCTACCTGGAGCCGTCTGTCCTGGCGTCCTCGGGGTGTGACCCTAAATGCCCACTCAGATGCCGGAGCTGGCCCTCGCAGGTCCGAGCGGTTGTTCCATGAAAATGCTAAAGCCCCCCCCCCGCCCCCGGCCCCCCCGCCCCCCCCGCCCCCCTGCCCCCCCCCCCCCGGCCTTCCTCTGCCACTGCCCCGGCCCCAGGAACGAGGCTCTTTGGGGCCCCGCGCCCGAGGGGTGTCAGGGGCGAGGGGCGTGCGCTGAGAGCCGGCCCTGTCTCCGCAGCGCCAGACCATCGAGCTGGTCCCCCTCACGGAGGTGCGCTACTGGTGCCGCGGGAGGACCCTCGCCTGCTGCGTCTACGGCACCGACCACCGGGTGCACGCCGCTGAGCGCCCCCCGCCCTGCGGCTGCGGCTGCGCCCTGCTCTGACCGCCGCCCGGAGCACCCCGCTGCTGCCTGAGCGCGGGGGGCGCTGCCGCAGGGTCCCGGCCCAGGGTCGTGCTCCCCCGCGGCCCAGCACGGGAGCTTGGCGGGACGCAGAGGGCCGGCCCTGGAGGCGCGAGACACGAGCTCAGCACGACTGCCGGCTGATGTGTCCACGGCCAAGCCCTCCGCCGCCTGTGCCCCTGCCGCTGTGGCTTGGACGGCGCGACCATTAATTAGCGGTCACCTCCGCTCCTCGCCTTTCCTCCTGTCTTGTCTGAAGTGGCTGCTGATCCGCCTGGCGTTGGCCCCGTGGGGCCGAAGCCGGGGTGCACGAGCTCAAGGGTGCGGCGGGCTGTGTGTCCGCAGGGGAGGCGGCCGCTGGTGTGCGAGCGGCTGCGGCAGGGGCGTGGGGGGAAGGGCCAGGCCTGGGTGGAGGCGCAGAAGGCGGCTGCTGGGCTTGTCTGTGTCCCCCAGCCCTTGGGTTGGACTCAAACCCTGAAGGCTCCCGTGTGGCCTATCTGGAGTGGGGCCTTTGAGGGGTGCTCAGGTCACGGGGGCAGAACCATACACACGGTGTCAGCGCCCCGTTCACAGCGCCCCCGGCCGTGAGGGTGGGAGGCCAAGAGAGTGGAGGGGGCTGGAACTGAGATGAGCTGCCAGCACCTTGACCTTGCACTTCAGCGCCAGGACTGCGAGGACCAAGTTTCTTCTGTTTATAAGGCACCTGCGCTGTGGCATTGTTATAGGCAAACAGACCCGGCAGAGGGTGTCCAGGCGCAGAATCTGAGGCCGTCCAGGCTGTGTGAGGGCGGCAGTGCTTTCCAAATTGCCTAGAAAGTTCACTGAAAATGCAGTGCCCTGTCTCACCCGTAGCCGCTTGGGGGCACCAGGGCCTGAGAGTCTCATTTATACCACGAGGCCCCAAGATGCGCATTAGAGTGGGGAGTGGACATTTGGGTCAGAATAATGGAGTTTTATGGCCTCCCTGGTGGTGCAGGGGTTGAGCACTGCACTCTGGGGCTTCTGCCGCCACCGCAGTGCAAGTTCAACCCCGGCCAGGGAGGGCCCCACAGGGCGCAGCAGACCCTCCTGCCTCCCAGCCGCTCCCCTCAGCTGTGGATTTCAGTCGATCTGCCTGTTGTGTTCCCCGCTCTGTCTCTGGTGACTCACCTCCGTGCCTCTGGTCTGCACCCCAGTCTTGTATGTATAAATAAATCTTTAAAAAAAAAATAATTGAGTTTTGGACTCAGAGCTCAAATTTCTCTAAACCTCTCAAATCAGAACTTAAATTTCTCTAAATTTCAGCAGGACAGTGGGCTGGTTCCTGCCCTTCCTCCCTGCAGGCTGCCGGCGCTCCCCACACGCTGGGAAGGCCCTTTTCACCCAGAAGTGGGTCCTTCTCGCCTGGACAGTCCTGGCCTGCTCTGGCGCGGCCTGCCCACCAGGGGGCAGCAGGTGCAAGCTCAGCTGCCTCGGCGCAGCTCCCTGGAGCCTGTGGCCTGCAGCCAGCGGGTGGGTGGTCTGGATGGAGCCGGTGGGGCCTGGCTCCCCACAAGCTGCTTGGAGGAGAAGTCGGGGACGATTTAAAGTTCTGGCTGTGGGAGCCCTTTTTAAGAAAAAGAAACATACTATTTCCACACTGCTCGGTGCTTTTGTCGTCTTTTTTTTGACATTTCTTCAGAAGGTTTCGGTGAGGAGCTGGGCGTGTCTCCATGAGCGGGTGCAGACGGCCTCCTCCCTCCACTCTGCCTCCGGGGCCCTGCAGGGGCTGGTTTGGGACGCTGCAGGAACCCCACCTCAGCCGTCCTGCTCCCCTCCAGCCGCTGCACCGTGCCGCCGGCCTGTGTGCTGTGGGGTGGGCACTCGGGGCCGCCCCCTGCAGGGACGGGGCTGCCGGCAGTGGGAGCCTGAGCGGCCCCTCCCAGCCACGTGCTGCCCCCTCAGAGGCCAGAGCCTGTCCTCCTGCTTGTCAGAGACGAGGAGCAGCGCGGGGAGGGGCGCAGGCGTCCGTCCGGGGAGACCGTCCTGGCACCGCCGGCCGCAGCGGGGCGGCTGGCTCGGTGCGTCGGGTCACTTACAGGCAGTCCGTGGGCCACCCCGAGCCGCGTCCCGGGTGCCCAGGGAGCTCGGCCGCGGCTCGGACAGCCCTGCCCAGAGACAGGTGGTCCCGCTGCCGGTCACATGCCGTGCGCCCGGACCCGCGTCCCCACAGTGGGCCTGTCGCCCCGGAGTGGGCAGCCCTCGCTCAGGGGCCGCCGGGACGCGGCCGGGGCAGGAGCCCCGTGTGTCACCCCCGAGGCGCCCCTTTCCCGGGAGGGAGGCCGGAGCCGGCGAGCTGGTCCCAGGAAGAGAGGACACGCCACCCTGGCGAGTGTGGCTCCAACGAGGCGGGCGGTGGCCTGCAGACGACGCCGAGGACGCGTGACGCCAGCCCGGACGGCCCCAAATACCCGCACCCTCCTACAGTCCTCTTCGGCCGCGCGTTTGCGGCCACGCCCCAGCTGTTGGCAGCGGCTCCTGTTTAAGTCCCCGTCAAGGACACTGCGGGCCTGAGCCGGGAGAGGGCGCGGGCTCGTCCCGCTGGGGCCGGGCCGGCCGCCGCTTCAAGGGGCTCGCTGCTGCGGCCTGCGTCGCCCGCCCCGCGGTCACTGCTGGCTTGTGTGACGGGTCGGAGAACTGCGGGCTTCAGCCGCGAACCCCAGAATGCGTGGGCGTCTGGGGAGTTGAGTCGCGCACCGTGGCTGGGGGGACAGTGCAGTAGGTTTGCTGCGAACACCGGACCCTGGGCCAGTGGGTGGCGACTGCAGCCTGCTCCTCCGGGTGTCCGGTCCCCTCCTGCTCCTCCGGGTGTCCAGTCCCCTCCTGCTCCTCCGGGTGTCCAGTCCCCTCCTGCTCCTCCCCATGTCCCAACCCCTCCTGCTCCTTCGGGTGTCCAGTCCCCTCCTGCTCCTCCGGGTGTCCAGTCCCTTCCTGCTCCTCCCCGTGTCCCAACCCCTCCTGCTCCTTTGGGTGTCCAGTCCCCTCCTGCTCCTCCGGGTGTCCAGTCCCTTCCTGCTCCTCCCCGTGTCCCAACCCCTCCTGCTCCTTTGGGTGTCCAGTCCCCTCCTGCTCCTCCGGGTGTCCAGTCCCGTCCTGCTCCTCCCCGTGTCCCAACCCCTCCTGCTCCTCCCGTGTCTCCGTCCCCCGGGAAGGAGTGACTTGTCTGTGCAACCCCAGGCTCTTCGGAGCGTCTGCTCTGGGGTTCACCGACCTCCCTTAGCACTCAGGGATCGCGCATTTTCTGCCTATTTAGGAAATTTTGTTCTCGACAGATTCTGGTTCCCTGAGAAAAGTAAGGTTCCAGAGATGAGGGAGCTGGTGGGAGGGAGGGGAAGGGGCCCCTTGCTGCTTCTCACCCACTGGGCTGACATCGCTGCTGAAGGACGCGTTGGGGTCTGCCCTCAGCTGTGCGACCCTGGTCAAGTCACTCGACCCTCTGGACTCCGGTTGCCGCGGCACACGCCGACCTAGGGCCGAGGTCGTGCCCTCGTGTCCCCTGCGGGCAGTTCAGAGGCTCTGGGACCCCCAAGCCTGGCCGGCCACCCTGCCTTCTCCGGGGCCTCACAGCCTCCTCCTGTGGTCACGGTCCCCGACTTTGGGGGCTGGTTGAGAAGGGTGCACCTGCCAACAACAGTGGAGAGGTGGGGGCCCACGGCCACCCCCGTGTTCTCGCCTGCACGTCCCTCCGGGGTCAGCCGCCCCGCTGCTCAGCTCTGCTTCCATCCCGTCTGGCACGTGTCCCTTGCGGAGGCCGGGACAACGGGCCGTGTCTGCCGCCGCCGTGCTGGCGTGAGGGCGCCTGGGCCCGGCCCCGGGCGCCGGTGTCCTCCAGACCAGCTGAGGACCCAGGGTGGACTCGGTCACTTTCTGGACGGGAGGGCCTGGCTGGGGCTCCGCCTGCACGGCGCAGGGAGCCTAATTTAGGAAACAGACTCGGCAGGATGGCAGGTGCTGGCTCCCGCCGCCGGGGGTCAGAGGAGGCCCTTCGAGACCCCTGGCCACAGCGGCGGGTCCTCTCTCCAGAGGACTTGAGCTGACTGGGCGGGGCACGCTGGCTGTGCTTGGTTACGTCTAGCGACGGGGAGCCGGCTCTGGAGACACCGTTTCGCGGTTGGCAGACGGCATGGCTCCTGCCTGGCAGCGAGCCCCTGCCGGCTCTTCCCGCCCGCGCTGGGCACCCCAGGGAGCATCCGTCCCTCCGGTGTGGCCTGGGGCCGCTGGGCCCCTCTCCTGTGCTCCCGAGCCCTTCCCACCACCGCGCACCACACGCTCCGTTCCGTCACTGCCCCAGCGGCCTCCTCTCTGCCTCCTGACGTGGGCCCGGACGTGCGGGGAGCCCAGGGTGGGTGCACGCGGTGTCCAGGCCCTGTGTGTCTGCTGTCCCAGCTCTGCTGGGCAGACGCCTGCACCCCCACACCCCACACCCCGCCTCCTCGCACGCAGTGTCCAGCGGACTGGCGGGGGCTTAGGCCCCAGCGCAGGGCTCCCAGCCGCCGTCCTGCCTCTGCCCGGCTGTGCTTCGGCCGGGTCCTCCGACTCCGCCTTGGCTGTCCTGAGGGCCGGCCAGCTGCGGCCACCGGGCCGTGTGTCCCTCAGGCTCCTGCCCTGAAATTCAGGCCTTGCCCCAGCGAGGGGGACGGGGACCAGGAGGCAGTGCCGGGGCTGCGGGTGTTTTAGAAAGTCCCGAGCTCTGAGGTTTTGCCTCCGGGACTTTGCCACTGTTGGACTGTCCCCGGGGCCCTCCCTGTTGGTGTCCGGACGACGGGTCCAGACGGCCCCTCACACCCAGGAGCGGGCCTCGTCAGGCTCGGCGCGTTCTGGGCCCCCCGGAGGCGACCTTAGTGGGCCCGTGGGCAGTCACTTGCCCTGGATTTGTCTCCTCCCGAGTCCCCACGTCGCTGCATCACTTCATGAGGTTGTCCCAGCTCAGAATTCCGGGATGTGGCCAGCCCGGGCCGCTCCGTGCTGGTCAGCAGATTCCGCCCTATTTATAGGCCGCGGCAGCTTGGGCTGGCGCCTGTCGTGTATCTGGCCGCCTTCTCAGACTCTGCTTCTCCCCTCCCTCTCTGCTCGCTCTCTGGCGTGGTGGCCGGCGAGTACCGCAGAAGTCTCGTGCGGGACGGGCTCTGCCGTGCCGGGAGGACAGCAGGTGCAGCCCCGTGGGGCGGGCGCGGGAAGCAGGCTCCTCCTGCCGCTTTGCTCACTCGGCCTTTCCTTCCGGCCTTCCCTCTGAGCTCCTCTGCGTAGACACGGCGCCTCCGCGGCGACGCACAGACGGTGCGTGAGCACGAACACGCGTGTGCAGGGCAGGGCCTGCCCTCGGCTGTGAGGAGTTTTGTCCTCAGCTCCTGGCCGTGAGCCTCCGCTGTGGGCCAGGCAGTCACTGCAGGGCTTAGCCTGGGCTCGCCCGGGCAGCTCCGTGGCCTCGGCACCGACAGCAGGGGGACCCAGAGGGTCGGCCAGTGGCGCCGACGTCACGTGCCCCAGAGGACGCCTGTCCCGGGCGGCGAGGCCACATGTACATCATCACACGTGGCGTGTCCACGGCCATGGGGGGCAGTGGAAGCCGCGCCCACGCCACTGCTGGACTCTGCTTCTCCTGGACACTCAGTCCATCCCCTTTGTCACCAACTGTGACTGCAGGTGTGGGGCTCCCAGGGCCCCCAGTCCTCGCGCAGTGTCAACCCTGAGTTTTGGGGGCCCCAGCTTTGCACTTGGTGTTGGAAGTGGGGCGGTTTTGGGGGCCTCGAGCATTAGAGCCAGCGTGAGCTGACTTCGGGTGTGCTCTGAGTGAGCAGGAGTTCTGTTCCTGGACGTGGGGCTTGACTTAGGTCTTTCGTCTGCTGGGAGAGCTCGTTGGGGCCTTTGTGTCTCGGTTTCCCCACGTGAGCAGCAGGTGGTTAGCCGGCGCCCGCAGGGTTGTGTGTGGCGGGGAGGGGCGGGCTGTGGGGCCATGCCATCCAGCCGTGAGGGCCACGGGTCTGCTTAGGCTTTAGGGGCTGGCTAGCTGCAGGGCTTGAGCTACATCTACTGGCCCCTCTTATTTGTGGGGTGATGCTAATTTGGCACACGCTGGTGCAGAAGCTGCGTGCTGCAGATGGGGGGTTATAAAAACTACATTCAGAGGAGAAAAAGGAGCCAGGGACGAACATCTGCTGGGGAGACGCTGTTGATGCATCATTTCACTTTCTCCTCCCAGCCGCCCTGGAGGGGAACGCCAGGGTCCCCACTGCCTAGAGGAGCGAACCGTGTTCCAGCTGAGACGGCCCAGGCTGCTGCGCCCGGTGGTGTGGGGCAGGGCCTCCTTGTGCGGCCTGCTCCTCTGAGCTGCTCTCGCCTCGGCACGACATGGCCCTGTGGTGTCAGCAGTGCCACAGTGATGGGGGAAGAAGCAGGAGTCGCGGAGCCAGCCTTGGGGTGCAGGTCCTGGCCTTTTGTGGACACGGAGGGGAGGGTCAGGCCGGAAACCCGACGGAGGGCTTTGGGGAGGGTGAGTGCGCTGACAGCTGCCCGCCCCTGCCCAGCTCCAGCCTCAGTGACAGGACTCTCGCCAGTCCCTGGGGTGCAGCACCCACAGTCAGGCCCCCCGCGTGCCGGGTCACCCTCACCACATGCTCCTGTCGCCCAGGACGACCAAGCCCGCTTTTGTCTCTCTTGAAAGGAGCCTGGCGCACCCTCAGACCTTGCCCCAAACAGCCCCATTTTTCTGTGGGAAGGGTGGTGGGGGCGGGACGGGGGCCGTGGCCAGGCCCAGCTCTGCCGCTCTGGGCCTGTTCTCCCAGAGCCACCGTCTGCCCCGCGGCCCTTGCAGTGTTCAGGGCGACCTGACGGAGGCAGCATGTCCCTACTTCCAGCTGAGGAAACGGCACAAAGGGGTGAAGCGCCTCGTCTGGCTTAAACACGCGGCCAGGGCGTGGTGGGCAGCGGTGGGGCCCAGCGGCGGCCCCAGGCGGGGGCCGGGTCCAGAAGCTGCCGTGCAGCATGCTCAGCTCCTTTCTCTCCTGCGGCCCTGCCAAGTCTTCCGGACTCTGGAATCCTACCCCCGGGCCTTTGGTAATGGAGCATTTTGAAATTGAACCTAAATGAAAAATAAAAGCCTTCATTAGTTTCCTTTGCAGCTTTATCTGCAGAGAAACAAGTGTCGGCCTCTGGAGGATTTTCTCCATTTTTCTGGGTATGATTCATCGCCAGTTTGCACTGCCTGCAGCAGACGGCAGAGCTAATGAGAGTTTAATCTCTGCCGAGCGGGCCGAAGCCACACTGGCGGCGGCACAGCCTCGGTGCAGCCAGCTGGCGCTTGGCACGTGGGCCCTGGGACCCTCAGGGTTGACACTGCGCGAGGACTGGGGGCCCTGGGAGCCCCACACCTGCAGTCACAGTTGGTGACAAAGGGGATGGACTGAGTGTCCAGGAGAAGCAGAGTCCAGCAGTGGCGTGGGCTTGGAGTTGGCATTTATTTCCTAGGTCCACGTAGGTTCAGGAGACACCCTGAGGCTGGGCCCCGAGGGCCCTCCAGTGGCAGCGTAGCCAGGCTGTCTGCCAGAACACTGGCCCTTCTGCCCCTGCCTGCTGCTGCCAGCAGGGAGTGCCCCCTGATCTTGGGTCCTCCCTCCGTTTCCTTTTGGGAATCGCACGCAAGCCGGGGACAGATGCTGTGACCTCCCTTTAAGGCTCTTGTTCTGAGGGCCCCAGGGCGACTGGATTTGGGGGTTCATTTGGGGAACTTCTGCTGTGTGCTCAGTGGACCCGGGTCATCCAGCTGCTGTTAACTGGGCAGCCTCTAGGTCCCTGTGCAGGACCTGGGGGTACAGGAGGACCAGAACAGATGTGGGGCTCTGGAAGCTGGGGTGCTCTGAACCATCACCTGAAGCTGTGTGCGGTCTGCAGGGAGCCAGGGCTTCGGTTGTCTCCCTGCCCCTTGGGGGTGTTAGAGCCAGTAATGAGCTGCAAATGCTCGGTCCCCCAAAGTGGTGTCCATGATGACAAGAGGCTGTGTTCCCGTGTCAGATCTAGGGCTTCTATCTGGGGAGCAGTGAGGCCATTTTGTGATCTGGGGGGCAGTGAGGCCGTTTGACACAGCGATCAATCAGTCCTCTGTGGCTACAGCCCCAGATGCTGTACTGGGGCAAAGAAACAGCCAGAGGACCGTCCTGGACATTTCCAGCAAACTACTGAATGATCGAGCTGTGGCTCACCCACAATTCAAACGGAAGACCCAACTTGCCTCCGAGCAACTGTTTCCTCAACTTCATTTTGCCTTTAATAACCTGCTTCTTGTCTTAAAATAACAGTCAGTCAATGTATTGAAATACATAATTCAAAGAGGAAAACAAACACCAGAAAAAGACAATTGCTTGTTTCTCAAGGAATAAGAACAGAAATACCCTCTCCTCCTGCACCCATAAACAACTTCAGGTGATAATTCTTTTTGTTTTTTTTAAGTTTCTTTTTATTGTTGATCCACATGACAAAATCGACCATTTAACCATTTTAAGTGCACTCTTCAGTGACATCAAGCGCAGCCCTGAGATTATGCACCCGCCGCCACTGTCCGTTCCAGAGATTTTCATCATCCCAGCAGAAGCTCAGCAAACCTTCAGCATTAACTCCCCACCCCCCCCCGCCCAACCCCCATTTTACTCTCTGTCTCTGTGGTATGACTATGACGTTAGGGACTTGGTGTAAGTAGAGACACACATTTGTCCTTCTGTGTCTGGCCGATTTGCTTAGTTTAAGGTGTTCAGGGTTTAAGGTGTTATACGCTTGCTTGTGTCTGCTGAAATTCACATGCTGAAGCCCCACCCCCAGCCCCTCGAATATGACCTTATCTGGAGATTGGGTCTTTGCAGAAGTCATTAAGTTAAGCTGAGGTCATTGGGCTGTTCCTCGGCCAGGGCCTCGTGTCCTGTACGAAGAGGCAGGGAACACAGGGAAGCCTGCAGAAGACTCGGGTGGAATGTGGCATCTGAAAGCGCAGGAGAGGCCTGCAGCACGTTCTCTCTGCCCTGCCCTGCCGCGGCCTTGAGCTTCCTGCCTCCAGAACAGCGGAAGACGGATTTCTGTTGTTTAAACCACCCAATCTTGGTTCTTGTTGCCACAATCCCGGCAAACAGAAACTTCTTCCTTTTTGACTGAGAAATACCCCGCTGTCAGTAACAGCCCGTTTTGTTTCTCATTCACCTGTCGACGAGTACTTGGGCTATTCCTATCTCCTGACTTCATGGATGAGGACAGGGGACTGAGTCTCTGCTCGAGTCTCTGTTTTTGATTTTCATGGGGAGGTGCCCAGAAAACGTTCTGGATCCTACAGTAAGTTTTTACTTAACTGAGAAATTGCCGAACTGTTTTCCGCAGAGAATGTCCCATTTTGCATCCTACCAGCAAAGTGCAAGGCTTCCAATTTTGCCACATTCTTTCCCCACACTTGTTACCTTCCTTTTTTGGGTATTTTAAAAATACTCGCTCAGCAAAGATGGCATAGTAGGCTCCTAGCCGGTTAGGCTCCATTTCCTTAGAGAACAAGTCTGAATTCTGGATAAAATAGATCAACCGTTACCTGAAGGTTCTGGAAGTGCACTGAGGTGAGCTGATTCTGGAGAATGTCAGAACTTGAAAGAAGGAACCAACACTGAGTAGTTTGCAGTTTTGGTGGCTCTAGCTTGAAGGCAGGGAGCTGTTGTAGTGGAAGGAATTGTAGCTGAAACTGCAATAGAAACCCTGCCATATTTCTGGTGTGGGACCCAGCACTAGGTCCTGTGGGGCTGCTGTGACCATGAGGAGGGTGGTGGGGTCCTAGACAGGAGGGTGTTGGAGAAAGCAAACCCCCAGATTCTTCATATTCTCCCAAATGCTTCTGGCTCAACATTGAAAATACACATGCAGGGCAGATGTTGGAAATTTGCAGCTAAAGTTAAAGTCATTTTTTAAAATAGATTTGCTGTAAATACTTGTAAAACAGATTTTTTAGACATAACAACGTTATAAACATTAAGAATAAATTTAACCTAAGATAGCTAAGACTTTTCCAATGAAAGAGATGTGCAATTAGAGAAATGAAAGAAGACCTAAGTAAATGGAGGGACATATCATGTTCATGGATTGGAAGACTCAGCATTGTACAGATGACCATTTGTGTAGTTTCAATGTTCAGCTAGAAGCATTTCGGAGAATTTGAGGAATTTGGGAGCTTTCCTTCCCCAAATGTCTCCTGTCTAGGACCCCACCACCCTTCTCTGAGGTCACAGCATCCTCACAGGGCCTAGTGCTGGTTCCCACACCAGAAATGTGGTTAGTTGATCTCCAGCTACAACACAGTCCTAATCAAAATCCCGGTGGGCACTTCTGTAGTAATGGAAAAGGTGGTTGTAAAGTTTGTGTGGAAATGCAAATGACTTGGAGCAACCAAAACAATTTTGGAAAAGAACAAAGTGGGGAGACTTACACATCCTGATCCCAGGGCTTTCTGTAAACCATAGCATCACGGCAGTGCAGTGGTGGCCAAGGGTAGCAGGGGGATCAGCCAGAGGTTTCTCCAGGTGCCGGCTTTTTTTTCGAGAGTATCTCTCCTGATGGAAATGACAGAAAAGTCTATTGGAAAATCACCCCAGAGTAGGCTGAGCCGGTTCTACCTTGGAGTGCCGGGGCCACCTCTCCCTAGATGAGCACTGACTGGATGTCCTAGGCCTGAGTTTCCCTGTCCACCTATCCAGGCGCATGCCTTGCATTTGGGCAGTTCTGTGGGTTCCAGTCCTTTCCCCCCTGCCAACTGTAAGGCATTCTGGTCAGACTAAGTGGCTCAGAGCAGTTCTCCAGGCTGGTTTAGCGCGATTCTGTGGAAAGTTTCCTGGAATGAAGGGTACCCCATGGTGTCATCATACAGCCTTTATGTGATCTGTGTTTGCCTGGAAATGTTGAGAAAGGAGCGTCCTGTAGCAAATGGTGCCTGAGTGACTTTAGTTGCCTGGTCACTCTGCTTCTGAAGTGGGTTGGAAGGCCACTGGTGCTGTCTTAGGTTGGGCGGAGGTTGTGGGGACTGGTGGATGGTGGAGCAGGTAGGTGGGGGGAGGGTTGCCATCCTAGAGAAAGCGATCACATCTGGGTAAAATCTGGACGCTGCCACTCTAATGGGCAGGTTGCCAGCCTAACGGAAACCCAACCCAATACACGTCTAGGAAGTCATTCCTGACTCTGAATATGGAAGAAGAAATGAAAAAAAAAAAAAAAAAAAAGTCAATCCCCTGAGGCCCGTGGGGCAGCCAGGGTTNTATGGAAGAAGAAATGAAAAAAAAAAAAAAAAAAAAGTCAATCCCCTGAGGCCAGTGGGGCAGCCAGGGTTCTGACAGGAAGGTGTAGGCTTTTCTCTGGCTTGAAGGACGTGACCTTGAGACATGTAAATTGTGACTCAGTTGTTCCAAATAAGGTGTTTCCTTTTTAGGCAGGTATTTCATCTAGGGTGGGGTGTGAAGTTAAACCTCAGAAAGGAGGTGTCCTGTTTAACTGCTGGGTCCCCGGAGGCCGGTGCATCTGCCGGAGCAGGCCGCAGTCCTCCACAGGCTGGTGGCAGCTTTCCCCTCCAGAGTGAGGCTTCCCGGAGCATCATGTCCAAACCAGCAACCTGTGAGGCAGGCTCCTTCCTTGCAATGGATCCCACTTCACCTCAGCCGTGGGCTTTACCTTGCTTTACCGCCCGCTCATGGTGCTGAGTGAATGCACGTTGAGCGAGTGAGCCAGAGAAAGGCTCATCAGCCAGTGAGCTGCCAGTTGTTTAGGAGAAAAGTGACAGAGGCCGGCTGGGGACTGTCGGTTGAGAGGGCATTGCTGAAGGAATCCATGAGGGCTTCCTGGAGGAGGGGGCACTGGGGCGGAGCCTTGATGCTGAGGGGGCAACAGGAAAGGTGACTTTCTTGTTCAGGTGGGAACAAGTGCCCAAAGGTCGCTGTTTGCATGTGCTGACTCAGCGTCATCACCAGCTCCCTGTGGAGGGGCCCAGGCGGGCGAAGTGCGGAATAGACAAGAACTTCCATCTTAGGCTGGGGCTCGGGTGGAGGCGCTTCTAACCAGCTTCAGCCCAGTGGTGTCAGCTGAGGTTGCCCGCCTGTCTGCTCTTGTTCCTTCTCCTCTTCTCAGCTGAAGATGGTCTCCCCAGCGCTCCTGCCAACTCATGTACAAACGTTCCCTTGTAGGGCCAAGGTTTGCGGTTCTTTGCAACAATATTTCATAATTTATATATTTGATTAAAACCAGGAGCCGGGCCAGGGGCTGCATAATCTAACATATTGGGATTATAAGTGGCCGTGTGGCTGCTGTTTTAAAACTTTCCATGTTTAACTGCGTGGAAGCGCATCCTTCACCCTTATTAAACTCCTCCCAGAAAACGTTCAGTACATCGCTATCATCTCTCGTAGAATTAAAAAAATAAGAGGCCACCGTAGAGCCCTTTCGACATTTCCTGGAGGGAATATCATTTCATTTTGGGACCTTGGTCTTATCTTGCCGTTACTGAAGAAAGTGTCAAGACAAATGAGCTCTTAGGGGCACCGTAAGTGCTTCAAGAGGAGCTTTGGGAGTCGCTTCCTTCCTTGCTCTCTGCGGCAGATCCTGGGAAGCCCGGGTGCCCTGTCCTGTCTTGGTCCTCGGACTCCGTAGATCATCCTCTCCTCACTGCTCAGATGTTACTTCTCAGCTCTGCTGCTGAGGCCTCGCCTGCCTTTCCTGTCTGGGGGAAGCCCCACTTTGCCCCAGGCTCCCCTCGGCCACCTCCAGGCCCACAGGGCTGCTCTCTTTCCCCAGATGAGGGGGCGACTGTCTTTTCCATCCCCCGGAGGCTGGCTGCCTGGGGGTTCACCAAGGGAGGGCCACAGCGTGCCTGCCCTCTGGGCTCAGTAATTGGCAGTTGGGCCAATCAGAGCCACGCCCGGGGCTCCCTGGCTGCAAGGGTGAAGGCCCCTTTGGCCAGAATGGAGTTCCGTGCCCTCTCTAGCTGCAGGAGAGGCTGGAAGGTGAGTCTCTCTCAGGGGAGCGGGGCGCCCCACAGGGAGATGGACATGGGGCGGAGAGTGGCAGTTTGTGGACAGCAAACAGTGCTGGCCTCCAGGTGAAATGTTTGTTTGATTTAGGCCATTTTGGAGCCCAGGCCAACTGCCGCACAGGGACGGAGCCAAGAGCCCTGGGCAGCCTGTCTGGCTTTGGCTCGCGAGGCTTCTTCCTAAGGCTTGGGGAGCCAGCGATGAGGAGACTGTCCTCAAGAAGTTCAGAGCGGCCTTTCGCATGCGAGGAGTCACAGCGCGGTAGAACTGGTGCTGATCGTGAGCCTGGGCGTCACGAAGCGCTGGTGGAGCGAGTGTCTGAGGCCCCCCGGGTTGGGAGGCTGGTCAGGGCAGGGGCGTCTTCTGCAGATGGGGTGGGCGGCCTTCTTGCTGGACGTGGGGAAGTCAGCTCACCTGGCACGTCCTTCCTGTTCTGGCATAGACTCCCACCAGCTGAGCGACCCTGTGGAGGAGGAGGTGGACATGGAGCACTGTGTGGGGAGAGCTGGAAGAGGGAGCAGCCGGAGCAGTGGCACAGAGGGAGGGAAAGCACAGGCCTCATCCAGGACCTGCCAGCTGTTCACTGGGCATCTAAAAGGGAGCAGAAACCAAGGTGAGTGGGACCTGAGAAGCACAGACTTGATCACTGGGCTGTTTTGCTTTTCACCTGTGTGTGCAGTGGGTATCGTGACAGGAGGAGCAGGGTGTGCCTAGAGGCCTGTGTGCCTGGCAGTTCAGCTACGCTGTGTGGGCCTCCAACACTGGTAAATGGTACTAAATAAATGAGAACCACTAACCACAGGGCCTTTGCACATGCCACCTGTATCCATATTTAACTGTCACGCTGCCCCTCTCTGCCTGCTTGGAGCATGCTCACCCTTTAGATGACTGTTCCGGTATCCCCTTCCCAGATCATGTCCTCTCCCCATATCCCAGGTCGTTTCCCCAGTCCAGTCTCTCTCATGTGATTTATAGCAACACACGTGCTTCTGCGGCCACAGAGCTGCTGTTTTCCTGACTGGTGCATCGCCTGGGCCCACTTCCATGTGCGGGCTGTAACCTCCAGGGCCCGGGGCACTGCTCCTGCCGCGGGCCCCTGCCTGCCCCCACACTCAGTGTGGGGATGGAGCCCTGTATGCTCGGCGACAGTTTGTGACGTGACTAAATGAACAAGTGAGCGAGAGGAGTGAAGGTCCACTGGTGCTCCCGGAGGGGATGAGACACAGGCTATGCTGAGAAGCACCTTGCAGGACTGGAGCGTTTCAACAGCAGCAGCTGACCTTTGAGTCACAGCACAGAGCTAGCAGAGGCCTGGCCGGGGGTGAGGGCTTGGTGCAGGCACTTCTGAATGTCTGGGAGGAATGGAAGTCTAGAGAAGGACAGGGTTTAAGGGCAGAAAGACAAGTAAGCTGGGTTTAGAAGGATTCAAATGTCAAGGTAAGAACTGGCTCTCCACTTGAGAGGCAGTGGGGAGGGGGCGAGGGGGACGACCCCCAACTTCTCCCTGAGAAGGCGGGCCTGCTGGGGTGTGGGGGGTGCTGGACAGAGGCGTGGGGGCTCCGCCAATGGGGACTCGCAGCAGGGAAACTCGCAGAGCACGTGGGCGGGGCCAGTGTAAGGGGTGAGTGGACTTTAGGTGTGAAATCAGAGTAAGTTGGGAGCAGATTGGAATTTTAAGAATAAAAGGCTGGGGTGCCCAGGTGGTGAGCTCTGGGGGCTCGTGCCCATTTCGTCCTTATGTCCCAGGTGAAGCTGCGACGTTTTCTCTTAGAAACGGGAGGGAAACTGATTTGGGGACAGCAGAGGCTCAGGGCCTCACAGCGGCCCGCTGACTCTGGTTCTCTTCTTTAGCTGGCAACATCTAAAGTAGGGGCTTCTCCCAAAACCCCATGCCGTGCGGCTGGTCCCCACGTGGCTGGGGGCATCCAGCAGCTGAGCTCAGGTGACCCTGTGTGGCTGCTCCCTATCACTGGACTGCTCCCGCTTCCAGGCGGGGGCTTCTGTTGCCTGCCTGGGCTGCGAGGGCAGCTTCATTCCTGGATGAAGTCACGGGGCCCAGGAAGCCTTTGTGGGACCATGAAACACGAGTCTCATGTTCCACCTGTGAGTTGGGGATCCCTGGAATTGGAGTTGGGGTGCATTCGTAGAAATCTGATGAGGCACCGTTGATGAAGAATTGCCCAGAGTAACAGCCTCTGGGGGTGCAGAGCCACCCCGGGCAGCCCAGTCCCGAGAGCTGTAAATAATTAGGTAAGGCTGTTTATGGACTTCCTAAGACTTTTATTGATACACATAAAAGTTTTTATTTAAAATTCAAATTCCATTTGAAAAGAAGGCAACGCATGATAGGTGGGATGCCCGCCTGTCCTGGGCAGCTCCCACCTTCGGGAGAAAGCAGGCACTTTCTACAGCTATGGGATTCCATCACTCACAAGTGCATTCTGGGAAACGCCTCCTGGAGAGCCTTGCAGGATGCTGATGGTGTCTTCAGTTGGCAGCTGAAAACAGCAACAATAAAGTAACTCCATTCTGAGCGTTCTCAGAACACAGACCCGTTAGGCTCCACCGCCGCCCCGCCTAAAACATGCAGGTGTATATGCCCGTGGAAAAAAATCAGTTTCTGTTGCTTGGGGCCCTTGGGAGGGCCTCAGCACCCTTCACTCCCTCTCAGGGGTCCTCTGGCTCTGGCCTGGTGGCTCTCAGGAGCTTTTGGACTTGCTGCAGGTCGGGCACAGGAGCTGCCCCTGGGTGACGATGTACGCCCGGCCATTGAGCGGCTGCTCACAGCCCACACAGACGAAGTGCTTCCGGTGCCAGGCCAGGTCTTCCACGCGCTGGTAGTCCTCGGCGAAAATGATCTGGGGGGACAGAGGGAACGCGAGACTCGGGTCTGCCCAGCAGAGAGCCCTGGAGCAGGCTGGAGGGGTTCTGCCTGCCCTGTGCTCACTTTGGCCTGTGCACGGCTCGTGGACAGGTGTGACACAGCCCGGAGGTAGTGAGCGACAAAATGTGGTGAAGGCCGCAGTGTGTGGGGGGTCCTGGGCTGGGGCCACCCCCCAGCGCGCAGCGAGCAGGAGCCAGCTGCATGGCTGGTCCTCAGGACAGCCAGGGCCGCCGGTGGGGAGCAGAGGGTCACCTTGGAATGCTCCCCTCCCCCACTCTGTCCGTCTGTCCGTCTGTGGCACGTGAGGCGCCTGGGCCGCAGGAGCGAGGCGGCACAGCGGTTGAACGTGCCGTGGATTCCAGGTGCACCAGGAACCGCTATGAGGTGTCACTTACACACGTCCCAGCTTCAGCGCTTCGGGCAAATCCCCAAATCTCCCTGGGCCTCAGTTTCCACCTCGACCCAAGGGGCTGAAATCCCCCCGGTCACTTAGGGCCGGGGGCCACCCCGCGAGGAGCTGGACGGCGGCCCGGGCAGAGCCGGCGGCCCGTGAGCTGCACTTGGCACAGGCCGAGAACTGCAGATTCGGCCTCAGTTGCTGCGGCTCCTCCTCGGCTTCCTGCGTCCGTCCGTCGGGACCGGCGGAGGCGCCCAGGCGTCTCCCGCTCCCAGAGGAGCTGTGTGCGCTGCGGCCTGTCAGCGCTTCCGCAGAGCAGGTCAGGAGCCCTACCTAGGAGCTGCGGGGCGGGGCTCTGGGCGGAGCGTCCGCCCAAGGGGGCAGGCGGAGGCGCAGGCAGACACAGGGAGGTGAACAATCCAGAGCCGGGTCTGGCAGGGGCCGCCTGCGCCAGGGACCCCGTGCCTTCTGATCAGCGCTCGTGCTGGCGCCCCGCGGAGCGCCCGGTGCCTGCCCACCCTGCTCCCCGGTGTGGCCGGCGCCGTCTTGCGGCTGAGATATCAGAGGCCGAGAGCCTGCAGCCAGTTCTGTGCCTCATTTCCCTGCTTCCACATCCCATCCTCGAGGCTGCCCGGCTGGCTGAGGGTCCCCTTTCTCTGCACACAGCCTGACGTCCCCCCATCCCGCTCCCATGGTCCTGGGGTTCCTCCACACCGCTGAGGAGACCCAAGCCTCACCTGTCACTGCTGGAACACTGGGGGCCCCCGCCCCGCTGCCCACGCCCTGGGGCCCCGCCCCGCCGGAGACCCGAGCCTCACCTCGTCGCAGCCGGAGCAGCGGGGCCGGAGGCTCTCGCAGTAGTGGCGGCCGCACCAGGGCGCCCCGTCCTTCCAGAAGTAGATGAGGTCCACCAGCGGCTCGCGGCACTGGGCGCACAGGAAGCAGGCGGGGTGCCACTGCTTGCTGTAGCCTGCCCGGTCCGAGTAGACCACGGGGCTGTCGGCGGGGGCCACGGCCTTGCACAGCTCGCAGACCTGGGGGTCGGGGACACGCCGTCGGTCAGCAGAGCTGGGCCGGTGCCGCTGCCCCGGGCTCCGCTCCTAGGTGGCCCGAGCCCGCGGTCGGCTCTCTGCCCTCGGTGGCCGTCAGCAGAGGCGTGACGGCGACGCCCAGCTCACGGGCGAGTGTCCGCCGCTCAGCCCGGCGGTGTCCTCGACGCAGCCTGCGCTGACCAGTCGTGTGGCCCCCGTCGCGACGGCCTGTGCTTGACCATGTGCCCTAATGGACCCTCCGTCGGCGTGAGACCGGCGGAAATTTGCTTCCTCTCAAGGGCACCTACAGGGCACGCAGGCTTGGGGTGCTGGCCTGCACCCCCAGACCTTCACCACCTGGGTCTCCGCCGGGGTGTGAGGTCAGTTCTCGGCCATGGGCGTGGATGCAGCCAGAGGACATGGCGCATGGGCCACATGGGGCCACGGGGGCCGTGGGGCACCCTATGCCGCATCCCAGCCCCCCAGCCCGGGACTTGCTGGGCTCTTTGATTCGGCTGGTCTGAGATGAGGCAGGCGGTAGCATGTTTCCAGGGGTGTTGGCCCGGCGGGGCCCCGCGAGGGGGGCATTGTTTAGGAGTGGCCTGACCGCTGAGATCCGCACAGAGCAGCAGGTTCACGCGGGGCACAGCAAGGGCAGCCTGGACTTCCTCTGGGAAGCCCGAGGGGCGCTGGGCTCCGGGCGGCCCTCGTCCCCCCTCCCCCGCTGGACCGTGCTTCCAACATGCGCCGGTCACAAGTCTGCAGAGCGCCCTCGGTGGGCGGGGGGCTGAAGCCGCTGGGGCGCCAGCCTCTCACAAGTCAGCCAGAGGTGGGGTCCTCCCCATGGCGGGCGCCTGCCCTGTCGGCCCGACGGCAAGAGACCGTGGTTAAGCGGACCCGAGGGGGCTGCAGGGCATTCTGCCCTCTGGGTGGCGCCGCAGCGCCTGCTTCGACATTTGGGGGCGTCCAGAGGCAGCTGCCGGACGCCAGGACCTGCGAGGTGCTCTGTCCTGGGTGTTGAGCCGGGGCCTGCAAGCTTGGGACCCCCTGCCAGGGTGTGTGCCCCCTGGCCCTGCGGCCGCCGGCTGCTCTGAGAGTGTGGGGGTGCCGGGCGCCTTCCCTGTCTGCACCTGTGAGTCAGGCCACACGCAGGACACACCTGGACGTGGGGGAGCCGGGCCTCTGCCGGGCCAGCCCACCCGAGGCTGGGGGAGGGCCCGGGAGGAGGCGCCAGCCCCCGCCGGCCGCCGCCTGGACAGGCAGACGCTCTTGTCTACACCACCGCGTGTCGGGTGCTGGCCCCGCAGCCGGAGACGGGGAGTCTGACGTGAAGTCTCACGTCACAGAGCAGGGTAGCGGTCAGGGGCCTACGGCTCAGGCCTGGGCAGCGAGGACTGAGCCTGCTGTCTTCAGAGAGACGTCGGCAGGCGCCTGCCCGGGGGCTGCCGGTCCTGCCCATGGGGCCGCCCTCTGCAGGCTCACGTGCAAGGGCTGTCGGGGCCGAGCCAGCGTGCCTGTGACGAGCGCACGCTCACACCACAGTAAATGCAAGCCCGGGGCCTACCTAGAACTGGGGTGCTGGTCCCCCCAGGGCAAGCACGCAGTAGCCGACTGTGAATAGCCCCTCGTGTCCCCTCCCGGGGGTCCCCCCCCACCTTTGCTGGCAGCCTCCATCAGTCTCGCTACTTTTCCTTTGCTGGCCCATTTCTGGAGTCTCTCATGCCGGGGCCCACGCCCCACCGCTGTCTGCCCGAGGATCCCTGCGGTGCTGGTGGGGCCGGCGTCTGGGGACCGGCTTGCCCCCGAGCCTCGGTGACCCTCTGTACCACGGGGCTGCTGTGGGCCCGGAGGTGGCCGACTCCACAGGCGCTTCCCGGGCAGACTGTGGAATGTGGGGCTCCCTGCCACGGGGGATGGCCCTGTGCGTTGAACGGCGTCTTCCTCGCGGGCTGCCTGGGAGCGGAAGGCGTAAGTCACTGCTGCACCTGAGGAGACACCGCCCACGGGGGCCCGGATCCAGCTCACGCGTGTGGGCCCGGCTGGCTGCTGCAGAGGGTGCTCCTGGCGGGGTCAGTAACAGAGCCGGCCCGCCATCGCGCCTGGGCTGCGGGGGCCGGGGGCGGGCCAGGGCCGGGGCCGGCGCCCATCCCTGAGATGCTAAGTCTGGTTTTACGCTCTTCTAGCTCTGGGTCGGCAAACTACTTCCATGCATGCCAATAAGATTGTCTGGAGCACTGCCTGCGGCCTTGCTTTAGCTGCTGGCCACGGCGGCCCTCGTGCGCCAGGGACAGAGCCCACGTGGCTCGCGAGATCTAGAAGATTCACGAGCTGACTTTGGCAGCACCGGCCAGCCAGCCCGTTTTAGTCAATGGAATACTTTGCAGCTCAGTCCAGAAGAAAAACGTGCTTCCAAGGCTTAGGTGGCCACACGGGGAAGTCTTTATAGTATAAAAAGTGGGATAGAGGAAGTTTCTATGGGACGAAAACCTCCTTTAATGTCATTAACATGTTTCCACCCTAAAGACGCGGGACACAGATGTTAAGCAACCTGGGAGCCACGGTGCATTTGGGGGCTGCTTCCCGGTGCTCACCCAGAGATGCTGTGGGCAGGGCAGCTGGGGTAGGTGGGAGACGGACTGCTCTGGCTGTATCCCCCACCGGCCCCTGCGCCTGCCACCCTCTGGCTCAGCCGGGGGCCATCTCAGATTCCTGGGGCGGCCTGTGCCCCGTCATTCAGATTCCTGGCAGGAGGGCGGCTGCTGCCCATGAGCCGCACGTCAGCCGGCAGCTGGGCGGCCCTTCCCCAGGGCCTGTCCCTCAGGGCCACAATTCCCATCTGAGAGGCAGAGCCCGGCCGCAGCTACGGGATGAGCAGGATGAGACCCCGCGTCTGGAGGGGTTTAGCGGGAGCCCACCAGACCCCATCAGGACTGGCTGCATCAGGGAGGCAGGCGGAGGCTGTCTTCCCAAGCCTGCCTGCCGGCCAGAGGCGGCTCCTGGGGCCGTCTGCCTGCCTGGCTGACCCCCGCACCGCCTGACCGCTCCTAAGCGCCCGTGGCACTGGGTCTGGGCTGCGGCTGGGCGCTCTGCCCCCTGCCCCGGGTGCGTGGGGCTGACTCAGCCAGGTCGGCACCTGGGGAACAGCACGGAGTCCAGGTCTCCATCGGCCTGGGACCCGAGCGTCTGCGGACAGGCTGCAGTTGGAGGGTGGCCGGAGGCGGGCCGGGGAGACGTGTGTGGACTCGGTCCCTGGGTCTGACGCGGGTCCCCAGGACGCGTGCTCCGGTCGAGCCACGGGGCCTCTGGAACACCACCAGCCATGGCAGAGAACAGCCAGTCCCTCCTGTCCCTGCTCAGACTCACGCGTGAGGCTGGGCGTCTTCGGCTGCCATCCCCACTGGCTGTGCAGACGGGGCTGGGGCGGGGAGTGGGGACGCAGGAGTGAGCTGGAGCTGCCACGGGGGGCCGGTCTGGTCTGCGCAGAGGCCCTGGGGGGGGAGTGGCCGCCCCGTGTCTGGCTGCAGGGGACTGCCCCAGCCCGTTCCACGAGGCAGGAGTTGGCTGGGGACCCCGCGGGTTGGGCTTCTATCTCCAGTGCCAGCGGAAGCAACTGAGGCTGCTGGGCTGATGAGGGCGCGGCCTGGGGCCTGGCAGCCTGCGCCCCGTTGGCACGTGGGAGGTGGCAGCCGATCTCCGGGGTGTCTCCTGCCGGCCTCGCCCTGCGTCTTCTCACAGGCTCCAGGGCTCCCTCCCCTCGGGACAGAAACCCGCTGCCGCTGGGAGCGGGGCGCCCCTCTCTGGAGCCTGCTTAGCTCGGGGACCTCAGAGCAGAGTCTGAGCTCGGGGCACGGCAGTTGGGGACAGTGTCCTCTGCTTGCCTGGCTTCCGGGAGCCTGGCCGGCAAAGGGGGCTGATCGGTACTCGAGAGGTGAGTGATGGGCGACGCCTCTGACCTCACGGCCGCAGCCCCCAGCCCCCAGCCGGCTGGGCAGTGGGGTCCGTCCAGCCCGCTCCCCACACCTGCTGGGCCTGCTCTGGCATCAGCCCGCTCCTAGGGCACACGCGCCTCCCGTCACTCCTGCCTGCTCTCAGAGGCCAGCGTGGGCCTCCCCGCCTCCCCGCGCCAGGGCCGGGCAGCAGGCCCTTTCTCTAAGCCAGCAGCTTGCTTGGCTGTGACCGCTGCTGGCCCACGCGTCCTGCGCGGGAAGACCTTGTGTTCTCTTTCCACGGGACGGCCTGGCGTGCAAAGGCGCGCCGACAGCTGTTCGACGGCGGTGCAGGGATGGACGCGGGTGCACGCAGGGAGGAGGGTGTGAACGGGGGGAGCAACAGAACCTCACCCTGGGGCTCTGGCCTCGTGTTCCTGGGTCGGGGGACACTTACATATTCCACGTCTTTGGACGGGTCCCCGACGCTGCCGTTGGGGGTGGGGGCGGCCGTCTCGGCACCCTCAGGCTTCTCCTGCTGCTTCTCCTCCTTGGGCATGCCGCCCTGCCCCGGCAGGGCCACCTCGCCCACGCCCAGGGCCTCACTCTTGTACTGCTTGATGAACTCCTCCATCAGCGCCAGCTCGCTCTCCAAAAGTCCGCAGCAGCGAGCGGGGTCCTGGTCGTAGATGGGGAGCTGGTGCATGAGCTGGCGGCGGCGGTACAGGGCGCCCTCCGTGCCGGTCACCGGCTGCTGCTCCTTGGGGATGAGCTCCATGTACTGCAGGCCCTGGGGAGGGAGGGGTGCGTGAGGCCCGCCCTGCCCGCAGCCGGCCCTGCCCTGGTGCACGGCTCCCGGGGCAACTCTGCAGAAGCCACGGGTTCTCGAGGACAGCATCTGCTTGGCAACACCCGGGGGCAGGCCCGGGAGCACCCCTCCCTGAAGGCGGCCACGGGTTCACCTCCTGGCGAGGATGCTGCGACCTGAGAGAGGCTCCCCCTAGCCGCGCGGGTCTTGCCGCACCCACGCTGAGCCTCGTCCAGTGCATGCACTGGCTCGGCAGGCGTCCACTCGTCTCAGCCTCGTAGAGAGGAGTGACGTCGGACGGGCCGGCCTGCCCCACGGCCGTCTGCTCGCCGGTGCGGGACGCCCCTGCCTCTGCCGGGCCTCACCTGACCACCCGCTCCCGACACCTCGGCCCCTGCGGGCTCTGCGGACGCCAGTGTGTCCCGGGGCTGGCGGGAAGTGTCCAGGTCGGCCCAGGGAGGCCTGGAAGCCCCCGGGACGGCTGGCCGGTCGTCGGCTGCTCTGAGCCTCGGTTCCCTCTGGACGAGGAGAGGCCATGCACCGGCCGGTGTGGAGGGTGTGGGCCGGCACCCGGCCTGCCTCAGGTGCTCGGTCAGCAGGGCACCCGGTTCCCTGGGCCCGTGCTCAGAGGCTGGAGGGCTCCCCGCTTCCTCCTGCCCGGGAGGCTGCGGACGGCGACACGCTGCCTTTCTGACTCAGCCCTACCACCGGTGACTAAGGGAAGGCGCTGGCGGCCGGAGGAGCGGTGGAGGGGCCTGAGAGCGGCATCAGCGCGCAGTGCCTTCCTCCGCCGTGGGGGCCAGGTGTTGGGGGTTTCACCAGCCGGTTCTGACGCCCACAGCTGGCTCCTGTACGAGCTGCCTGCTGGTTTCCACTGCTTCTTGGGAGCCAGACGGGCACCCAGACGCGGCTGCCGGAGGCCGCCCTGAGCCAGAACCACTGGCTTGTCTGGGGGTGAGGGGTGGGGTGCTTGGGCCCCAGGGCCCTCCGCCCTTCGAGCACGCCTCGCGTCTCCTGCGCGTATGGTTAACCCTAACTCATGGGGGTCGCGCTCATGCAGGCTGTGTGTTCTGGAAATAGGTGCTTCAGAGGGCACCATTCAGAACAGCCCTGATCCAGAGGGACCTCCCCGCCCCCCAACCCCGCCCAACAGCACCGGGGGGCTCGGCCTCTCGGGGCGGGATCCTGGGTTGTGGGTTTGCTTTTCCGCAGCTGTAGGACCCCGATGGGCTTGTGTGGGGCATGGCTCACCACGGAGCGGCCAGGGGGTTCTGTCCAGTCCTCTGCGGTGACCCCCCAGGATCAATGCTACAAAACCTCCCCAACCGTCACTCTGTTTCTGCATTTCTGCTCGTGTGGGGTTGGGGCGCCAGCTCCTGGGCCCCTCGTGGAGGGTCCCTGGCCAGGGGGGTCCTGAGTGTGGGGCTGGAGGGGCCACGCGTGGGACAGGCACGGTGGCCACAGACCAGTCCCCCGAGAAAGACGTGGCCCAGGGACGGCTCGCGCCGAAGCTCGTAGGAGCCACGGAGAACCGAGAGGGACAACTGACGGCCTCAGGGCTTTGCGTGCTGAGGTCAGGGACAGGCCATTTCAAGCCGGGAACAGCAGGCGCGAGGTCCCGGGGAGGGGAGGGCTGTGCCGCAGGCGGGGAGGAAGGTCCGAGCACTGTAAGGTGTCGGAGGCGCCGGGAGGACCCGTTTTCTCAGCAGAGTCAGTCCCGTGCAGGCTTGCACCCCTATCACGTTAACGCACGGGGTCCGCTAGGCCGATGTTGCTCCAGGCGTGACCTGGGGACTGGTGCTTCTTAGGGGTGCACAGTCCTGGGGCTCAGAGGGCATTTTACAAGCTCTCTAGGTGATTCCCATGCATGATGAAATTTGGGGAGCGCCATTCTAGGCCGAAGGGCTGTGAAGGTGGGTTACCTGGGGAGCCCTCAAAGCCACTCTGGGTCTCATCGTCGGGGCCTGGCCTGTGCTGGGGACTTTCTCTGGCTCCTGGGCCCGAAGGGGCATGGGCAGGTGGAGGCCCTCGCTCTCCCCGCACCGTTGTGACCTGCCTCCTCCTTCCTCGGCTCTGGCTCAGGGACCCTGGCCGACTCGCGTGCGGGGAAGCCGCCCTGGCCGGAGGAGGCCACCTTACCAGTTTTTGGGTGACTCCAGGGGGAGCCCACTCGTAGGTGATGGTGTCGAAGGTGGGGTCTTTGCCCGTGGCGATGGGGTTGGTCATGATCATGCGGTTCCTCTTGTAGATGCGGACGCCGTCGCCGCCCTTGACCCTGGCCGTGAGGGTGGCGTGCTTGGAGCCGGTCAGCAGGCGGCCGATCTTGCAGTCGTCGTCCAGGTCGGAGCTCAGGCAGTGGTCCTCCTGGCTGCACTTGCAGGACCTGCAGATCTTCCTGGGGGCGGGAGAGGGGCGTGAGCCTGTGGGAGGAGAGGCCAGTCTCCCGCCCGCAGCCTCCGTTCTGCTGAGAAGCAAGTTTAGCACTGGAGTCCAGCAGCCAGGAAAGGGTCACAGCGGACACTGGGCGTGGGAGCTGATCCAGAGGGGCCCAGGGTCTGGGGGGGCCCCTATGAGATTGTGGTCTTTCTATGGCTCTTTCTGGGGAATGTGGGACGTGGCTTCTACTAGTGAAAAGAGCAGCACCATTTTCCTGCCGCTGGCTTGGTTCAGTCAGGAGAGATGCTCTGAAGCAAGGCGTCTCGGTGCGCCAGGGGCCCACGCGGCCCACGACCTGCTTATGTCAATAAAGTTTTATTGGTACACACCCATGCCCATTCACTGCCAGTGGGCCGGGGGCAGACTCAGCATTTACAAGAGACCATCTTCCCTCTTGGGAAAAGCCCCAAGTATCTACTCTTTGGCCTTTGACCAGAAAGTTTTGGTAAAGAACTATTAAGAACGTCTCCCAAGATTCACGAGCCTCGGCAATTCAGCTTTTAAGCTCTTCAGCCTTCCTGCTGCAGTTGGGGGATGGCTGAGCTGTAGGGGCTGTGGCCGAGACCCAGGGGAAGGGGCTGAGCAGAAGCCCAGGCTGCCCCCACCCACGTCCCCTGGCAAGGCTTTCTCCAGTCCGCAAGGATGAGCGTCCGGGGAGCTTTGGGCGCACATGAGCCCGCCGTCTCTCGCTGACAATCAGAAGCAGAAGCACTTGGCTGCTCTGGGTCCTGCGTTCGGCTTGGAAATCCAGAGAGTTCAGAGGAAAACCAGCGTTCCCTGCCGGGCCTGCCCCCTGGCCTTGCTGTGTCTCAGATACTGTACAGTGAGCGAGTTAAGAGCCCGAGAGGCAGAGCGAGTAGGGCAGGGCCTCCGGGGACACGCAGCCTTGCGAGGGCCATGCCCGTGGCTGCTCGAGCCCCAACCGCACAGCCGGCTCGGCCCGCGCGGCCCCGCTCCTCCGGGCCACGAGCCACTCCCCGCGGGTCACGGTCCTGGCTGGTGCTTTTCAGGGGCCTGAGGGTGTAAGTTGGGTTCTGGGAGCACTTGGCTAGAAAGGCGGACACGGCGCCCTCCAGGGCAGTCCCGGGGCCGCAGGGGAGCCGGAGCCGGCAGTGATGCAACCGGAGAGGCCTTTGCTTGCCCTGCTCGAGGGAATGGCTGCTGCTTTGGCAGCCCCGAGTCCCCCTTTCACGAGTCCTGCAGGCTGGAGAGAAGCAGCGGCTGGTGGGAGGGGGGGGGAGGGCGCAGAGCAGACGGGGCGCGGGAGACGGAGGGGAAGCCCTGCACCGTGGGGCCCTGCCCTCCCCTCGCCTCCTGTCCACGGCCGGGAGGAGGCATGGCCTGTGGATGCCATGAGCCTTCAGGGGCGCCGGGAACGCGAGCCGTCCTCAAGTGGGAGCTGTGGCCAGCGTGGTGTTCTTGGGGGCTGTTGCCGCCATGTCCCTGTACCCCACCCTCACTTGGCAGCCTCGCCGCTGGGACTTAGAGAAGCCCCATCCTCTCCAGCCACCCAGGCGGCAGGGACAGGGTTAACACAGACACCCCGGGTCCCCCGCTGCTGAGAGGGCCACGACCAGAGAGCCAGATGGAGGACGCTGGGGGCCATCTCTGGGTGGGACGCGGGGGTGGGGGCGTGTCGAACAGGCCCCCCGGGCTGCCATCCTGGACCGGGGTGGCTTGGCCGGGCGCACAGTGGGACTTCGCCCAGACTGAGTTGAGGTCCTGCTGTTTCGTGGCCACCTGCCCAGAAGCCCCTCGATCCCCTGCTCTGCAAAGTGGGGGTGCTAATACCCGCTGCTTGGGCTGTCCTCACATTTAAGTAAAAGATTAGTTCAGTACGTGATCATTTTTGGAGCTGCTGCTTCAAGAGGGAGGGAGCTCAAGGACCCTCAGACGGACACTGCCTGGATTTTGTCGCCCCAAGAAGTCCACAGTCCCCCTTGGTGTGGGAACAAAAGCGGGGTCTGCTGCCTTGCCGAGCCCCA
This sequence comes from Galemys pyrenaicus, assembly GCA_019455555.1. NCBI lineage: Eukaryota > Metazoa > Chordata > Mammalia > Eulipotyphla > Talpidae > Galemys > Galemys pyrenaicus. Next base: position 3,823,662 of record JAGFMF010011663.1, on the reverse strand, counting down.
TCCTCCCGGCTGAGCCGTTTGCCCTCCCTCCCTTCACGGCTGCCTCCTCCATGATGAGCAGAAAGCTTGGCTTTGCAAATCCATGGTGGGGGTGCAGGGGGTGGGGGGCTCTGGGTCCCCCAGTTGAGGGTGGACACCAGGTCCAGATTGTTAAGTGCAGGCACCCGGGGCTGTTCTCCCGGGGGCATGCTGGCCTCAGACTCACCTGGGTGGAGAGCAGTGCAGTGGGGGGGTCCACCCCAGGTCAAACCCAGGACAGCCTGCGCCCGGCCGGCACCCCAAGGTGGCAGCCGCACCTTCTCAGGCCACCCCAAGGCTAGGCTGTGGCCCCCACCTGAACCGCTTTAGGACGCCCCAACTCCAGCCACCTGCGGTCACGTCTGGGTCAGGCCAAGTGGGAGCCCGCCGTCCCAGCTGCCCCAGCCGTGCACCCCCATCCCGCGGGCAGAGCAGGGTCCTGGGAGGACAGTGGACACAGGCCGCCACCGACGCGACGCGGCCGTTACCTCCACGGGTGTGGCGCAAAGCCGGAGCACATCCCCTGGCACCGCACGCACGGCGCGCCTCTGGCTGACGGTTGCTGGCCCAGCGACATCTGGAAAAAGGAGGCAGAAAAGAGAGTGTTTTCCTTCAAGCGTTTGGGATGGGGAGGTGCGACCTCCCGGGACTTGGTGTGTGAGCGGAGGGGGTGTGGGGGGCAGGGGGCCCGGGAGGAGAGAGCCTCCTCGCGCTGTGCCCGGAGCCAGGGCGGCCTGGAGGGCTGAGTGACCAGGCGTGCTGCCCAGTAACGGCGCAAGGCAGGCTCACGCTGGCCCCACGGCTGTCCTGGCTCTGGACTTTCTCTGGGGGTCATCTGTAGCCCCCCCACCCCTCCGATCAGCTTGTCCTCGGGGACTTTCTGACCTGTGTCCTCTCCCTCATTTACTTGTGGCTTATTGACAGGGCGTGATTAAACCAAAGGCCACGGGCACAAAGGAAAGGCCCTCCTGCCAGATGTTTAGAGCGCGAAGCCCTGCTTAAATATTTTGCTACGATGTGGAGAGTCAGGAGCCTCTAGGGCTGGCCATCCTCGGGAACAGCAGCGTGCGAGGTGGGCTTTCTGCTCGAGTAGCCAAGTCACCAGTGTGCTGGCTCCCCCGCCGGTGGCTGGGCCTGGCAGCGTGACTCCCCGGGGGGCCGGGGAGCTCCCCACCAAAGTACATCCAAGACGGCCAGAAATGCAGACCCTGAGCCCACCAGGCCCTGTTCAGGCAGAACTTGCACTTAAACGCAGGAGACTCTTGTCTCCTTAACCCTGGGGGGTTGGGGTCTGCAGCTGAGAAGCGTGCTCTTTGTGGGGTGCAGTGGGGACAGCTGGTGCAGGGACGCACGCAGGGAACGCCTGTATCAGAAGCGGGCCCCAGCCGGTGAGGCAAGGGCACGCCCTGACTCAGCTCCCCATTGCTGTTACTTTAGCATCTGCCAAGGACCCAGCAGAGGACCACTGTGGGTGCCGGGGGAGCTCACAGTCCAGGCGCATGTGGCAGGACGCACACCCCACCTGCTCCGGGAAGGGATGTGCCTGAGGGTGCCCCCAGTGCAGTAGGAAGACTCCGGAGTGTGAGAGACCTGGATGCCAAAGCAAGCTTTAAGACTTAACAGTCGCATTGATCTTGGAGCAAGTGAGACTCCGTTTTCTCACATGTGAAATGAGTGCAGAGATAACGTAGGTGCCCGGTGATTTTAGGTACGGAAATGGTCACTGCCGTGGTTTTGCACAATTTAGGAGCAGAGGGAGGGTGTCAATAAACTTGGATGGGGAAGTCCAGAGGGGCTTCTCGGAGGCGGTGTCCCTGACCTGGGATAGGGCAAGGTGAGCAGGCAGAACAGGGGAAGGGGATTTCCCGCGGAAGGGCGCCGGCGTGTCAAGGGTGAGAAGGCACAAAGAGCTTGGCAGGTGGGGTGTCGCGCTCCCCGCATGCTCTTGGGGACACTTCCCTCCTACTCTCTTTGCTACAAGTGGGGAGCAAGTGAGGGGTGGACTGGGGAGTTCTTCTGGCTAAATGCATGGCAGACGGTAGATTCAAAGAGGAACAGGGAAAGAAACAGCTGTTTTCTCCGTGCCTCTCCTGCTCCCCAATGCCCCTCAACAGCTGGCTCGACCCCCACTTGGGGACGTGCTGGTTCTGTGCTGGCCCGGCCCGTGTGCCCACAGCTTTGGGGCACCAGGGCCAGCCGCTCTGCCGAGAGGGAGCAGGCTCCCGGGCTGCCCGTGCCCGGTTTGTGCTAAAGCTGAAAGGATGATGCTCTGGCCACCTTTGGGCCACCCCACTGTCCCGAGTGCTGGGGTCCCCACACAGCCCTCTGCACCCCGAAGTCCAGGTGCGTGAGGCTTCCCAGCCCCCACCTCCCACGGTTTCGGCTTGGATTCGCTGGTGACAGTACAGTGAGCATGTCACACAGGGAGCTCCATTGGTCCCCTGGACGGATACTCCATGCATCAGGCTTCCTCTCTGGGTCACTGCTGGAAGACCCAGGGCAGGGAGCCTGACGCAGCAGAGCCCAGAGTGCTCCGGAGCGTTTCCAAAGAGCCTGCGTTGGGAGCCTCAGCTTCTGCTGAGGAGAGGGGCTGATGGTGACCCGACAAGGAGGGGGCCCAGTGCTTGGCCTGGGTCTGCTGAGAAGCAGCAGTGGCTGACCTCAAGGCTGGGGCGGGGGCCCTGGAGCCAAGCCCACACTGGCTCCTGGGGCCAGCCCCAACCTGACCCCGCCCAGCCGAGCTGCTCCCCGGGAAGAGAGAAAGTGGCCTCTTCAGAGAAGCCTGGTTCTGCCGGATGCTCACAGTGGTTCACGCTTTGGGGGGAGAGGGGCGTGATCTGATGGAACCAGCTGGCGGATACTGCAGGAATGGAAGAATGTTCCGGAAAGCTCCAGATGCCAGGCTATGGCGGGAGTGAGAGGAGGGTGGGGAGCAGGCCGCCACTTTAAGGGGAGGGCTGCAGGCTCTGGGGTCGGCAGGTCTGGGTGGTCATCGCAGCTGTGTCCCCCTCCTCTGCTGGCTTTGGGCAGACTCGGGGTGCAGGGCTCATGGGTCCTAGGGAGCTCGTGAGCCTTCAGGCTGCCCAGGGAAGGGGTCCGGCAGGCGCCAATATGCACCAAGGATTTGCTGAGGTCGGCAGCACATCTTGGGGAGACATCTGGGACCTCAGCAGTTCTCAAAAAGATGAAATTTCCTTCCAGCTCCAGAATTCTGGGGGACTTCAGAGTCCACGCTGCTAGAGCACCCCACATTCTCCTAGTCCCAATCCTTCATGTCAGTGCCACCTGTCGGTCTCAGGCCCGGGACCCCATCCTGCCAGGGCCGTGTCCAGCGACAGAAGCCACGGAAGAGGAAGCAGAAGGCCTGGGGGAGGGGGGAAGGCTGGGCCGGGCGCACCTGCAGCGGTTTCCTGCTGACCGCTTCTCAGCGGGGACGGTGGCTCTCCCCCACCTGCCCTTCGCCGGGTCAGCGCCTTACAGAGGACCGTCCTGTTTACCGCAGGGGAGTCAGCCAGAAAGCGCGTTTCAAACAAGATGTTCTGGTTTACAAACAGCAGGTGTCTCTGACGTGGACTCCGGGGCAGATGACAGGCTTGCAGCGAAGGGCCGCCTCACGGTGGCCGAGAGACTGGAAAGATGGCTCTCAGAAGGCAGCGTCCTCTGTCCTCTTCCCGAGGGGGCGGTGAAATGTCTGACGACCTTCTCCCGCTCAGGACAGGCAGGCGAGGCGCATGCACCAGAGCGGGGCTGAGCCTTGCGGGGCTGATCCCACATCCCAGGCAGCAGCAGCGGGCGGAGGGGCTGGGGGTGCAGGGAATCCACCCTCCTGGGAGCATCTGCCTTTGGGGGACCCCTCGGGAAGGCTGCAGGGGGGAATGTCACCAAGCCCCACGTAGGATGGGGAGGCAGAGGGGGATGAGCTTGGAGTTGGGGATTAGAAAGTGGGGGTTCCCTTTCTGGCTCAGCTTGTTCCTCCTCACTTAACTCTACTCCTACCTCTGAAAAAATGGACTTTTCCCGTTCTCTTTGCCACAAGGGCTGTTGCAAGTATCACGTGAAAGTAAAAGGCTGTAACGTGAAAGCAAGCACATTTACCACGGTTAAAAGGAAATGCTCCACGTTGTGGACACAAAGCAGGAAGCAGCGGTGGCCCATCCTGAAGGGCCCGTGTTTGGCCTCGCCCCTTCGTTGCCATTAGCAACAGCTAGAGCATTTCCTTTGCTCAGCCCAAGACATTGAGTCCCAAGTTAACACGCAGAGTTCAGCTCAGCAGAGACACGAATGCAAGTAAGTCTTGACTTTTGAAAATGATACCGCAAAGGCGAGGATTTGTCCTTCGTTATTAGTCATGCATCTAGGCCACCTTCCTCAGCCCGTCATGAACTCACCCACAGACACCTGGCTCTTGAGGTGCTTGTCCAGGTGGCCTAAACAGCTCCCTCGACTTTCATCAACGAATCGGGGGAAATCTGCTAAGTGTTGCCCACGTGCAGGCAAGGCGGGGTTCCACCTTTGTGATTCTGTCCGGAGACCACCGCGCACCCCCTGCCCAGCCCTGGCATTGCTTTCTGAGCTGGGGCACTGGGAACTGATGAGAGCGTCTCCCACGTCAACCTCTTGACTTGTCCTTCCCACGTCAGGCCGCGGAGCCTAAGCCTCGACCAAGCCTGGCGCGGCGCTTCAATATCAAAAGACAAGTCCCCCTCAGTGTCCGGGAGAGATGGCGAGGGAGGCCGCCCCAAGGTCCACATCCAGAAATGATCCAGAAGCTGCTGCTCCGTCCCGGCCCCACGTGGCAGCTGGCCCGTTCCCCGAGCGCCGCCTTCCCGACAGCGGGGACAAGCCACGGCAGAACCGTTATCCCCAGGCCGTGAGTCTGAGAGGCCCGGGCTGCAGTGCGTGGGGCAGTCTCCCGGGGCGCCTCTGGACTGGCCTTCGGGCGCCGAGCTTTCCCTCCCTGGGGTGACGGCTGTCTGGCATGCACTGAGCGCTCCGGGCATTTTCCTAAGACCTGAGCTTCCTGGAGAACCCTGCAGAGGCGCCTTCCGTGACCTCATCTCCAGGGGGAGGAAATGGCCCTGAGCGAGTGAGGGCAGCTGGCGCTGAGGCCGGGTCTGCGTCCGCTCTGCTCTCACCGTTGTGGGGGCCCCTCCGGGCATGTGCTCCGTGGCCCACAAAGCGCACATGACCCTCATCTTACTTGGCTTTCCTCACCAACCTGGGTGCAGGTATTTTAAATCTGGCTCCAGAAAAGAAGCGGATCAGAGTGAAGGGCTCGGTGGTGCAGGCCATGGTCCTCACTCAGCCCTCGGCCTGGAGCCCCATGCCGTCCACTGCGCCGGGCCTCCAGACCCGAGGGCCACCCTTGCGTCCAGCTTGGACTGCCAGAGGGACGGGCACTGTGTGTGTAGCAGGAGGGCATCCTGAGAGGGTCAGCAGAGGGCGGCAGTCAAGGTCACGTTTGCCATGGCTCTGGGGCGCCTGCCTTCCTGCCATTCTGCTGGATTAACTAAGACAGACGTTCAGGGCCCGGGCCGGCTCCGTGGCAGGGCAGCGGCCGCACAGCGCCAGGCCCCACGTGCCTCAGGACCCAGGCAGCGCTGGTCAGTGGGGAGCGGCGTGGGCTGGCTTGGCTGGGTTTTCCCGCCCCCACCTGGACGGTGGCCTCATCCGGCTGCACAGGCCTGGGCGGCCGAGTGGTGCTCAGACGCAGGTGGTAGAGAGCAGCGGGCCGAAGCGGCTGTGAGCACAAGCCGGGCTGCTTTGCACGACCGTGGAGCAGAGCTGAGAACAAACCCCAGTCACCAAGCAGCCGTCCCTCTGGGTTTGCCCCACTGCCAGTGGTTATCTCAGAGAGGGGCGGGCCACATCCTGTGTTTGAGCCAGGCCAAGCTGTTTTCACGGGGTGGGGGTGTCGCCAAGGGGTCACCGGGCCCAGGGGCCCTTTCTGCTTCCGTTACACCCACCGCTTCTGCCCGGGCTCTTTCCAAGCCCTGGCCTCCTGCAGCCCCTTGAACACGTGCAGTCATCTCGGCCGTGCTCATGCCCGCCAGGCCCCAGCCCAGCTCTGCCAGGAGCAGCGTGGGGACTGTGTTCAGAGCAAGGGGGTGAGCAGCACCTGGGCAGGCCCCGTGCCACAGCCCTGCGCTGGCCCTGACCTGGGCAGTCTGACTCCCTGTGGGGAGGGGCATCCAGGTGCTTCTCTGGGGGACCCCAGACAGCACCAGGGGACTTGGCAGCAACCCCACCTCCGCCCCAGACCTTCCGGCCCAGACACTTGCCCGGGCCCCAGGTGGCTTGGCTGCACGGATGGGCCCGAGACTCTCCGAGCGTGCCTGGAGCCCAGGTGCACCTGAGGGCTCCTGCGGGCTGCGGGCTGCGGGGTGCGGACCAGGGCCTGTGCAGGGCCCGACCAGAAAAGCGCCTGGCAGTTAGGAGGCTGGGCTCCCTGGTGACGGGCACTCAGAGAGGCCAAAGGAAGGGGCTGGGCTTGGGCTTGGCCTGGCTCCTGAGTCCCGAGCCCCTCCGTAGGGTCAGAGAGAAAAGTCTCAGGCTTTTCTGCCCTCCTGTCATTGGCCTAATGATGGACACCTGCGGTGCTGTGCGCATGCCTAAGTGGGCATGCGCAGGTGGGTGCACCTGGGTTTGGACACGGGTGTATACGGGCGGCGTCAGGAAGGACGCCAGCAGCAGCAGCAGCAGCAGCAGCAGCAGCAGCAGCAGCAGCAGCAGCAGCAGCAGCAGCAGCAGCAGCAGCAAGAGCAGCAGCAGCAGCAGCGGGAGGAACAGGACGCCAGCAGTAGAAGCACAGAGAAGAGGCAGCAAAGCAGCCAAGAGGGTGAGATGCCAGGGGCTGGGCGGCCTGCCAGCCTCCCGGCCCCCTGGCACCCCTGCCTGCCGCATATCTGGTGCCACCTCTGTAAATAAAAGCATGAAAGCCACCGAGGGCTCCAAGACTCCTTCCTTTACCCTCGTCTGCTAGAACCATCCAGAACTTCCCCTGTGCCCCTTCCTGGCACTACACCCTCCCCATGGCACGTGCTACGGCAGCTCCAAGAAGACTTTCCCGGGTACCGAGCCTCCGCCACTCTTGCAAAGCGCCCCCAAACAGGCAGCACTACCGATGCAGGTGCCAGGAAGAAGGACGAGGGTGTGCTGGTGCTACATGCTGGGGGCTCGGCAGCCCGGGGGCACGGAGACGCCCGTCTCAGCGGAACCCGGCTCTCCGATTACCCCGAGACGTCCCGGCCTGCACTGCATGCAGACGCTGCGCAGCAGGACGGCAGCGGGCTGCCAGGCCACGGAGCCAGCCCTCCCAGGAGAGGGAGCCGTGCTGTGGCGGGCGCACTTATCAATCCAGGGCTCTCGGGAGAATGCAGACGCGCCACCCATACCCCCAGCTGGGCCTTCAGCCCTGAGGAGGGGCCCGGGCTGCTGCCAACCGCAGGCCAGTCTGAGGGCCACGCACCTCGCCGCTGGGCTCTGGACTGTCGAGCCCGGCCCTCGGGCCCTCGGCTCTGACGACTGGGCACAGCTCCCCTGCCGCGGCGGCCGCCAGCAGCCAGCAGCGGAAGCCGAGGTGAGTTGGTTGTGGCGTGGCTCGGCGGTCATTCCGCCCTGGGCCGTTCCCCTGCATGGGCTGCCCGGCCTGCCTGACCCTCCCGGTCCGCGCCCAAACCTGTCCTCTGGCGTTCCCGGGCGCTGGCTGCCCGGGGCCTCCCAGCACTAAGCAGACCCCTGCTGGCCACCCCTGCCCAGATGGGGCTCCTGGCAGGCCGGCCTGGCCCGGCACGCGCCAGCAGGGGTCTGCTGGGTTTGGCCCTCGGCAGCATCTCCCCGGGGCTGGCCTGGCTGGGGGTCTCTGCCCCGTGCAGGAACACCGGCCTGCACAGAGGTCTGGGGTTCACTCTCCGAAGCTCCCCCACCATGAACCCACGACTGGCCGGAGCAGTAACCCAGCGGTAACAGGGACGGGCTCGTCACTGGCCACCCTCCCAGTGACTATCCCGCGTGCCCAGAGGCGGCCGGGCAGCCCAGGGACGCCAGGGGAGAGGGGACACTGCCTCTGCTAGGGTGACCGTGGGCATCACGGCCCAGCCCTGTGTCTCCTGCCTGATGTCAACAGACACGTCTGTCTGACCAGCGGCAGCCAGCAGAACTTACTGGCCGCCCCTGGAGCTTGGGCTCTGCCTGGGGGGCGAGCCAAGGCTTTGGGCTGTGCCCTGGGGTCCGCTGCCCCTAAGAGGGGGTGAAAGTGTGGGCTCGCAGCCTGAGCCTGGGGATCTTGTCTGGTGCACTGTCCTGCCTGCAGAGCCTAAGAGAGGGGAGCAGCCTCACAGTGCGGAGCCCTAAAAGGGGAGCAGCGGCAGAGGGCGGCGCCCTAAAAGAGGGGAGCAGAGGGCGGAGCCCTAAAAGAGGGGAGCAGAGGGCGGAGCCCTAAAAGAGGGCAGCACGGCAGAGGGCTGAGCCTATGAGGCCGGGCCGCTGCTGGCAGAGCTGGCTGCCGGGTCTCCCTGGTTTGGCCTCCGTCCTGCGTGGTGCGCGCTCTGAAGACACGCACAGCCGGAGGCCCAGCGCCTCCCAGGCGGCCAGGGCTGCGGGGAGCTCACCCCTGGCAGAGCGTCCTCCCGTGTTCACCGTGGCGGGTACGTGCGTGCAGGTGGGGCACGCGTGTGTTTTACATGTGCATGTGCGTGTGTGCGCGCGTGCGGTGGGCCGTGGCGGGCCCGCGTCCGTGCGGTGCTCTGTGTGGCGCGCGCGGGCGTCCGTGCATCTGGCAGCTCTGCGTCGCCCGCCGGGGCGGACCCGCCCTCCGCCTGGACCCGCCGCAGATGCCCTCCCCGGCGCACGAGGCCGCACATGCGCAGACGGCACAGCGGGCTGCGCTCCCCGGGTGCAGCGCTTGGGGCCCTGGGGGTGGGACTGTCTCTCCTGAGGACAGGCTGTAAAGCCACAGAATGGACACGCCCGGTAGATGCAACGACGCCGGGGAGACCCGCTGCTTTCGTCGTGGGTCCCGGGACCGGCAGGGGTGGGGTGTTGGGGTGTCTGGTGTCCCCAGTAGAACGACCACTTTTTATTCCCGATGAGAAATTACTTGCCCTGGGCCAAGCTAGCTGGTCCAGGTTCAGCTCCAGGAGATCTAGACTGGGGTGGGCAGGCCAAGCGGCTCCCTCAGAGTGTGACATCGGTGGAGACCAGGGCTGGCCCGGAAGAGGACGCCGCTCAGGCACTGCTGTGCCGGCAAGGGGTCGGGACGAGCCTGGGCACGGGCCCTGGGTCTCCCCCACACCAGTTGCGCCCCCAGCCTCCCAGGGCCCTGGGTCTCCCCCACACCAGCTGCCCGTGCGCCCTCAGCCTCCCAGGCTCCGGCACGAAGCTGCTGCATCCGGGAAAGCTCTGCAAGCCCCAGCAGCTCTCCTCACCTTCCTCCCCAGGCCTTTGCCTTTCCCAGACCCGCACCTCTGCCGCTCCAGGGGGCACGGCCTGCCCCTGCCTCACTGGCTTGCTCCACCCCCTCCAGGGAGGTGGGTGGGGGTCCCCGCGTTTCCAGTTTCCATCAGGTGTCAACTAAAAGAGGAATCTGGCCACAAAACCCCGTAGAAAAGCAAACCCGCGTGTGCAAAGGGAGACACAAAATGAAAGGCTGCTCTGTAAGGCTTGCCCTGCTGGCCTCCCCACCCTGCGGCCGCAGGTCCCGGTGCAGGCTGGTCCAGAGGCAGGCCGAGCTGGCCAGGCCTGGCGGAGCGGATGGGCGCCGGCCTGCAGGGAGGCTGCTTCCTGACCCCACTGGCTCACGCCCCCAGGCCAGCGGGGCAGCTGGAGCCCTGGACAGTGTGCAGGCGGGGACAGCCACAGCCTCTCTGACCTCTCGGAGGGACTGGGGTCAGGTCGCTGGGGACGAGGCAGAAAGTCCTCCTCCCTGAACAGAGCCACGGAGGGCTGCGGGAGTGGACAGTGGAGGGGCTGCCCGTCCTGGCCCAGGACGTGGGTGCCACATCCCCTCGGCAGGGCGGCAAGGGTGACCACGGCGACGGGGACGAAGCAGCCACCTTGCCGACGGCCGTGTCTATGCGCAGTGTCCCCAGCGCAGGCCCTCGGAGTGGACCCCGGGCGATGGGGCTCTTAGGGCTGACCTCGTGCTTTCCCTGGACACCAGCTCCCCGCGGCTGTGAGCTCCCGACCCCGCCCAGGCTGGTGGACAGAGTGCGAAGAGCGGCCGATGGTGCTGCCCGCAGGCCCAGCCTCCCCGCCCTGCTGTTGGGAACCACCCCCGTTTCTAGAAAAGTCTGCTCCTGTTTGAGGGGTGATGCTTCGCTGAAGCAGCCACAGGAGGGAGGGTCCTCCTGGCCCCCCACCTTCGGGCTCTCATGCCTCTCGGGAGACCGCGCAGGTTCCTGGGGTGCGGCGCTGTTTTAGGGGCTAGGAAAGGACCTTCCCAGGGGTGAGGGGGCCAGGCCTCTCTGGCCAAGAAGAGGCTTGGTGGCGCTTGCTGTCCTCTTCTTTCTTGGACAAGCTAACTCTGCGGAAGGCGTTAAGTAAAGCCGCTTTGAGTCACACCCCACTGCTCCCCGAGAAGTCTCATCTGGTAGCTGGGGGCGTCAAGGTAAAAGGAAGCCCCACAAGCACCGCTGCTCCCCCTGTGCCTTCCCTGGATGAGGACAGCTGTGGGTCTCTCCAGCCCGAACGTCCTCAGGTTACTTGGAAACGAACCTCTGGCTGGCTCAGTGCTCCTTGGGTTTTGGCACGAGAGATCCGCTTCAGGCTCTTCTGATTTTAGCAGCTGAACTTTTGAGGAGCGTTGTAAGGTCGTAACTGAGGACGTTTATGCTTGCGTGCGTGTGTCTGATTTCTTAATATGCAGCAGTCCCGGTCTTTCCAAGGATAACATGCATTGATTGCAGTTAGTTTTGGAAGTGGGGGGGATGTAACCAATCAAGTTAGAGAATTTTCTGTCTCGCCTACCTGAATTTTAATGACTTAAAAGGACATGTGCAGTGGGAAGGAAGAGTGCTGGCTTTAAGAACCTGCAAAGTCAGCTGATGCAAATTCTTAGGGTAACTTACATGGCAGCTCACACACACGTGCATGCACACACACACCCCCCTCAGTCAGCACTTGTGCACGGATGATAAAGAACTGCCTGTGTTACACTGCAGTGCTTGTACCAAGACGCTTGCTTAGCTTAAAACAAACATCCTTCTTCTAAATGACTTCCTTCTCTCTTTTTTGCTATTGTGCTTTATAAAATCCACATTAAATCCACTTTCCAGTATTTTGCCCACCCATTCACCTAGTGCACAATGCACTGGTTGTGCTTGTTTGCTACAGCAGAATCCTGCAGAGACACAAGGAGCTCATAGATTCTCAGAAGTGAAAGGGCCGTAAAGAGTGGCGAGGCCTGTTCCCCAAGCCTGCTTTTTGGCAACACAAATTAGGGAGCAGTCCTGGCTCTAGAAAGATTTCAAGGCCTCACTTGGGAGGCTCATCAAATACAACGAGCGGGTAAAGTCAAACCAGAGAAGCCAAGTTCATTTCTAGAACACGATCTCGCGAGTGAACTTAGAATTATTCCCTTACACGTGTTCCCGGGGAGGGATGCTGAGGTTTCGGCCTCCTTGGAGGTTGTTCAGGCCCCTCCCGCTGTGGGGCCACTTCTCTCCCCCTTCACAAACTACCTGTCCTCCCCGTGCCCTGGCTGATGGTCCTGGCACACCCTGCAGCTGCTTCTCAGCATCCCGCGTGACTGCGATCACTGGTCACGTCTGCGCCTCCTCGATGCCATTCTTTACTGTGAGACTGTGAGCAGACCCCTGTGCTCCTTCTTTGATCCCCAGCTCCTGAAATGGCGCCGCGTGCACAGGAGCGCCCCCGTAAACACCTGTCTGCGCAGTGTCTACTAACCCTTCACTGTTGCCTTTGTAATTGCGTCCGAGCGTGTTAAAAGCTGACTCGTCGTGCGCGCGCTACCTCTGAGGCTGATGCTGGGGGGAGCTGGAAGGGAAAGGATGCACCTGGTTTCGAGGCTCCTGGCCGGCCCTGGCCACCCCTGCTCCTCTGGCCGGCCTTCTCTGCCCCTCCCTGGCTGCCTGCCCACGCACTGGCTCCCCGGTCTCCCAGGCCTCTGGATGTGCTTACACTGAGTGGACTCCACTGGCTTCAGCTGTCCCCCCAGTTTCCAGCTGTTCCCCCAGTTTCCCACTGTATCCAGGTGCGTTTCAGCTCCTGGAGTCTCTGCAGACAGACCCATGGTACTGCCAACTTGTCTCGTTGCCACCCAAACCCGCTGGTCCCTGTGTCCGTGGCGCCCCTGCCCGTCCGGTCACCTGGCCCTGCTGACCGAGCCCAGACTACGGCTCAGGCAGAGAGACGCTCTCCTTCATGCGGGACCCTGCAGCCGCCCCCGGGCATCAGCATGGAGGCCATGGAGCCGTGACCCCCGAGGCTGTGCGCTCCACACTGTTTACTGCAGAGTTGTTTACAATCGCTAGGACGGGAGACCACCTAAGTGCCCACCAATCAGAACTGGAACAAGAGAGGTGATCCAGTCACACCACGGAATAAACCCGACTCAACTCTCTGGAGAGACAGAATGTTGCCATTTACAGCAAAATGGGAGGAGTTCCCGGGAACTATGTGCAGGGAGTTAGTCAGAGGCCAGAGACAAATACTGGGTGTTTACATGGTGGACGATGCAACAAAGCAAATGTTTATAAAGGGGAGTGGACATTAATAAATGAAGTGAGGCTTCTGAGGTTAAGGAGGGGGAGGGAGAAAGGGCCGAGGGGTGTGTCAGGGAGGATGGTGGGATATGTAACCCAGGAGAGGGGACGAAAAGAAGAGCGTGGGAACACACCTTCCAGCAGTGCACACCCGACAGTGGAGAATGAACAGGAATAAATCAAAAAACCTTTTTTTCTCAAAAAGTTATGAAAAAGAAGGTAACCATAAAAATACAAAATTAAATCCATCATTAAATTCCAGCAACTGCCTGTTAAAAGCCCCAAGCCCGGTGCCCAGGCCCCGCCTGCAAAATGAAGCTGAGCCCGAGTTCCAGGTGTGGAAGGAATTATGCTTAGTTCTTAGCCAAGGAACATTCTAATGCCCTAGGTATGGCGCATACACGTGGCTGTAAATTCTGGAGAGTAATTGAGCGAACGAGGACTAGTTCTCCTGCCTTTGGGGACCTGGGGGAAGGGGCCTGGGGCCAAGGAGGGGACTTCTCCTGACACACAGGAGGGTCAGAGACAGTCTTTGCTGCTGACCTCCCCTCCGCATGAGGGCCTGAGCACGGCGGGTCCAAGTGAAGGCCAGTGTGACAGCATGGCTGCAACCCCCCCCCCCCCCCCCCCCCCCCCCCCGCAGACCGTGGGTGTCCAGCGGCCCCTTGAGGAGGGACACACGCTGTGGACTGAGCTTGTGACATGTGGCAGGTCACCTAGGAGCTACGCCGCCATGGCCGTCCACTCGACGCTCTGAATCCTCCTCCACGCATCTGTGGAAGGGACAGGCATGCGTTACCTGGCGCAGGTGAAGCCCACCTACTGCCTGGAGCAAAGCGAGGCTTGTTTTTGCCCCTGCTGCCCCGGTGGCCCTGGTGGAAGTTTCCAGTGTTTGGGTTCTGGGGAGTACAGATGACCGACAGAACGAGGAGAACATGTGGGGCCACTTCTCCACCAGCAGAGTAAATTAAAGAGATTAGCTGGACCATTCAGATTCTTTTTTTTTTTTTTTTTTAAGGCTTATTTATTTATTAAGAGCTGGGGTACAGGCCAGAGTCTTGGGAGGTGAGAGGAGTCACCAGAGACAGAGTGGGGAGCAGAACAGGCAGATCCACTGAGGGGAGCCGCGGGGAGGCAGGCGAGGTCTGCTGCGTGCTGTGGGTCCCCTCCCTGGGCGGGATCGAACTCACGCTGCTGTGCGGCGGATGCTTCACGGTGCGGGGCTCAACCCGCTGCGCCACCAGGGAGGCCCCTTCAGGTTCTTACAGGACGGGGGATACACAGCCAGCAGCAGAGCGACCACCAAGGGAACGGGCCAGAATGAGGCGCTCCTGCTGCAGAGGCCCCGCTGTCAGCTCACGGTCAAGGGCCTGGCTCAGCCTCTGAGGCACTAAGAGGTGCTGCTATGAATCACTTAAAAGGGGGAGCGACAGCCCTTAAGACCACGGACTGGAAGAAATACGGCGGGTCCAGGGCCTGCTCAGAAGTTCCTGCTCTTCAAAGAACACGACTTGGCATCGCCTGACCAGCACGGCGGGGAGTGGCCAAGTGCTTGCTGTCTACTCAGAGGGGACGTCCCCCGTCCCCGCGTCGGTGTAAACATTCATCAAGCACTAGGAACATAGTGGACACGCCGGCAGAGTGGCCTGGAGTGCGCGCCGGCCGGTTTCAGCAGCCCCCACCCTCACCTCGTCTCTCAGCGGGCCTGGGACGTGGCCTGGGCCAGCGCGGGGAGCACGTGGACGCTGGCGCTGGCCGGCCGAGACGTGCAGCCAGGAGCAGGGCTTCCCTTGGGTGCACGTGGAGGCATGCATCGCCTGTCCGGGGACGGAGTGAGCTGGGGCTCATCCCACCCTCAGGTGAACCCCTGGTAGACTCCACTGAAGGAGACCGGTCACCGGGCCAGGCAGCGAGCACCAGGGCCTGGCAGGAGGCGGCCTCCTGCCCCCTCACTTCCACTCCCATGCTCCAAGATCCTTCCGGGGGGGTAGGGGCCTCCCTCCACTCCCGGGCCGTGGAAAGGTGGGCGGAGGGAGGGTCTCAGCGGCTGCTCCCGCCTGCGTCCTCTTCCTTGCCATCCCCTCGGCCCGCCCGGTCTCGCTGGGGGGCAGGGGAGCCCCTGTGTCTGCGGGCTTTCCGGGGGGGGCACGGTCCCTGGCATTTTCATACCCAAACAATGTGCTGCTTATTTTTGGTGTCACCCTCGGAGACGGGTGAGACTCTGGACCTTGTTCATCGAATACCCTCTTCCAGGGGACTCATTCCTTCAGTCCGTCATTCAAGAACCCACTTTTCCTCTAATTGTCATATAATCGGCTTCAGAATTCACAAGTGGGTGACGCTTGGGGTGCACACGCGTGCGGCATCTGAACAGCGTGCCCGTGTACCGCGCACGCAGGTGCCGAGCTGGCAGAGGTGAGTGGGGTGGGCGCCTTTCTCCGGTCGCATCACGCACACCTGGCTACGCTGTTTCTCTCGTCGCTGTCACATCTTCACCCTCCTGTGAAGGCTGAAAGCCGAAGAGGGCAGCTTGGCTGGAGCCCCGAGTCCCTGCCTGCCGGGGAGGCCCCAGGCTGCCACCTGGGCTTCGGCTGGGGGCCACGAACAAGCTCTCTGCCAAGAAAACACACCTGCCCCTCTGGGGCTCAGACACACGGCAGCGGATGCCACGGCTCAACGCGGGTGCGACCGCCGGAGTCAGAGCTGGCCGGGGCGTGGGGTCAGACGCCTGCTGGACGGCGGCGGCCCCAGCACTCGCTCACCCGGTCGCTCCACACCCCGCGCAGGTGTCTTCTCCCGGCCGGGGGCAGCACGTCCTCTCTGAAGCGCTGGTGCAGGCCGCTCTGTGCAGGCCCAGTGGCTCCTGGAGGGCTGCCTGGCTGTGCCTGAGACCCGCAGCCCCTGGGCCCTTGGCTTCCCCACATTTAATAGCCGCAGGCCCCTGCAGAACACGTTCTCAGACGGGCCGCGTGGCAGTGGGTCCAACCCGGCGTCTCCCATTTTCTCTGCATGTCACCCCATCAGCTCTTAAGCAGGGCGCCCCCTCTCGTGCCGACACATGCCCGACCCTTGTCAAGCGTGGTGTCCAGAAGTTCTGCTCCCCGCTCTGTCTCCGGTGACCCCTCGCCCCACGCCTCTGGCCTGTACCCCCGTTCTTGTGTGCATAAATAAATCAATCTTAAAAAAAAAAAAAGTGAGCAGATTTCTGCCGCCAGGATGCCTTCCAGACCCATTTCATTGGTGTGACAGTGAAGGCCCAGAGGTGACATGGTTGCCCAAGACCCTGGGAAATTCACGGGGGACGTGGCCTCTGTCGGAACCCCATTGGCTCGACTGCTCCCTGGCCGCAGTGGCTGTCTGCAGGCGCAGCCGTGTGGGCACCTGAGTGCACCGACTCGCTGCCGGGGTCTTGATGGCAACACGCTTGGGTGCTTCTGTCGGACACGAAGGTGTTCCTTTCTTAGAACTTTCCAGTTGCTGAAAATCGGTAGGGTTCCTCAGGAACCCAGAATTACCAAAATGTCCCCAATACACAAAACCGGAGTCTGTGATTCGGGCCCCCGTGCCTGGGGCGAGCTTGCTACATGCGCCAGCGGGAACCTGTTTCAGAACAGCGTCCGTGTGGCTGCCGCGCTCGGCTGCTGCCTCAGCCGTAACCGGAGAGGAAAATATCCCACTTCCCTCTGTCAAGGGCACGGGGGCTGCCAGGCCAGCTGCTGCTTTCTGGGAGGCAGATTTGCCTTGAGACTGGGGCTAAGCAGGTGCGATATTTTTCCTGTTTATGACCCTTGACAGCCTCAGTTCTGTGCACAGTGCCTGGTTAGAAACCCCTCTCTGTGCACTAGCAGGATTTAAAAATAAAACTGCCCCCCCATCAGAAACCCTCAGCTGCTCACTCCCTCCCCAAGGGAGGCGGAGTCCCTGAACAAGGCTGCTGGCCAGGCCAGGGCCGGGGGACGGTGCAGGCATGCCTCTGGGGGTGACGGCGCGTCCGCGCAGGGCAAGGCTGGTTCCTCCCCTCCGCCTTCCCCAGCTAGGGATTAGCTGGGTCAGCTTGGGAATCAGTCCCTGGAATGCCACTGAGTCATGCGGCCCAAATAGATGCCGGCACCTTAGGGCCGTTTCTGAAGTGGGCAGTGGTCAGCCTGGATCCTCCCCCAGGCCCTGCCCTCTGGCACCCGAGATGCCGGCGCAGTGAAGGATAAGGCCAGGGTGTCGGGCTGCCTCGGGGTGTGGGCTGAGCATGGACAACTGGTCTACCCACGTCTGCAGGGAGGCTGCCGGGCTTCCCGTCGGCCCCGGCCTCACTCAGCGCTTGGTCGGAAATGCCACAAGTGCAGAGTCACAGGCTCACTCTGCTGTTCCCCTGTGGAGGTGGCTGGGGCAACGTGGGGCTCTGGAGCGCACGCCGGGGCTCTGAGTGGGGGCGAAGGTGGAGAAAGGTGCGTGTGTGCAGGGGAAGGCCAGGACTCACCAGACTCTAGTCGACATGGCGGCACCGAGACCTGCTTGTTCACTGTCTGGAATTCGGCAGCAGCACGGGGCTGGCCACAGTAGATGCTATGGAAGCACTTTGCTCGAGGAGGAAAGGGGTGGCTATGGGTGGCTATGGCCCTTCCTCACATGCTCCCTGCAAGGTGCCTGCAGAAGGCGTCCTAGCAGGGTCCCTGGGCAGCTTTTGAGAGCGCAGCAACCAGACACCAGAGGCAAATTGTCATTGTCACAATTTTGCATATGATGTGGCAGTGGGGTATTTATGGCCAGGCCTAAGTTTAGCTACAAAGAGAAGGCCCTGCAATCTGATATCACAGTCACAAGCGATGTAGGTGATGCTGGTCACCCGCAGGCCAGCGCTTAACTGCCTGAGGGGGCGCGAGTTGGGGGGGCGAGTGCAGGGGTGCAGGGGGCCCCCACTTCACAGCAGCGATGAGGCACCCGCACCCTTTCCATACTTGGCCTCATGCAACTATCTAAACACAGAACCTGAGTTACCCTCTCTCTCAAGTGAGAAGTAAGAGGGTGCAGAGAGAGTGAGGTCTGGGCACAGCTTGGGCCCAGCAAACGGCAGGATGACTCGTCACACAAGAAGGACATGCACACACAGGCTGCGTATTCACAGCGCCGCAAAGCCGCCTCCAGAGCTGTACCCGAGTGGTCCATGCCCACGTGTCCCAGCACCCTCTGAATTTGAAGGCACAAGCCTGACAGAGGTTGGGCTTGCTAGGCAGACAGGGCAGAAGAGAAAAGACACCATTTCCTCCTTGATCAGTGAACAGCGCGGCGAATGGAGGCCGCAAAGGCATTTTTATAGGATGGTTTTCTAGGATGAACCATCCTAGATAGGATGGTTCAGGTTCACTTTACAGGGGGTCCAAAGTCTCAAAACAGGAGGAGGGGCAGAAAAGTCAACCCAGCAACAGAACAAGTGGGTCTGAAGCAGGCCCCAGGGTAAGGTCCTTCTCCTTTGTCTTTTGAAAAAGCCACTTCCAGATGCTTCCAGATGCATACCATCCCTCTGCTCCCCTTTAGCTCTGCTCCCCTTTAAAGTGCCCCTGGCCTGGGCCGGTCCTGGTTCCCGCTGGACTATGAACCAGGCTGGCCGGGCAGAAGAGAGACATTCTGGAGGTCAAGCTCAGCCCCAGGCTAGAATTTCCTGGAAGCTCTAAAACAGGGGTCTCTGTCCTTCTCTTTTTTTTGGGTGGTGTCGCTGTTCCTTCAGTTGTCTCAGGATAAATTCTTATGATATCTTGGTTTGTTGCTCTGCCAGCCTCCTCCTTGAGAGTTCCACCAGCTTTCAAGAAAACCCGGAGGCCCTGGTTCTAGCTCCAGGCATGGGCTCTGACATGGGGGTGTCGGAGCTGGTGACAGCATGAGCATCTTCTGGCTGCTTCTTGCAGCAGAAACAACTGGTGGGAGGACACGGCCACTTTTGCACCAGCCTCATCCTCGAGGCTGATGGCTGAGAAGGGAAGAATGTGAAGCCCTGAGTATCACTGGCTTCTCTCCCTGGCCTTCCCCTGAAAAGGTGTCCGAACGGCACAAACACGTGTTTGCACCAATGTCCCTGGGTGATGCCTTAAGACTAAGCGTGCTCCTTCTGAGCAAAAAAAAAAAAAAAACGGTCAGAAAGGTTTGCCTCTCGCGGAAAGGAGCAGACGACACAGGTAGGATGGTTTCTGTCTTGTCTCCGACGCAGTTACATTTCCACAGCAAAGGCTTTGGCTTCGAGCACAGACGGAGGCTTGGGTGCACACGTGCGGCCCAACTCCTTGTCCAGCTCTCTATGAAAGCTTTATAGAAAGCCTTTCTAGAAGCTCTGCAGATGGTGCCAGCCATGCATGTGAGGCTCAGCGCAGGCTCAGGACATGGTGAAGGGCAAGAAGCGTCACAGTGGTGGGGGACGCCTGTCGAATGGCCCCTGTGAGGTCCTGCCAGCTGCCAGCCAGCTGTTCCTCCCACTATCATATGACAGGTCGGGGCTATTTCTGTGGGGCCACTTCGGTGGCAGCTGCCGCCGCTCCCCTGGATGCCCCGCAAAGCTGCCCACGGCCTGTTTTCAGCAGGACAGAGTTTTAGGCCATGTCCCCAAGGTCATTCCTTAGTGGGGCCTGGGGACAGGGAAGGCCCGTGGGTGGAGGGAGGGCGCCGGGTCCCCACCCAAGCTGCACCTCCCTTGGAAAAAGGCCCACCGTGCCTGGTGAGTCAGAGTGGGCGGACACGAGGCCAGCCCTGCTGGGGGCCCCCTCACCCTAAGTGCTGGGACAGCTGAAGGGGGCAGGACTAAGAACGCCCAAGCTCCTCTCCCCACCAGGGAGGAGCTCCCCTGGTCACTCTGGAGAGCTGGGTGTGCCACCAGGACCCCCCTGCCCAGAGGCGAGCGGAGACCTTTCGTGGGCCCAGTAGGCGCCCGTGGGCTGCAGGGGGGCCATGTCCTCCCTTTCCCGCTCCGCAGCTTATCCTCACCGGCTGCAGGGGAGCCCATGGGGCACTGTCCCTCCTCCGCGGGCCCCTGCCTGGGCTGCATACAGCCTGGTCTGTGTCTTCCCAGCCACCTTGGAGAGAGAAAGGTCTTCAGGGAGAAGCAAGGTGCCCCTGCCCTGCTGGGCAGCATCTGCGGCCCTGGGCAGGAGAAGGTGGTTTAGATGAGGCCTGGAGTGGGCAGCGGGTGAATGGTTCCTGCCGCCTGGCCAGGTACAAGGCCACCGGCCCACAAGCTCAGGAGCCTCTGTGCCCAGCACCTGCCCTGCCAAGTACCGGCTCCAGCCGTGACCGGGAGACCCTCTCAGGGCGACTTGGAAGTGTCTCGTGCCTTTAATCAGGCTCGTTTGGACCACGCCGTTACACACCTACGGGCCCACGTCCAGTGCCTTGGCCATTAAGGTCGCTAAGTGACGGCTTAATACAGTGTCAGGACCCAGGGAGCCAGTTCTTGAGAAGCGGTGTTTATGCTGGAGCGGCTGGCAGGGCGGAGTGCCAGGACTCCTGGCTGCGGGAACTGGAGGTGGAAGCGGGAAGGGCTGGGTGGGGAGGCCAAGCCAGAGGCCAGG
Source organism: Galemys pyrenaicus (assembly GCA_019455555.1). Taxonomy (NCBI): domain Eukaryota; kingdom Metazoa; phylum Chordata; class Mammalia; order Eulipotyphla; family Talpidae; genus Galemys; species Galemys pyrenaicus. The sequence goes on along the minus strand of JAGFMF010011663.1, from coordinate 3,803,375 downwards.
ACAGCCAAGGGGGCGTGAGGGGGCTGGGGCGGAGGGAGATGCCGGTGAGCCCGGCAGGCGCTGAGAACCACCCTCTGCCCTCCTCCCGGTCCGCACCCGCCCCCGGCTCTGTGTCCTGGACCTCTCTGAGATCCCGCTGAGGCCCCTGCCGCAGGGTTGGGCCTCCCTCGGAGCCTGCCACCACCTGGCGTCCGGAGCGCGACCCTTGGTGGTGGCCTCACTATGCTGAGCCGCGCGCCCTGGGCCCTGTAACTGCAGGGCCATGCAGAGGTGCAGCGCCCAGCAGGAGGGGCTCTGCTGTGGGAGCTGCTTCTGCGTTGCTGCGCCAGAACCAAGAAGCTCATCGGGGACCTCACGGCTTGTGGAGGCTGAGCAGCCAGCCTCTCATCGCTGAGAGACTCCTCTGGCGTTCACACGGGCACCGGCACGCACCGCTGCGGGCAGTGACAGTGGCTGGTGAAGGGTGCGGCCGGCCCGGCGGGAGCCGCACAGAGCTGCACGCGTGGTTCTCCACAGCGCGCACCTGACGCCGCCGGACTACGCCACACGCAGGCTGCGGAGCTGCAGGAAGCGGAGGCAGCAGGGAACGGGCACGGCTCACAGCCCTGGAGCTTGCGGTGCCGGCCCCTGCTGGACACATCTCACTCGGGTTGTGACCCTTGGGAGGGGGTGCTGCTCCCAGGCTCGGGAGGACCTGACTCGGAGGTTAGAGCCCTGCCCCGAGAGTGCACATGGGCGGCAGAGCAGAGCTGGGGCTGGCCTACGGGTGGGGCCGGGCTGGTGTGGGGTGCTCATAACCCGCTCCGTAAAGACACTCGAGGAGCAACAGAAGCACAGAGAGAAACGGCCCTTTGTTAGCCAGGAGTGCTGGCATCGCTCCTCTGCCCCCCACAGAAACAAGCTGGCCCAGAGCAGCTGGGGGAGCCTTCGGGGGGGGGGGGCACGGCGGAGGGGAGGGATGGGGCACCAGGAATGAACTGCACAGTGTGCACGTCTGATGCGTGGGGGAGCCCTCACTCTCTGGCTAGGAAATTCCCACCCAGTGCCCACTTGCTGGGGGTTCCCTGCACCCTGTCCCCTCTGGGGCCAGGGCAGTAGAGAGAGCTTGTATGACATTGAACCCCATCTCGTGGTGTAAATAGGTCCCTTGCAGCTCTAAGTGATTGTTTCCAAACGCCTACGCGTGATTATGGGCCCTGAAGCCAAATGTTAGAGAGGGCTCCACTGTTGCAGATTTCAGAAGTAAATATGCAGTGAAGACTCTGAGCAGCCGTGGAGAGGGCACAGGGCTTGGCTGCTGTGGGCACGCCCGGCAGGTGGGCTCCACCCCTACTCGCTCCCTGCCCCGATGCGGTGAGCTGAAGACCTTGGTTAAGCTACGAAGTGGTCTCCCTCCTGATCGTCCCAGTCCCGAGACGGAAAAAATATTAGCCTTTCATCTCAACCCACCACATTCTTCTCAAGCCTGTAATTGGATCTAAATGGAAAGTAAACTCTTCGCTGGCAGAGGAAGCTGGCACTAGAGGGTGACAAGAAGGAGAACATGTTCCGCCTCTAATCTGGATAATCACACTCTGATGCAAAGGAAAATAAAAACAAGTCTTTCTGCAAGTGGGGGTGGCAGCCGCCAGCCCCTGGGGGCCCCCACAGGGGGTTCCATGCACTCCACCTAACTTCACAGGGACCATCAACCAGTATGTAGTAAAACCTGCCCAAATCTGACTTCCCGGAGCACAGCACTCAGCTCTGAACTCTTTTCCTTTGACTCTGGGGAGGCGGTTCAGATACACAAATATCCCAGGGCTCCCAGTGAAGGCACCAGCACACCGTACGCAGACACCCTGGACTGCGGGGCGGGGAGTCGGGGTGCGTGTGACTTTTGGAATCCTGCTGTGTATCACATGCTCTGAGGGAACGGAGGTGAGCGAGGAGAAAAGCTTGCCCCCGAGGAACTAGGAAAGAGGTGCAGAGAAGTAAGAGCCGCAGTTTGTGACTCACTACCAGGTAGAAAGGAAGAGGTGCCTGACAGGTCTGCAGCGACACGAGAATCCACAGGAGAGGGGACGCGGCTCTGCAGATGGCCCAGGGGCCACAGCCAGGAGGGTCCAGCAGACCCTCGGGCAGGGGCCTGGGGCAGGCAGCCTTGCGGGGGCGCAGTGAACACTCAGAGCGGGGTTGCCAGCAGCTAAGGGGCTGAAGTGCGTTCTTAGTTTGATTCTGACGTGCGTTTTCTTGTGTTGCCTTGTTCTACGGTGCAGGTAACGCAGAGGTCTAAGGACCATATCCCTCAAGGCCAATTCCTCTGAGGCTGGACTTTAAAGTGGTCAGCTCTGGGGGTTAACCCCCGGCGTGCCAGTGCTGTCACTCTGCTGGGAGGCCAGGGCCCTCGGACAGACAGCGAGACTCAGCGGCTTGGGCGACAAGGGGCAGCTGGAAGAGGCAGGGCTGGGGGGCTTGAAGAGCACCCCGCTGCCTGCTGGGCCTGGCCCGTCTCTCCCGATCTGGGCTGTCTCGCTGCTTTCTTCCTGCTCACATGTCCAGGGACCTTGGGCCGTGCCCCGCCAGCCGCACACAGGTAAGTCACCAGGGCAGTGGCGCTGTGGGCCCAGCCTGAGGCCGCCTGCAGCAGCTCAGGGTGACCTGTGGGCTCCCGCCAGCCCTTCTTGAAAGGGCAAGTGCCAACTGGGGGGCCAGGGATAGTTCCCTGTGCTGGTACTGCCACTGCCACAGCCAGCCAGAGAAGCGGGGGATGTGGGTGGGGGTGGATGGGCACGGAACATTAGGATGACAGCGACGGGGAGGCTGTGAGTAAATACTACTGCCCTCCCCTCAACCTTCACCCCAATCACGGGAGGGGGAGAGAGACCAGAGGGGACAGTTCCCCCATGGGCCCTGGGGTTGGATTACCCTTCAAAAAAGTTTTACCTTCACTACATTTAACGAGCGGCAGCAAGCACGAGACCCTCCCAAGTACTTGACACAAGGGTATAAGCACAGTTCTGGGGTGAGTGCCTGTTAGCCAAACCTGTGCGCCCAGAGGCTCTTTGGGGAGTCTTGCAGCTTACACTCCCCTTTCCCATCCTTCCAGAGACGTCTCCGGGAGACCCGCGCAAGGAACAGTCTGGGTAAGTACAGAGGCCGCTCACCTTCTGGACTCCGGGGTTGAGATCCTTGGCCACCTTGGCCATGTCTCGGGCTGGACACGGGCGCCGGCTGCGGGGCGGGGCGGGGCGCGCGGCCGGCTCGGGCAGCGGTCGGGTCCCGGCGCCCGGAGCTCTGCTCCAGCCCCGCCGCGGGGCCTCTTTAATTGGCGAGCGCGACTCCCTCGGAAAGCTCGCCAGCCAATCGGCGCGGGCGCTCGCACGGCGCCGGCCAATCAGCGCGCGCGGCGCCCTCCCGGGTGGCCCGGCCCGGGGGCCAGGGGCCTGACGTCAGCCGGCCCCCCCCACTCCCGCCGGGGCGGCGCACATCTGTCCCCAGCGCCGGCGTCTGTCCCCACGCCCTTCTCCTTTAAAGGACAAGACGGAGGGTGGGGCGGGCAGCGGCGTGTGGCCTCCATTCAGTTCGGAGGGAGAGGGAGCCAGCGGGAAGGCCGAGGTATTTTTAGGGAGCGGGGTCCAAAAATAAACGCTGAGCGGGTCCCCAGCCCACCCGGCTGCGCCCTGGCCGGGGGCAGAGGGTTTGCCTCTGACTCAGGCCGGCTCCCTCGCCCAGCCGCGGCCCTCCAGCGAGTCAGAGAGGCAGGAGTTTTGCTTTCTGGTAACTCAGCCTTTGTGACACATCCGCGGAGGCCACCGGCCAGCAGCACATCACTGGTTTTGTGAATGTCCAGAAGGGCCCTTCACTCCCGCAGCCTCAGAAAGTTCTCAGGGGTCACTGAGAGGCTGCGGGTGGGCAGGGCGGCCCCTTCCAGGTCATAGAGGAATCTTCTGGAACCTCCTGCCAGAGCTCACCTGGCGAGGAGGGGCTTGAGGCCAAGGCCCTACAGAGGGAAGGGAGGGGTTCTGATAAAGGGCTCCTGCAGGTCTGGACACCGAGCGTGCCCCGTGAATTTCTCACTCCCAGGAACCTCTAACAGCACAAGTCCTGCAAAGGAAACCAGCCGCCTCCCTCACCTGGTCTTGTCCACGGTGAACCCACGTGTCTCTTGAGCTGGTTCTGGTTCCATACACTTGGGTCCCACAGAGCGCCCCGCGCACAGAGGGTGCACACAAGCCTGTCCGTCTGGGAGTGCCCTCTCAGCTCCAGCTCTTCACCCTGCACCAGCGTGGGCAGTGCCCACTGCGGCCACCAGGGCCGTGTGGGCTCAGATCCAGCTTCGCCACAGGGGGCTGAAGGGAGTCCTCAGAGTACGTCAGTGGGGCCTGATTGGAGGAGACAGGGAGCTCAGGTCATATTCTAGGACTTTCTCTTTTGGAAGTCCTTTCCTCTGAAAGCTTCCTCCGATTTGATTCTGGACATCCTCTCAAATGTGCCTGTGGTCCCAAATTGTGATCTACTTTCCTCATTCCTGGAAAGGGTTTTCTAGTGGCGATTCCCTTTCTGACGTGAGGGATGGCCTTGTTCTTCTCGGACCTATTCCAGTGTTGTTGGCGTCTGTTTTGCTCTCGTCAGCTGTGGACCCAGGGCCTAGCTGGACATGGATTCTAGATACTCAGAAGGTGTGGGAAGGTGTGGGTGGAATGAGGGAGCTTGGATACTGGCAAGGCAGGCCCATGCTCTGCCCGGTCTGGTGTGTCCAGACTTCCAAGGTGGGTTGTGCTATAACCCAGGTGGGAACACAGTGGCCACAGCAGTTGCCTGTAGGCATCCCGTCCCGGCCCCTGCAGGAGCAAACTCTGCAGCGAAGGCTCTCAGCTGAGCTGGCAGGCCGGGTGCTGCTTTGAGTTTAAGAGCTGCTGGAACAGAAGCCGCAGAATAACAAAGCGAGCTTTATCCCTTGCACACCAGGCAGAAGCCTTCCCAGTGAAGTCATTTCCCACTCGCTTCCCAGCCTCCCTTCTTGTCCCATCTTGAACAAATATTGTTCTGTGGAGGAGTTCTGATTTTATGAACCCTAACACTGCTGAGCTCCAAACTCAAGACCTTATTCTCTTCTGTTGATTTCTACTTGGCCCTGGTTCTGATTAAGGAGGCAGGGGCTACTGCTGGGGTGGCCTATGCCTCCTTCCTTGAGAAGGACCTGTGGTGGGCAGTGAGGTGGCCCCGGCACGCTGCTGGAGCCTGCTTTCTCTCCAGCTTGAATGTGGACATCGCCAATTTAACCCTTGCCTTCCAGCCAGATGTTCGAGGGAACCTAACCTCAGATGCTGGCTGGACACCTGGACAGGAGTTGTGATTTAGGACTGTTCTGGGTAGTGGGGGCTTATGACTTTGACTGCGCAGCCTCACATTTTCTTCCAGCTTGGAAGAAAATGACCTTTGTTTTCCAGGTCAGCACGGTGGAGTGACCTGATTTCTCCCAGGCTCACTGTTCTGGGGTGCTGGGGCTTCATTCTCTTCCTTGGGGTACTGACCTTAAGCTAAGTCTGGTGATAGATGTTGGGGATGCCCTGGGAAGTAAGAGTCCCGTTCTTTCAAGAATGTCTTGGAGTAATACATACATACCACTGGGCTCTCCGGTTGACCAAGTTCTCATCTTTCTTGGCGCTTGGGGACCATGAAGGGCTCTGCCCGAAGTCATACAGTCAGTAGGTGGCAGGGCTGCAATTCCAGCTTTTGTGCCTCTGCTCTGTGCCTTTCACCTCGCTCCCCCACCTGCCCCCTGAGGATTCTGGGGAGCCGAATTCAGGAAGGGTGAGCACAGCAAGTGAACTGGTGGAGTCATCCTGGGCTTGTCCAAGCTGGAAGCCTGGTCTTCGAGTCTCCTTCCCTTTTCACCATTCTTTTGTTCATTCGTTTTTCCAGCCATCCATCATCTGCCCATTGTTCGTTTATCCATAAATCTACCCACTCACATACCACTGAGTTGAGAACTACAGTGGGTTAGTTCAGGACAATGGGTTAGTACAGTGGGTTAGTTAGTCCTAGTTAAGGACAGGACAGGCAGTGGTAAGACCGGAGGGGCTTTCACCCTCACACAGCTTCTATTTTATGTGTGTGTGTGGGGGTATAGGCACCAGGCAGGTGGACAGATAATCAGATAACTGGGAGTGGTAGTGGGCACCTGAGAGGACATGGATGGAGAGGGCTTCCCAGGAGGTGTGGCGCCTTGAGGTCAGGTGGCCCTCGAGACCGGCTGGAGCACTGACATGTGAGCCGGGACCCGAAGAAGGACAGTGAGTCAGCTGTGAGTGAATCTGCCTTGGAAAGGACATTCCAGGAGGGTGGAGTTAGGAGACCAAAGTGGGTAGATGGGTGGGTAGGGGCTGGGGTTCGTGTGTCTGTGTGGTCTTCAGATTACCTTGTGGGAGGGCGCAGGAGGTGGGCAGGGACTCAATTCTAGAGGGCGCTGTAGATGATGCTAGGGAGTTTGAAGAATAGTGGGAATTTAGAGATTGGCCTTTGCCAACTGAGACATAGTATGTGCCCCATAGGTCATTAAGGAACATCTAATAGTCATAGAAAATGTAAAAGAAGCAGGTGAAGTATTTATAAAACATTTTGCTTAACCTGATGTATCCCATTTTCGCCTGTGGTTGATGTTACTGAGATGTTCTATGTTCTTTTTTTGGGTGTCTGTGCTCACACTTGTGTGCGTCCACGTGTGGGGTTATGTGTGCAAGTGTGTGTGTGTCCCACTGAGACATCTCAGTGGTGTTCAACCACATTGCAGATGCTCAGTGGTCACAGGTGGCCAAGTGGGGGCACTGGATGGAGCTGTGGTGGAGAATTTGAAGCAGGGAGTGACTGAGTCTGATTTACCGCTTCACTTAAAGAAGGACACCCAGGAGGTACTGACAGAAGCCTGGCTGGTAACTAACAACCCCTCATCATCAGATGGGGAACCAGGAATGGAGCATGTGGCCTGTGAGCTGTTTCTAGCCCTATGCTGGCCAGGGCCAGTTACCCAAACCGCAGAGCTAGAAAGCGGCCAAGCAAAACCTGGAACCCAGACCTTTGGGCTTTATGCCAGACATGTAGGGACTCTTTAGTACTCATGGCTTACCGAGGTAATGTTTTTATTGGCCTGACATAGAAAGTGTAGCACAAACAGTTTCAATGTGCAATAGAGAAGGATGGCTTCTATCTGCTGGTGATTTGCATGGCATACTATGTTCATGGAACACCCATTGCATAAGAGGACATTCACATAAATAACCCAGAAACCACAGCTTATGTTTTAATATGAATTAATTGGTTAAAAATATCATGCACCACAAAAACATATTGTTTTTGGCATCGACTTCGATACATCCGTTGTCTACAACTTTGAGTTTTTGGTTTGTTTCCTGCTTCTTACATTTAATTTTAGAATCATTACACTCATTTTCTCTAGATTTTTAAATGGCATCTTAGGTCAAAAGAAGCTTTGCCTAAAAGGGTAGAACATCTGGACAGACACAAAGCCTGATCTTTGACCCCTCCCCCTTCTAGCTTATCTCCGAGGGGGACAGCGGAAGTCACAAGAACATCCCTCTGTGAACTAGCACAGGGTCGTTTGACCTGGGTCTGCTGAAAATGATGTGGCCGACCCGTCATCCGCATGACCATTTGCGACTCAAATATAGTGTTGCTCACTGGGAGCAAGTGATTAGTTTGCTCTGAATAGTAGCTGTACCTACTACTGTCACCTGATGGTACAGCAGGGCTGTGTCCATTGCCAGGCAACATGGGAGTGGAAAGAGCATAAATGTAGACCCAGAAAATCTCTTTATCACAGGTCCTGGGTGGGGGCTGCAGCTCAGTATTAGGAGAGACATATTTAAGTCTCTGAAACTTGAGGATGATTCTCTTTCTTCCTCCTGCTGTACAAAGCACAATCACATGTTCATCTGAGACTAACTGTAGTGAGAATAGTTCCAGGGTGCCCCAGAGTGACCTGGGACCAGGTGTACCCCGTGCCCAGTGAGCACAGATGGTGCCTGTAACTTGCTTCTAGACACAGGGTGGCCAGGGCAGTGGGACACCACTCCAGGGGGTCGTGTGTCTTATGGCAAAGGTGAAGACATTTTGCAGATGTCGTTCAGGTCCCTGATAGGTCACTCAAGGGGCAGGTCATCCTCAGTGGGCCTCACCTCATCAGGTGAGCTCTGTCAATGAGCCAGGACGTGCTCCGTCTGCTGTAGGGGAGTTTAGCTTGGATGAGGGGTCCTTCTGGATGTTCTTTGTGTCCCCTCTGGAGCTCTCCTTCCCGCCGCCTCTGTCCTGGGCGGCTGGCCATGCGCAGCGCCTTTGCCACCCGCCATCGGGTGCAGCCTGTGGGGGTCAGGGAGAGCAGAGGTGGTGTTTTTCCTTGTTGGCCTGGGCAGCTCTTTCCCTTGGCCCATTTTGGGTTGGGTCTTGGTGGCCCCTGCCTCCCACCACCACTTGCCCAGGGTGTTCCTCCTTCCTCTTGAGGTTCCTGTTTTCTCCTTCACTGAGAGCCCTTTGTTAAACACCCCTCAACTCTCCCCTTCCAGCACCTCTGTACTCTGCCAGAGTCCCGGTCACAAAGTCTGGTCACCACGCCTGGTCACTCCGTGGCTGCCTTGGTGGGGTGTGGTGCCAACGGAGGGGAGTGGTCCCAGCTTGGACACTCAGCTGCCTGCTTGGGAGCCTCAGTTTACCCATTTGTAAATGGGAAGCAGTAATTCCAAGCCACGGGCTGCAGTGCCCATGAGCTGTGCTGGTGGAGGGGGAGGGGCTCCTCACTTTGTTACCTGTCTAATTCTATGCAGGTAGCCGCCAGGCTTGGTTCTTTCAGCAGATCTTCCCTGTGACCTTCTTGGCTTTACTCAGTCTGGACGTGGGGGTTTTTCCTCCCTGCAACTGAAAAATGACATTGAATGAGCATCGTCCTCAGTTTGTGGCATCACAGAGTCTCAGGAGGAGGTCAGGGTAGCTAAATCCAGTTCAAAGGTCATTTTAAGCGTGTGCTCGAGTCGGGTTCTAATCAGAAGAACGTAGTCGTCTCTCGTCTAGCCGGCTGTGCACACCCTAAGAGATCCCCTGGGAGCGTGTGCCATTCCAGACGGCCCTGGCGGGGCGCCAGGGCTTCTGAAAGATGAGTGTTCTGCGGCTGATGACCAAGTTATGAAGACACCAAATCCCCTGGCGCAGGCCAGCGATGCCTTCCTGCTGATCAGCCTTCTGGAAAGACTAGATGAGCTCATCAGAAGAAAGGGGTGCATGGGAGACTTCAGGAAAGAGTCCTGGTTATCAGGAATCAGGCAGCGAAAGATCTGGGCCTTCCTGTCCCCCTCCCTTCCCCCCCCAGTTGTTTTCATAGCTCAAGACGTGTCGCCATGGGACCCTTGGACTTGGGTGGACGCTGAGGCCAGAGTGTCCAGCAGATCCAGGATCTGGATGGAGGGGAGGGCGCAGTCCCAGGGCCAAGTGTGGGTGACTGCGTAGAGCTTTCCGGGGGGGGGGGGGGGNGGGGTTCTCACTCACCCAGCCGCTTACAGGGGCAAGAGAAAGGTCGTTGAATTCTTTAGCTAGTTACTTTATATCCCCCGAAAGAATATAAAATTAGTTACTTTATATCCCCTGAAGGACCTTCCCTTCCCAAGTTACAATCCTGCCTTTAGGGGTTTCATCTTCTCTTTTTCTTTTAAAGATTTATTTATTTATGGATACAAGAGCCAGGGTACAGGCCAGAGGTGTGAGAGTTAAGAGAATTCACTGGAGACAGAGCGGGGAGCAGAACAGGCAGATCCACTGAAATACACTGCTGAGGGGAGCAGCGGGGTGGCAGGGGAGGTCTGCTGCGCCATGTGGGTCCCCTCTCTGGCCGGGGATCGAACTGACACTGCTGTGCCGTGGATGCTTCACAGTGCCGCGCTCAACCTGCTGTGCCCCAGGGAGGGCCCTCTAGGGGCTTCATCTTTCGTCATGCTGGGAGCATCTTCCTACGCCTGTTTAACTTGGTGATCAATTTCAGTCATTCACCGCTCAGGCTCTGGGTTATCAGCCAGAGCTGGGGTCCAGTCGTTCAGCCTGATGTTCACTGGTCCACCAGCCATTCCATCTCACAGCAGACACATCTGGTCTGTCCTAGGAGCTCCCGGGGTGTTGGCATGCAGCTGTGAGAAGAGTCCTAGGATCCATTCTCCCGGGGAGACAGATGTCCCACCTGCAATCACCATGGCCGGTGATGAGTGGGGAGCAGTGTGACAGGGAAGTGGGCTCCGTGGCAGAAGTTCAGCCTGGCTGGAGTGGACAGTGTTCTGTTGCCTAGAACATCAGATTCCAATGGCTTAATTTCTAGGGCGTCCAGATAAATAACTCCAAACACTCCTCTGCTGGGATGAGCAAGAAGTCACATCTGCGGCGCTTCTGCTGGCCGATCCCTGTATGAAGATGGTCACCCCCATCCTCCCCACGGCCCGTGCTGGGGACGCCAGGCATCCCCATTCACAGATTGGAAGATGGGCACCCAGGGGATAAGCAGGTGGTCTGTAGCCACGTGGAGGGAGGGACAGCGCCAGGAGTTGGAGCCTGGTCAGCCTGGCTCCAGAGGTCACGGTGAAATGTCAAGTGCTTTCCTCCTTCCCCTGCCCCTCAGCCCCGCTCGCCCATCTAGGGGCTGGACAGCCTGCGAAGAGGCTGGGAACTCAGGGCAGAGGGGCCTCTGGGCCTTCCCAGCTTACACCTGAATTATCCAGGTGCTGCCGGAGGCGTGCGGCCCGTGAGGATGAGCAGCGGAGCTCAGGGTGACCAGGCCAGGGGTCAGAGGTCAGAGGGAGTGAGCCAGGTCCTAGCTACAGGAAGGCACGAGACCGCTTTGTGGGAAGTGGCTTGGAACCTTTGGAGAGACCTGAGGTCATCCAGGCCGGACGTGACTCCATCTCATCCCGTGTGTGCTGGAAGTGTAGCTGGAGGAAGATAAACGGCTCGAAGGCTCTTGTGTGCACGGCGTCTTTGTTTAGTTGTGGCGAGATCTATTACACGCGCCCGCTCTCCTTCTCAATGACTAAAAAAGCAGAGTGAGTCAGTCCTTTCTACAAAAATAGGTCCTATATTTCGAAAGAAAATATTTTTTCTCCTTAAAGAACACAGCCGTGTTGTTTTTTTCCCCTCTCCTTATGTCCCCTGCCCGTCTCAGTAATATGTCTCTCCTGTCTAGCTGCTAGATTATTTTGAGCTAATTTGGAAATCAGGCTTAATTTAGATGTGATTCATCTTCTGATGGAGTGGTACCTAAGATGGGGATGGCCGCTGGGGGTGATTCAAGCTTGCAGTCAGCCGTCTGTCTTCCAGCACTTGAGAGGTTACTGAGTTGCTCCGATGACTCAGCCCAAGTGCTTACAACTGTGGATGCGCCAGTGACTCCCTCAGCAGCGTCTTGGTGCTCCTGGCTGGCTTGAGATGATTCTGTGCTTCTGAGTGGGTGCACGTGCTTTCAAGGAAGGCACGAGAGGTCATGTCCCCCCCTGCCTCCCTGTCACTTATGTTTGGTGTTCTGGGTTACCATGCACCAGCTCCTCTTGGGGGGCTCTTTCACCCAACATCTCAGTTATCGTTAAAGGGACCTCTTTCCTCGAGACTCAGGACCTGTGAGCCTCAGGCTCGCACTCGCGAGCTGGGCCCTGTGGTACAGCGGCTCTGTGCTCCTTGGCGATGATTACCACCGCCGTCTTGTGTGACACTCTTGTCACCATCACGTCCTTCATCACTGCTGCCACCGTCACAGCCATCACTGTTACCAGACATGATGGCAAAGCCTACGCAGATGTGATTAAGTGAAGGACCTTGAGATGTGGAGAACATTCTGGATTGTCCTGGTGGGCCCTAAAGTTGATCACAGGTGTTCCTATAAAGGGGGGCAAAGGGCGATGACATGTACGGAAAAGAAAGTGGCAGCTGGTCACAGAGACACAGGCTGGAGTGATGCAGTCACAAGCCAGAGGAAGCCAGCAGCTTCTAGAAGCCAGAGGAGGAAGGAGGGAGTCTCCTCCAGAGCCTCTGTAGGCAGCAGGGTCCTGGCAACATGCTGATTTCCACTTGCCGGCACCGATTTGGGGTTTCTGGGCTCCAGAACTGCAAGACAAGACATTTTTTTAAAGTTTGAGACCCCATTTGTGGCAATTTGTTACAGCAGACAAAGGAAACTTCTAGAGGCAGTCCTTAGCTCCAGGCTGGGCCACGACATGGTGCGATTTACACCTCTCTGGGACACTCTGAGGGCTGTCTGGGCCAGAGACGAGAGGGGCCAGGAGGCGAAGCAGAGGGGTGAGCGGGCACGTGGGTGAGGTGCAATGCAGCGGGCAGGAGGGGAGCAGAATAGTCGTGATTTTCTTAGAGGTAGATTGAGGAGACCTGATTGTTATCGGGAAAAGCAACTGAAAATTCACCAAGAGTATAGACTGAATGTAATGTAATTTATGACAGAAGCATGGAAACTCCTGGGTGGGAGGTTAGGCTCCGCCATGCTCTGAATGTGGGGAGAGGGGCCGCGCCACTGATCACCCGCTCAGTTTTGAAGCTGTCCCAGATCCTTTTCCAGAAGTAGATGGGCTACCAATCAACCAAGGTGATCTTCCATGCCGCCTCAAAGGGGATACACAAAACTGGGGGGGGGGGGCACCTTGAGGATGTGGCTCATGTGACACCATAGAGCGGTCCCAAGGACATCTCAAGGCTTTCTTGCTGTCATTCACCATGGCCAAAACACCACACCTACCTACGTGCCCATCAGCAGGTAACTGGATGAAGAAGTTGTGGTCTGTAGACTCGGTGGAATACTATTCAGTCGTTAAAATAGTGTTGAAATAGTGACTTTTGCCACAACACAGATGGACCTGGAGGTGATGGTGCTGGGTGAAGTCAGAAAGTGAAAGAGAATGACAGGATGGTCTTGCTCATATTTTGAACATAAATAATCAAAGAAACAAACAACATAACTCACGGATTTTGTGAAAGGTAGGGTGGTTAGCAGGAGTATGGAGCAAAGAAGAAGTGGCAGAGGATTTGATGGCGTATTAGCATCGCACAGGGACTTTGGTGGCGGGTGAGTGAAGCTGTGGCCCCGAAATCATACAGCTGGTAAACAAATGGTAGAGCAACAGAACCTGATTAAAAAGGAACCCAGACAAAACACAGGCTTTCTGCTGGGTGTCAAGCATCAGCCTGTGTCACAGTCACTCGGAGAGGCTGTGGTTGTGGGTCAGGTGCATCCTGAGGTCCTGGCATTCTCTGCAGCCCCCAGGGCTGCTGCGGTCACAGTGCAGATTCCTTGGAGACAGCCATGCTCCGAGGGGCTCTCAGCACAAGAACCCCATGTGCCGAGGATGAGCCTGCTGCCTTCTGGGTGGCAAGTCCTTCTCTCTCAGTGGTGTTGAGAAGCAACAGATTGCTCCCCTCCTACTGAGCCAGAGTCAGCGGCGGCCAGGCTCCTGGGTGAGACAGGGGTGCTGGGGGCGGGCAGGCCTGTGCAGCTGGGGGCTCATCACTTGGTGTGTCTGACACGGCCCGGGCTGTGGTCCCGTCCCCTGCTGGAGAGAGTCCAGGCCCAGAGGCCACAACACGCACTCCCCTCTGCAGCCGTGACCACCGGCCACCCGCCCGGGGCCACCTGCGTGCCTGGCCTCAGAGGTTCGTTTGCTCTTCTCAGGTCCGAGGCGCCACAGGCCCACTGGGAAACCACCCTCCCAGGACAGAGGGACATGGGCAGGAGGGGGCAGCTGGACGGGCGGGAGGAGAGGAGTGCTAGTCCATAGCCCAGCTGGGTCCACCCCAGCCGTGTGACCTAGGACCAAGTTCGGGGCCTCAGTTTTCTCAGGTAGAAAATGGGCAAAGAAAATCTCCCTCTGGGGCATTGAAAGAGCTGTGAGCTCAGGTCCTGCAGGACCCGCTAGTCCACGCCCAGGAGGCTGCGACCAGCCAGCGATGCTGAGGCCTTGCCCCCTTCCTCCCCGCTAGGCTCAGGCGCTGGGCACCTTCTGGAGGTGCAGCCCTTGGCGTTCCCTCCAGTGAAATTCCACAGGGGTGGCGGCATTGATTGTCTTCCAGACACTGTTTTTGATCATGGACCAATAGGAAGGGTTTGGGGGGCCGTGTGCAGAGCAGTATTATCAGCCGCACTTTAAAAGGAAATGAATGGAAATGCTCATTATTCCGGTCATTAGCCCAAACTTGGAGCAAACAGGAATCTCTAGCTCCAAACATTTCCCCTGTAAAGCTTTGTTTACCTTGGAGACCAACAGCAACACAATTAGGTCTCACTGTTGACAAAAGCAAAGGCTCACCAGCAAGGGCAGCAGCAGCCTTTCACGTGGGCCCCTGGAGACGAGAGCGCATTAACACCTTCCTTTCTAACCCCAGGGAGCCCTGGCAGGGAGGCCACGGGAGTGGTCAGGAGCTGCCCTCAGAGGCCAGGGATGATGCCAGCATGACGGACATGGCCGGGCCGCCTTGCCCACGCCACCAGGCCCACCCGCCCGCCCGCCCGCCCGCGGCTCACACCAAGCAAAAGCAGCACAGCCTTGGTCCGGGCGCGCTCATCGGCTCACATTCGTACCCACACGTTTCCCAGAGGCCTTGGATGGGTCCCACCAGGGCAGGGGCCATTTCTCAGGGTCACTTCCTTGAGAATATTCTAGAAGCTGCGTGCCAGGCCTGGAGTGCTGAGAACCCTGCCCTGACTCACCTCTCATTCTCTCAACCTCCACGTCAAGCCCTTGCCAAACCTTGGATCGGCTCCTACTGCCCTGAGAACACTCCTTCGTGTCTTCGCAAAGCGGGGCCCCCAAATCTGATGTTTTAGGGAACAGATGTTATGTGCCGACTCTGCGGCCACCGGTTCTTCCTCGGCCCTCCATGCTGCAGCTTCCCAGCTCCCCTCGACCCTGTTCCTGCCTCTCAGCTCAGTGCCAGGACCTGGAGCACCAAGTCCAGCCCCCGGCTCCCTGCTTCTGAGTTTTTCTCGACGGGCTGGCTGAGAGCCTGCTGGGTGTGGGACTGCCCGGGCTTGGCGACCGCCCTGTCCTGAAGGCAGTCACATTCCGCTGCCAGTGTCCTGCAAAGACTCTGGCCCAAGAGGGCTCCTAATCTCTCCTCCCGCTGTTTACCTTCTTATCTGAAAATATGCCTGGGCTTGCAAATTAGCCAAAGGAAACAGATCCTTGTTTTTAGGGCTGGCGACTAGATAGCTGTTGGCCTGACGTGTGTGAAGCTAAATGGCCTCTCTGTTCCTCGGGTGTGGGAGCTTACTACCCCGTGGGGGAGGTCAGCGGTCACAGGACTCCGCCCTCTGCTGAAAGTCTGATTTTCTTTCCACCCTGAGTCCAGGCCAGGTGAGAGCCTTCAAACGGCCAGCAGTGCCAGAGGCCCAACACAGAGAGCTTCCGAAGGGGAGGTAGTGCAGGCACGGGCGGCTGAGCTAACGCTGGCTGTAGGCTTAGGGAGTGGTGGGTCTGGTCACCTGGGGAAGAGCCGGGTGACCTGTAAAGGCCCTGTGCGCAGAAGCAGAGGGTCACTGTAGCTCCTGCCTGCACCTTCGGGGAGCAGGGAGCAGGGCATCAGGGGAAGGGGTCTTCTGCTCTTTAGCTCACTTCCAGCAGCTACCCAGCCATGCAGACGTGGGCTCCCCAGGCTCCCAGAGAGCCGCTGTTGGTTTGCACCCACTGGGTGCCGAGGAGAGGCCCAGCAGCTGGGCCCTCACACACCCAGCGAGGAAGGTCTTCCTGTTGTCATGGGGCTCAGCTTTGCAGCTTGGGGGTTCTGGGGGCACCGAAAGGGGCAGATTTCAGAAAGAACACGGCCTGCCGGCTGATGCTTCACGCACAGCCGCGGTGTCCATGCGGACTTGCACCTGAGCGTCTGACTCCCTCCCCCTCATCCCTGCCAGTCCCAGCCCTTCCGAGGTGGCCCTTGTCCCCGACCCCACGTCGCCCCGGGGGCCCCTCTGCGTGACCGCTCTGTGTCTGTTAGTGCACACCACAGAGTCTCTCGTCTCCTTAGCTCGACGCAAGCGGCGGCCAAACCTGGTGGGGACTTGGTCTTCCCGGAGCTGCTCTGCTGTGCTCCCCAGGGCTGCCCGGGCCAGAGCCCGGGGACTGGCCACAGCCGGTCAGCCACTCCTCACGGGCTGCTGCTGAGCTTCAGGAGGGCTCCCAGCCTAGACTTGCTGCGGCCTCTGGCCGGCCCTGGGTGTCTCAGCTTTCTGAAGTGGTTGCACCGGTTCACACACAGGCCAGCGGTGCGTGGAGTCAGGTGGCCGTCTGGCCAGTGCTGCGGCTGTCAGCCAGGCTTTGTCCCCAGGCTGATGGACGCGCGAAAACAGATCCATCACTCCAGTTTCGATTTGCATTTCCTTGATCACTGATGATGCTGAATTTCTTTCATCTACCTACTTATCTAGCATCTATCCATCTTTCTCTCTCCCCTTATGTTCCTATTTTTTTAATCCAAAGATCTATGTATTCATGCGCACACGAGCTGGGGTGCAGGCCAGAGTCACAGGAGGTGAGAGGAGTCACCAGACAGAGCGGGCGCAGAACAGGCAGACGGACCGAAACACTGTGGGGCCCTCCCTGGCTGGGGCTCGAACTCGCACTTCGTGCCGCGGATGCTCCGCAGTGCGACGCTGAACCCACTGTGCCCCCAGGGAGGCCCTCCTTATGTTTCTTCTGTGAATTTTCTGTCTCTTTTGCCTACTTTTGCTACTGGTTGTGTTTTACTTGCTGAGGAGGCGTTAACTCGTGAGCAGCAGGTGACAGAGGCTTTGTAGGGTGGGCAGGAGTGCGCTGGGTAGAACTGAGCAGATTATTCCAGGAATAATGACCACGTGGGGAGAAACAAGTGTAGCTGCTCTCTCAGTGAGAAAAGTGTTGGTGCAGGGCGTGGGGTAATGCCAACTGGTTCGTGTTAGGCGCCTCGTCAGCACCTCAGCTCACAGGGTGGCCGTCCGTGTCTGTCTGGGGTCCACTCCTGAAATTGCACCAGCAGGGTCTCTTGCTGGCCGCCAGCGCCGTGCTGCTCACGGAACAGGTCTGGACACACGGGGAACGCGAGGCCACTGCTGGTCACTCGACCAGAGGGCTCAGGCAGTCGGACCCCTTCCCTCGCCATCTCTGGACTCCCCCTCGAGTGGGCCCTCCCGATGCTTCCCTCTGAGCCCCACCCCACCCTGGGGTGGGGTCCTGGCCTGGAGCTGGCTCTGAATGACCCTGTGGCCAGGACAAAGGAACAGGCTGGATGGCCGAGACCCGGCTTGTCCTGGGTGCCCGTGGGACTGGGGTCGAGCTCCCCCTCCCGAACCTCCAGAATGTCCACAGGGGACGGTGGTGCCCCGGGAAGGCTGGGATGCTGCCCCTGAAGAGCAGAGATCGGGCGCTAGGCGGGGAGACCAGACCCAGCTGGATGGGAAGGGGCGGTTTTAGGGATGAAAAATGGTTCCGCGAGTGGTGACGCGGCCCCAGCGGACCACAGGGAGCGCGTGTGGCTGTCTGGCCGCAGCAGGAATGCGGCCGGCGGGCCGGGGGAGCGTTATCAGGGGACGTGGCTCTCTCTGCTTCTTCCGCTTTATCTCCTCTCCATTTTTGGATATTTTCAGGCTGGGGAAATGTGACCCCTTGGAATACACGTCCAATATTGTCTCCCGTCCAAGAAGTGACTTGCTCGCAGAGGCGCTCATGCATACCCCGTTGTCATTGTTTCGTGCGTGGTGTTCCAGAGGTGAACGGGGGTCGGACGCCGCGCAGGCAGGGGTCACCCCTCGGGGCGCGTGGGGGTGCCATAGACCAGACACCAGCAGGCCCTGCTCTGGGAGCTCGGCGGCTGGGCCTGGAGACAGCCGTGCCTGTGGAGCGGTCGGTCTGCCCCGAGACGTGGGCGGTGGGGCATAGGGAGACCCCGCTAGCGGGGCGCCCCTCTCTGTTAGGGAAGCAGGCTCTGAGTCAGGCCTGTGCTCAGTCCGGCTCCCTGCTCGCTACCTGTGCCATCTCAGCAGGCGCTCCGCGCGCCGGACCACTTTGTCGCCTGCAACACTCGCGCTGTGGGGACTCGTGGGTCGCGGGTGACACGGAGGTGCCCGGGGCGGGAGCAGACCATGAGTCCGGAGCTAGCAGGGGCACCGCTGTCAGCTGGCGCGGGCCCGCAGCGTGCCCTGGACGTCCAACGGCGTCCGGCTTCCAGCCCCGGCTCGCACCTTCATAGCTGCGGCTCGAGCTGCCTGGGGTTCGGGCGTCTCACCTGCGGAAACAGGGCGGCGTCCCCACCCCGGCCGTGCGAGGGCGAGGCAGTGCAGTGGCCACGCGGCACGAGGCTATGCGCACTGGTGCACTCTGTGGTCCTCCCGGCCGCGTGGAGGTGACCAGGGTCCTCCCGGCCAGTGTTGGTGACGAGGTTGGGGACAGAGGACACGTCCCTCCCCTGCTCTTCCGGGGCTGGGTGGACAATCAAAGAGCAGCAGAGAGACGGCTGCTTACTCGCCCGCGTGCGGCGCTGACGGGCTGTGAGTGCCACAGGAAATGGCGCAGCCCAGGTCTCCTCTCTGCACTGCTGCCCTGGGGCGTCCCGGGGAGAGGGGCGACCTCCTCTCTGAGGAACAGAGCTCACCCGGGGTCAGGAGGCCATGAGGGGACGAGACTGCGGCCCCACTGGGAGGCAGGCAGGGACAGCGGCCTCGGCCAGGACCAACTGCTCCTCACCTCGGGGCTCCGCTCAGCCCCAAGAGCCTGCGTCCTGTGAGCCGTGGCAACAGGCTCTGCCCCAGGGCCTCGATGGACCTCCACGCCCTGCTGGGTCGAGGGAGGGAGCCTGCCCGCCGGGCGGAGGAGCCCAGGCCCCTGGAAGGGTGTGCCCTGGCTCCCAGTCTGTGCTGCGTCTCCGTGTGTTGGGTGCCTTGTACCTGCAGTCACCGCGCACAGGAGTGCCGTGTGAGATGACCAAGGTCCCCATGGGACCCTCGTGAGGCTTGGGAACGACAGTCCCCGGAATCCACTTGGGACTCCCAAGCTGAGAGCCGGATCAGCTCCTGTGTGGAGGCCCTGGTGGAGGCCAGGCAGTGCTTCCAGCCCCCTCCGCGTTGGCTCAGAGCCAGGAGCAAACTGTGACTTGGTCCTAGCTAAGGCCACGCTGTGCCCAGCAGGCAGGTGCTCCATGATGGCTCGGTACCCCTTCCCATTTGGGGTCCGTGTTTGCACCCAAATGCTCTCTTTTTCCCTTAATCCATGGGCCCCAGGGGTTCAGTCTACTCTGTGTTTTTCTCAGTCGCTGCCATTACCCCCCAGCCCTTGGGACTCCCCACCACCTGGCAGGGGAGTAGCAAGTACCCCCAATTCTCTTTTTCTGGCTGCCCCGTAAGCTGAGTCCAGAGGGACATCTAGCTTTATTTGGTGCTCGCCCTGAGAAGACATCACAGGCACACTGGCCAGGGTTTGACAAGCTTTGATGTTCTCTGGATGGTAAACAACAGCACCATGTTGTGTATTTTCTCAGTGGTAAGACTCTGCAGTCTTCCGTGGGCTGAGTGCAGTGTCTGTGGTGAGGGGACCTTCGTTCTGTAAATGGACAAATGATTTAAATCTGCTCTGTATTACTTTTCTGTTGCTGCATGGCAATTCATTCACACATTCAGGGGGTTAAAGCCTCACCACTGCAGTGAGCTCTGTGCATTTGGCATCTGGGTACAGCTTGGTCAGGTGACCAGCTCGGGGCCCTACCAGCCAGCACTCCTGTGTGTCCACTGGGGCTGCGGTCTCATCAGAGGCTTGGCCGTGGAAAGAACCTCCTCGAAGCTCCCTTGGGTGACTGCAGGATCGATGGGTGCTGTGACCACAGGACTGGGATCCCCATTTTCTCTCTGGTCATCCAATAGGGGCTGCTTTCAGCCCCCAGATGGCACCCAAAGTGTTCTGAGCCCCTCAAAGTGGTGTCCAGAACTGGGGGAGGGTGTCTGGCACCCATCTGCTGAACGGGAGTCACGCCCAGGCAATACGGTTATGACTGGGGAGAAGTGACTGGAATTGGAATATATTTGCACTTGCCTCATCTACCTCCTGAACTGGTTAGTCAAACCTTTGCCAGTGATTTTCTAGGTAAAGAAATCGTATCTGAATCAAAACGGTCAGTTCCTTTAGTTTTCTGAATGTTTGCAAAGGCCTCTAGTAAAGAGGCACCATGGATCTTCCCCATGCACGCAGTGGCCCAGACTGCCCTCTCTGAGGCCCACCCGCCCATGCGCAGCAGTATGAGGCTCGTAGCATAACCAGACTTTCACTGATTGAAGATTTCCACATGCTGGGCTCTTGTGCGAACTTGACTTCTGCCCCTACGGTGCAATTGTGGGACATCTGTAAACATTACCACTAAATTCCCAGGGCAAAGGAGGGGGCAGCATGAGTATGGAGCATGAACATGAAGCACAAGCAAGAAGCAGGAGCAGGAAGCAGGGAATAGGAAGCATGAAGCATAAGCAGGAAGTCGGAAGCATGAGCAGGAAATAGGAAGCATGAGCAGGAAGCACAAGCATGAACATGAAGCATAAGCAGGAAGTAGGAAGCATGAGCAGGAGTAGGAAGCATGGGCAGGAAGTAGGAAGCATGAGCAGGAGTAGGAAGCATGGGCAGGAAGTAGGAAGCATGAGCAGGAAGTAGGAAGCATGGGCAGGAAGTAGGAAGCATGAGCAGGGAGCATGAGCAGGAAGTACAGCATGAACATGAAGCATAAGCAGGAAGTAGGAAGCACGAACAGGAAGCAAACACTTCTTGTGAACGAGAGGCACTGCCCCACGTGGAAGTTAAGAACACAGATCTTGGCATCCTACTAATCAGGCTCCAGTCTCTTCCTGTTCTGTGACCCTGAACCAGTGATAGCTCTTGTCTGCCTCAGTTATCTTGTGTATAAAGGGGAAATGATAAAAGGACCTCATGACTTGTTACTAGGATGTAATTATTGGAAAGCCTTGCTAGAGGATCGAGCAGATGATGTAAAGGCACATGGTAAGTTAAAAACAGGTCAGATGTTCTGAGTCTCCTGAAGACCCTAATAAGTAAACTAATGAAAATGCAAGTTGTCTTTTCGCCCCTTAAACATAAGCATGTTTACTGCAGAAAAACCGTGGGCTGGGGGGGCGGGAGGCCCGTGTTAGCCCTGGCCCCCATGGTGGCTGTGTGACCTTGGGCCAGTCACTCAGTTCTCCGGAAGCACCTTTGTGGCTGAGCTGGACGGGGCCCGCGGCAGACGGCTGCTGGTGGGTGAGCAGTGGTGACCAACACTCGGCCAAGACAGAGGCCTGTTCGCAGCGGCTTCCGACGGCTGCGGTTGAAGGCATTGCTGCGTCCGCATTCTCTGGGCCGCCACGTGCGGAGTTGGGAGGAAGGGCTCTGGGCCGCACTGGGAGCCACGGGGTTGGCGTCCTGAGCCCGGGCTGCCCGCAGCGCTAAGCCGACCTGAGCGAGATGGCGCTCTCTGCCCCAAGAAGGAAGCGAGGTGGTGAGGGACAGTCAGCGCAGCCTCCTCCTGCTGCAGCGGGCGCCTGGAGGCAGACACAGCCGGTCGTCGGAGGGCCAGACGGCTCGGTCAGGGCCTGCCCCGGGAAGTGCTCGAGAGACAGACGTGGACATGCAGCCTCGTGATCTGCTGCCTTTGATCTTGGTGCTTCTGCAGCAGGAGCCAGTCGGCCTGTCCCTGGTGTCGCTGGTTCCCAGGGCTCACCCCCCGTCGTGCTTCTGAAGGAACTGAAAATGTCATTCCTCCCGTACAGCGAGGATGAGGGCACGGGGCCCACAGGCTCACTCTGAGATGTCGAGATGAAGCCGAGGCCGGGCAGAGGCCGAGAGATGGAGAGAAGGGCGGGTGAGTGTGGAGCCCGACCGGCACAGGTGCGCCAGCACAGCCTCACCTACCCCCGGAAGCGGAGAGGATCGCCCGGCCTGCTCCCCGCTCCCAGAGGAAGACAAGGCTCCAAGCGATGCGCCGACCTGCCAAGTCTCACATCATATGCTTGTGTACCCCAGAATGAGAGCCCCAAGAGTGGGCAAAGCCTGGTCCTTTTCATTGTCCTCGCTGCTCACGCTCAGAAGTCCAGTCCTGTGTCTGAGCTTCAGTTTGGCTGCTTTCTAGGACCCAGGTCGACACGGCGTGCAAGAGCAGAGCCTGCCGGGCCCAGAACACCTGTGGGCAGCAGGCCCGGCTCGTCCCCTCTGTCCAGCAGCGGTGGAGAGAGCAGTGGCACCGCTGCCGTCACCGCCGGTGGCGTAGAAAAACACAGGGGCCCGCTCTGCGCCTCTGGGCTGTTTATATGAAGCTGCTCAGACCGTGCCCTTGGGATGCCCAATTCCCTGGTCGCTCATGGAAGGAAAATATCTACCCCGTTCCATTTCTGGGTCCATCTGTGCACATTCCACAAGACAAACAGTCCGTTTTCGCTCATGCCCGAGTTCGCCTGGAGGCCGCAGAGACCCGGCCGACGGCCAGTTCGGGGCTGCTCTCGCGGCCGGGGCTGAGCCCGCACCCAAGCTGGCGTGAATTTAGCTTCTCCTCTGTTGGCCGTGCGGCGACCTCACGTGAATGCGCCTTTGCAAACACCGGCAGCACATCCCCGTGGTCGCGACTTGGGTTTTCTGGGTGAGCAGCTGAACGGGGCTTCTCTTTCTCTGCTTGGAAAGAAGAGCAAGCCAGGGCATTTGTCACAGATCGTGAGACCCTGGACGGTCAAAACAGGCGCGGCCATCCCCACGGCCATCCGTGCTTCCTTCAGCAAATACCATCCGGGCCCCTGCCGTCTTTCCGGAGTGACGGAGCAAAGGAAACCTGTTTGGTGCTGCCCTCATGGACACGGGCGGCCCCATCAAACACTCACAGGTGCCCAAGCACGCAGGGGAGGCCCAGAGCCAGCGGAAGCACCTCATAAACCTGGTCCGAACTCTGAGGGGAGGGAAGTTCCCCAAGAAGTGCGTTTGAGCGGTGGTGGGGGGTGAAGGAGGGGAGCGGAGAGGAGCCCCAGGGGACGGGACAGCAGGGCAGGGCGGTTGGGACGCGTGGCTTGTTTGACAGAGAGACCAGGACGC
The DNA here is from genome assembly GCA_019455555.1 of Galemys pyrenaicus. Classification (NCBI taxonomy): domain Eukaryota; kingdom Metazoa; phylum Chordata; class Mammalia; order Eulipotyphla; family Talpidae; genus Galemys; species Galemys pyrenaicus. The sequence continues at coordinate 3,780,279 of JAGFMF010011663.1, read as the reverse complement.
CGCGTTGCTGTGTTTTGGAGAGGGGGGAGGGACGGTGCTGAGCGGGGGCAGGGGCCGGAGGGATGGCCACCAAGCCCTGGACCTGCCTCCTGAGGGCAGTGGGCACTGCCTGCCCCAGAACCTGACAGATGGCGCCTCGCCCACAGCAGCCGAGGGTCGGTCTGGAGGAGACAAAGGCAGGCGAAGCGTGGGGCAGGGGCTCAGGTGGGTATTTCAGGTGGGGGAGGGAGGATGTGGTTTGCCCTGTGGGCTGGCAGTGTGGACGGAGAGAGAAGGGGAGGCTTCCACCAGGAGGCTGAGGAAGCTGCAGCTGGGACCTGGAACTGACTCAGTGACGGATGGGCCGGTGATGGGGAGAGCCAGGTGGCACCCAGGTGAATCCCAGACCCAGGGCTGTGCGACTACTTGGAGGGCCAGCCCCTCGCTGACGCGGGAACAGTGCGAACAGCGAGGTTTGCGGAGCTCATTCGCCCACGAGGTTCGGCTCTGCTGCCGCGCCCAGCGGCGCCCGGGTCTGAGTGACCTAGAGAAAGCTCAGTCCTCACCTGCGAGATGTGCAGCTGCAGGCGCATTTACGCTCCGCATCCCCCCTGCCCTGGCGCCCAGAGTGCTGGCCGGAGCCTGGCCGCGGGGGAGAGGACAGAGGCGGGTGAGCTTTCAGGAACACGACGGCCCTTCAGAAATGACGCACAGAGCCTCCTCGCAGGCACGAGCCACACTCACGCTGCCCGTGGGGCCACCCCCGTCACGGAGGCGCCCCCCGTGGGCAAGTGTGAGCGTGGAGAAGGACAGCGCTCACTTCGTGGGCGTCACGTGGTGCGGAAGGACGGGAGCTGCGCTCTCTCACCTCGGGGCGCAGGGCCAAGGCTGCGCTCTGTGCGACTGTCACACACGGTCTCTCCACCCAGCGCCGGTGCCGGAGAGCTGAGCCCACCCTCCCACCCTCCCGAGCACCTGCCACGCGCCAGGCACGGCCGAGCTGCGATGCAGCGCTTGGAGGAGACGGTGGTCTCGAGGGCTAAGGAATGTGGCCACAAAACCCAGACCCGCCCCATGCTGTGCAGAGTGAAGGAAGGTGTGAGAAGACCAAGAAGATGTGTCTGCACTTCCCTCGTCCTCGAAGCGGGGCTGGCAGCGGGGCTCACTGGTGGGAGGGCCGGGCCATCGGGCGCTGCCGGAAGGGGGCCAGGGGAGGGCAGCGCTCTGGGGCTCCTATACCACACCGGAGAACCCTCCTCCCCACAGCCGGGGTGCCCCAGAAATGTTGGCGCTGCAGGGCATGTCCGAGGTTTCATGCAACCCCCAGATCGCTGCCTCGTTTTGACTTTGCTCAGAGGGGTCCCAACTGAGGCCGGGCGGTGAGGAGAGAGAGCACACCTCAGCTGGAGAACGTCTTTGTGCCAGGAGGGGGGGCAGGTGCGCAGCTGTCGGGGAAAGGACTGCGGAGGATGGACTTTGCTGGAGCTTTGTCGCGACGTGTGGCCTTGGGTGTGTGGTCTAGTCCCTTCATCTTCTGCCTGCAGACCTGAGTGAAGCTGCAGTGCGAGGGGGTGTGAGTGTGAGAGTGAGTGGGTGTGCTGTGTTCCCGCGGGATGACGCGGGCCGGGCTCGCCTTCCAAGTCCAGGCTCCTGGGGCGCAGGTAAGCAGCTGGGCGCTTGGCACATAAGAAGGGGCGGAGTCGGCGTGAATGACCCTGGACGTCAGGCTGAGAACTGGGCCTGACCACTGCTGCTTCAGACCCCTCCCAGGTACACCAGGGGGCTGGAGAGGGGGCGCCATCGGGGAGGTGGGGGCGACCGGACCCACCCTCTGGCGCAGCCAGCTCTGCTGTGACCTTGCAGGGAGCGCCAGGGAGAGTTCGCTTCAGTTTCAAGACAAACAGTGTTGCTTAAAGCCCCAAGACAGATGTGCCTGTCTCTGGGGTGGGTGGCGTGTGGGGTGCGCCCAGCAAGCTGTTTTCCTGGGAGGGGCGAGCAGGAAGCGCCTTCAGCAGAGAGGGGCCGGCGCGGGGGCCGGCTCTTCATGGTTCATGACAGGAATGAGAAAAATGGAAGGTCTCCATGACCTAGTCCTCCCGCGTCCCCACTGACGAGACACACGCTGAGCCCCGGGAGGGAGGCGGGCTCCCGGGGATGACAGCCGGCCGTGGAAAACCGCGGCCCCGCCCCGCCCCCGCCAGCCGCCGGCCCCGCGGGTGGGTGCCCCAGACGTGCCCGCGGGCGCTGCGCGGGGCCTGACTTCTCCAGCCCGGCGAAGGCTGAGTCTGTGATGAGGACAGACAGGCCTTTCCAAGAAAAATAGGTGCTGAAAAAGCAGCACATTCGTAATGCTGGAGAAGAGAAAACCCGGTCAGTGCCTGGAAGGAGGGGCCAGGCCACTCGGGGGTTTGTGGGTGCAGGTGGGGGCGGAGGTCCGCGTGGGGCGCCGCCGTGGGAGGCTCAGTGCGGGGCCGGACCCCGAGGCCACCGCGCCCCATGGGCTTCCGGCGCCTGTGCCCGACGGTCTCAGCTGACCCAGCCGCGGCTGAAGGGGGTGGGGGCGCTCTAGGGGGCAGAGGGCTGGCGGGGTGGCCCCTGCGGCTTCTGAACAACTCTGGGCAGCAGCCCAGCTCGGAGGTGACTGTAAACACTGCCGCTTCGCACGGAGATGAGAGGGGCCGTACTGACCCCTCGGCTCCCTGCTGGATCCGTCGCGCCCGCAGGGCCGGGCAGCGGGGGCGGGACCCCGGATCCCAGACGCCTCCGCGTGGCGTGGGAACGGGGCGCGGCCGCCTTCTCACAGGGCGGTGTCTCTTCGGAGGCTGCGTGGGCCCGCGGGCCGCGCCCTCCCCTCTCGGGGTCGCCGCACGGCTGTCCAGGGGCCCAGGGTACCGGGCCTTGGAACGGCGTCCAGCTTGACCGCACCGAGCGCCGACTGAGCGGGAGCACGGTGCAGACGGGCGCTCCAAAGAGAACCCGGGCCTGGGGGACCCCGCCCTCGGCTGGGGGCTATGTCCGGGAGCTGGGCCCTCATCCTTCTGTTCCACTGAGTGTGAGGTGGGCCCGCCTCGCCCTGGCAGGGAGGACCCCGTGGCAGTGCCCCAGGCAGCCGGTTCGTGCACAAGTGTCTGAGCGCGCAGCTGGTGGGGCCGTGGTCCTGGCGGCTGACAGGCAGGGCTCTGTCCTGCCACCCTGGGCCCCAGCCAGCCCTGGAAAAGGGCGTTGGGCGGGGGGAAGCAAGGGCTGACCCCAAGGTGGACCTAGAATGTGTTCTGACCTTGTGGCCTGGCCTGGGGGGGCGGGAAGGGCGCTCCCCGTGCCTCCTCGAGGGTCCTGGAGGCGCAGGTCTGGACTTCTGCAGTGGGCCCATTTACCCTGGTTCCCGCTGACAGGGAAGGTCAGACCAAGGTCAGACCAAGCCCTTTTCCAGGCAGCTTGGAGGTGACAGGCCAGGCTCCGGGAGCATGTGGCCCCTCGGTCTGCTTGGCTCTGGCCCAGCCTGCCCCTTCACAGAATGCCGCCGCCTGCGATTCCCTGTTTCTCCTGCGGCCACAAGAATGAATCTTCATGAGCAGTCTCCAGGCGCTCCCTTTCCAGCCCAGGCTGCTCGAGCTTCCGCCAGCAAGGTCACCTGCGGAGTGCCAGCTCCACCACGAAGCTTGAGCTGCTCCCTCCCCCGGCCACCCACCCTCACGCTGCCCTGCCCTGCCCAGGCAGGGGTGGCTGGAGGCAGCGATGGAAAGTACCAGAACTGAGTCCCTCCCTCTCCCAGCCTCTCCCGCCTCCCTGGCCCCCGCTGCCTCCCTGGCCCTCTGGCAGAGGCAGGTCAGCTGCAGATTCGCTTGAGAACCACGAGAAGGTCCGCTTGCACTTGGAATCTCGCTCTGGTCTGGATAGTCTCTCCTTGTGCACACAGCTGTGTGGGGAGTGGGTGAGCAGCACAATGGGGCTGGGAAGGAGAGAGCTGGAGTCGGAGTCTCAGCCGCCGAGGACGGGGCTCTGTCCAGCCCCTCCCAAGGTCCGCAGGGCCCGTCCCTGCCTGGCTTCCTCTTGCACCCGACCGACCGTGGGGCCTCTCCTCTGCCCGGAGTCAGAGGCAGCCTGGTTAATCTGGCCGACTCCTGGTTCTCCTTTAAGTAGCACTGAATGCGACTTCCTCCAGGAAGCCCCTGACTGTCTCCCACCCCGGGCTGTGTCAGGTGCTGTCTGCTGGGCCTGTTCCCGCACACTCCCTGCTCCCCTGGACTCGTGGCTGTCCTCTGACATTCTGTTTCGCCCTCACTGTGAGTCCCGAGCAAAGCTGTGTCCTTCCCGGGCCCAGGGCTGTGTTTCGCTGGATGCCAGAGCGTGTCTGTGGAGACTCACTGGGCAGATCATGGGGACCATGTTCCCAGAGCCCCGCCTCTTGGGGGCTCTGCCAGTCGCCTCTCGGGCCTGCCTTTGTGGGTCTGTGTCTGAAGGAGCTTTTCAGTCCTTCTGTGTTCACTTCCTTCCCTGCGCTGGCTGGTGGCAGCCCTTCTGGGTCCTGGCCGGTCCTGGCCGGACCCTTCCCTCCACTTCCTTGGGGCCGGGAGAGCTGCTCGTGCTGGGAGCCCTGGTTCCCCGGAGGGCCTGGGCCTGCCCTTGCACCAGGCTGTGAGCACCAGGCTGTGATGCCCCACATGCCCGAGCGCGTCCTCATGTGCTTCACAGGGCCTGAAGGACACCAGGGCGCATGAGGGGGGCTCGGCACCCTCAGGGCCTGAAGGCTTCGTCCCAGGGGATGGAGGGCGACCTTTTATGGCTCTGGGACGGCGGAAGAAAAAGCTCCCGGCTTCTACCTAGGCCGCCCGAGAGTGTGCTGCTCCAGAAATAGTTTTTGAAAAACAAAATGTAAGAATGTTTGATTCCTGCCCAAGAATGCATGTTATGTTCTTTAAAAAGGAAATGTCGGCGGCGCATTGGGGGACGGCGTCCCAGGCCGGCTCCAGCCTCCCCACCGGACGCGCGTGCATCCGGAGAGACCTGCGTGCCCTCTGACCTCAGGGGACTGCCCGGCGAGCTGCAGGGAGCTGAGCCAGGCCCGGAGAGCTGGAGGGGCGCCGGCCTGAGCCCCGGGGGACCTGGGCTCTAGCAGGTGGGCACCCCAACTTCTCGGCCTGCACATTTGTGAGCAGGGGACCTCCTCACCAGAGGTGTGGGGGGGCGGGGTGACAGTGCCTGCCAGGAGGGAGGTCTGTGAACGGGGTGCTCCCTTCTCCCCCTTCTCCTCCTGGCCCTCCCCCACTGTTCCTCCTCTCTGCTGCCTCCTCCTCTGTTCTCCGATCTCCGGCCCTGCCGTGTCCATCACCGCCTCTGTCCTCATCTCTGTCCTCAGGAGCACAGGTCTATGTTGTCACCTCTCCGCTTCCTTTTGCCGCTAATCCATCGCCCCAGCTGCGGCCCCGGCTGCTGTCTGCTGTTTCTACACCAGCTCTTCCTTGCTGCTGCCTCTGTCACTAGTCCTCGCCCTCCTCCCTGTGCTCCTCCACCCTCCCTCTCCCCCTCTCCTTCCTCCTCTCTTCCTCTCTCTGCCCTTCCATTCCTGCTGTGGCATCTATTACTATTTCTGTCGCTCATACTACTGTTTCTTTTTTGGTTGTTATTAATAAATATTTATTACTATTTATTGGCAAATGAAGTAATCCTTTAAGAAAGTCAGTAAATGTAGTTTAGTCGGAAGGAATTTTGCTATATTTTAGAACCTATTTATAATAACATCAACGAAAACAAATAGTTTCCCGCTAGTCCTCTTATTCCAGCTATTCATGTTGCAGCCGTGGTTAAGTCTCCTCTTCCCTCCTCCCTCCTCTCTTCTTCCTCCCTCCTCCCTCCTCTTGTGAGAAGGTGGCCATGGGCTGTTAAATACAGCCAGCCAGCAGGGGGCACTCACCATACAACCTGGGTCTTGGCTACCTTCCTGCAAATGCCATTCTGGACTCACCGTGCAAGGTGTGAACGTAATTTTCAGAACTTTATTTACTTGTTCATTCTCTCTGTTACTAATTTGTCAGCCATATACATGACTGTATAACTCTGGGGTGACACTTTTACCTCATCTGTGCATATGCTTCCCTCGCCCTGTCCCACGCTGCCCAGGTTGCGCCCTTCCTTGCTCTGCCCTCGTCCCTCCCCGGCCCCTCGGGTGACCGGTGCATTTGTCACTAAGTTTGATCACTGTTTTTGTGGACGTTGCCAGTATAGGACTTATCTTTCTTTTTGTTATTTATGTTCCATAGATTAGTGACACCACCCAGTCTCTGGCTCTCACTCTCTGACTTGCTTCACTCAGCATTGTCACCTCAAGGTCCATCCATTTCATCCCCAAGGGCACTACCTCACCTTTTTCAGTGGATAGTAGTATTCCACCAAGTGCACACTCCAGTCTCTTGATCGACACTCAGGCTGGTCCCTGCCCTGACTGTGGGCAGCGCTGCTGTGACACAGGACGGTGTATGTCTTTTCGTGTCGGCGTTTCATATTTGGGTAAATGCTCGGCAGAGCGCTGCTGCATCCTGTGGGGCTTCCATTTTTATTCTCCTAAGACGTCTCCAGTATTGTCCATGGAGGCCGCGCCAACCCGCATTCCCGCCTGCCCGTGTGGGCCAGACGCCCCTTTCCACCACACCCTCCCTCACACTAGTTGTCTCCATTCTTCTTGACCTAAGCCAGCCCTGGGGAGTATCTCGTTGTGGTTCTCTGCATTTCCCTTACAATAGGTGATGCTGGATGGTTGGTCAGGTGTTTGTGGGCCCGGCCATCGAGCATCTTCTTTAGAAGAAAGTCTGAGGCCTTTTGCCCATTTTTTGGCTGGGTCCGCTCTCTCTCTCGTTGGACTGTGTAAGTGCCTTGTATGTTTTGTCAGATGTGTGGTGTGCAAATATCTTCTCCCGTGCGTAGGCAGCTGCAGGAGGGGAGCAGAGGAAGGGCCACAGGGGTTCAGGGACCTGGAGGCGTGGCTCTGCACATGGGTTTGCTGAGGAAAGTCACTGGTGCCTCCCTGCCAGGTCCAACAATACTGCTGACATTCACTGTGGGGACTACCTGTGCATCATGGGTAATTGAAGCATCCCCAGTTTTTCCCCCATGTCCCCCCAAATGGCTCCCATGGGCAAAATCACCCCTATTTGAGCACCGGTGGTCAAGAAGTTCTGCTGCCTCTAGCCAGAGGCTGCCTGAGGCGGTGAGGACGGGGTTCACTGGCCCCCCTGGCGGGGTTCACTGGCCCAGAACTGAGGTCTCAGAGAAATGGGGCCTGACCTCTGGCGCCCTGATGCTGCGGGTGTCTTGGCATCTGCCTTCCTGGTGCCTCTCTTTTCCGAGTCAGCCCCTGTCCTTCACTAAATCTCTCTTCTTGAGTCAACCAAGTCGGTTTTGTGGCCTCTGCGGGCCAGCTCCTCACGGGCACAGCGATTAGTCTGCGGCTCTTATGACCCGGTGGCTCTGATCCCAAACAGAGCGTCTGCGCATGGTGGGGGTGGCCCAGCTGGCCCGAGACCACACCCCCTGGCTCCCAACCCCGGGTCCCGCTTCCCACTTTCTCATGTGCTTGACAACCTTCCTGTCACTGGAGGGTCAGTTGGGTTCGTTGACTCGAATAATCGGCACCCCGCTTTGAAGGGGGTGTATGTCGCCCAGACTTGGCTGGGTATATTGCTTCTGGAGATGACATCCAACTAGGAGACATATGTCTGGATGGTCTCCAAACTTTTATCTTTTCCACGTTTCAGATACAGTTCTTCCTCTCCAAAAAAGGAGTTGTTCTCTTTTTTTTTTTTTTTTTTGGACTTGGGGACTATCCGTTCTGTTTTCCTGGAAAGCTATCTGAGACTCTGGAGTTCTTCCACTCCCGGAGATGTGGAGTGTGGTCCGCTCTTGATGTCTGGAGATGCCTGTCTTGGTGGGCGTGTGGCTGCGCCCACCAGTCCTTCCCGCCAGACTCCTCCCGGGCTGTCTTCTCCAGATGTGGCAGACAGCTTTCTGTGTGCAAAATAATAGGAGAAAGGACTAGTAGTGGCATGGAGGTCTTCTAAAGAACTCATCAATCCTATGTTTAAATCATTTGACCATCTGGGAATGTCCTTTTGGAAATTACCATTAAGAAAAATCTCCCTTTCTTAAGGGTTTGTTGAGACTCACTAGTCCTGATACTAAGAGTTAGGCAATGTTCCTTTTTCACTCTGGCTGCCAGGAAGCTCATTGCTATATTTGATATTACACAAGATTCTGTGTTATTTATGCTTCCCTCCGTGTCTTGCATTTTCTCTCTCTCATCTTTTCCATTGACCATATGTACTATTCCTCTTGATTTTACTGGTCTGGTTACACTCTTTGATGTAGATTCCCCTAAAGCCCTTTTGAGAAAGAAATAGAATTGAACAACTTTTAGCCACTTGCTGCTCCTGTGAGATTAATGAGACTCTGCTGGGCATCTGAGCTGTTGAATCCTCTGATTCCACCCTTCCCCCCTTGTACACGCTGGAGTTTGATAAATGGGTCAGGTCCAGACATATCACAGACACTCATTAGAGGCTTGATTATTTTTCCTTTGTTTGCTAATCCTTGGTTCTTTGGATTAGAGAGGCTTCTGTGCCAAGATGCTTAGCTTGTTTCAAAGTGAGGGAAAAGGCATTTACTGGAGGGCTCATACATGGGCGATTGGCACGAGGCTGCCACAGCCCGTGGGGGCATCTCATTCCTCCATGTAGTTTGGTCTGCCCAGTATTTTAGGAGGCGGGGTCCCCCTGGGGTACCCAACAAGCAGCTCAGCCCCATTTGCCTCTCATCCCTTCAGGGCCACCATTTTAGTGATCAGTTTTTGCCTTGTTGTTATTTGCATTTCAGTTGCCTGCTTTGTGGTTATTAACCCATTTTACCAGTTGGTATAAAAACAGACACGCGTTGTGAATTATAGGACTTGTCTGATACTGAAGTCATCCTAGATTTTGCTTTTTCTTGGTAAACTCTGACTTCAGGACTTTTTAAAAAGATTTATTTATGCATACAAGTACTGGGGTACAGGCCAGAGGTGTGGGGGCGAGAGGATTCACTAGGGCAGATTGGGGAGCAGAACATGTGGGTTGATTGAAATCCACTGCTGAGGGGAGCAGCGGGGAGGCAGGAGAGGTCTGCTGCGCCCTGTGGGTCAGCTCCCTGGCCAGGGATGGAACTTGTGCTGCTGTGGCTGGCGATAACTTGACAGCACTGAGACTTTAATTCCTGTGCCACCAGAGAGGCCCTGACTTCAGAATTTTAATGGATGGTTGTCCAGTGTTGAAAGTCAGCATTAAATACTGCTGGCATTAAAATTTTAGATGTATTACAACTGGGCTTTGGAGGGCCTTACATACTGTTGATTGGAATGTGAACTGGTACACCCCTTTGGGAAGAGCACCTCAATAAACTGAACACAGAATTTTCTAGAAGTAGTTCTGCTGTAGATACAGATCTAAAAGAATTGATAACAGGTGTTCAAACACAACCTTGTGTATGACTGCAGTGACACTATTCACAGTGGTTCAAGAGTAGTCATTGTGAAATATCCATCGATGATGACTGGCTAAACAAACGTGGTCTGTCCATACAATGGAATATTATTCAGCCACAAAAAAGAACCTGCTATGACGTGGAAGAAACTTGAAACCAACAGGCCACATACACATGTCCCATAGAGTTGCAGTTTCAAAGCACATCCCCGGGATGTGAAGCAAGGGCTTCCTGTATTGTATGATGCCACTTATAGGTCAAGCTCACAACAGGCAAACCCACGGAGAGAAGGCCATTAGACTGCCAGGACTCGGGGCAGGCAGGAACGGGAGTGCTGTTTAGTGAGTAAGGAGTTTCCTTTTGGGTAATAAAATAGTTCTGGAACGAGAGGAGGTGATGGTTGCACAACACTGTGAAGGCACTAAATTCCTTTGAAATACGTACTTCCAAGACTGTAGATTTTTATGTTCTGTGTACTTTTCCACATACGCCCACACACAGGCCCAAAACATCCACGTGGAGCACTTCTGGATCAGAGGACTTTGTAGATTGAAAGACACACCAACTGGAAAAAATAGAGCCCGGCCATTCTTGTTTCAACAGGCTTTGCATAGATTCTTTATATCTGGGTATACTTGGAAAAATGTAGACTGTAGTCTCTTCCACACAGTTCCTCCAAGTGTGATTTATGGTCGGCAGCGTCTACAGGCCCTGTTGTCATCGGGAACAGGAATTCCTGGGTCCCAGGCCTCCTAAGTCAGGGTCTTGGAGGTGACCTGGATTCTTGACCTCCCCCAGCTCTTGGGGCTGCGCTGCTCACTGGGGTGAAGGGCGCGGCTTCCCGAGTCACCGTCGGTGGTTCTCCTCGGTTGTGTGCTGGTCACCTGGAGATCTGTAGCTGTGGGTCCCGAGCCCAGAGAGTGCGGTTCTTTCGATGTGGGTGAGGCTTGGCAACCACCTCTCTGACCGTGTCTGGGAGATGCTGGCGTGGAGGTGGGAGCTCCTCTGACACCTGCGAAGTCACGGCAGCAAAACTGATTTTCTGACTTGAGGGGGCGTGAATGCAGGTGTCTGGGCTGTCCTCAGGTGTTCGCGGCATTAAGTCTTGGACAGGGCTTGAGAATCTGCATTTTTAATCAGTTGATCCTGACTCAGGGGGGCTAGGAGACCACATTTGAAAAACACTGGTCCAGACAGCAAGTTCTCTGATGGCAGAGGACAGTGTTCTAGTGATCTTGCTAGACCTGTCACCCCAATAGGCTAAAACTGGGTTCCTTGAGGAAATGACAAGCCCAGGACTTGAACCCAGGTGATCAGTTGCATTGGTTAAAAGGCAGGCGATCTGGCTTAGCTGTCATCAAGCAATAAAAAGGAAAAAAAAAAGTCACTTGTGGTTTTGTTCACTGGTATGTGCTGAGACAGCTAAGGTAATCTTTGGTTTGATTAATAGAAGTATTGTGCCTAAAATGAGGGAGGGGATAGTCTCATGCCTACATGTATTATATAATATATAATATATAGTATAATATAATACTATAATATAGTATATTATATAATACATGTAGTTCAGATTGTCCATGGAGCATCTTTAGCTCTAGATGCACGCACTCTGGATACTCTGGGGTGGGGCGTGAAGCTGACATGCGTCGAGTAGCTACTAAATGTCAACTACACATCTCATTTATTTTAGCATTGAATGTTTACCATAACCTGGCAATGTGTGCATTGTTCCTGTGCTGAAGGTAAGTTAGGGCTGCCGGAAAGGGGGAAGACTTGCCTGCTTATTTTCTACTTTCTGGGTTCCCCGGTCAGCGCTGTGGCCTTGAGAGACTCCTTTGTGGCCTGAGGACAGAGCTGCATGGTTCCCAAGCTCAACATCTCGTGGACGGCTTCCAGCCCAGCGCTGGGATGACTATTTGCTTTGCGTCTCTGGTATGAGCCTGGTGTAATATTTACCAACTGGTCGGCTCTGTGGACACAGCGGCTGTGAGACTGTCTGTGTTTGCCCTGCTTGGCTTCCTGGCTGGGCCCGTTTCCATGGCGACGGCCTTTCCTGTGGCAGCCTGGAGGAGCGGGATCACATGGCGCCCTGTCTGCCTAGAGGCAGGCGATTTCTCGCGGCTCCTTCTTTGGGAAGGGGAGCGAGTCCCTCTCGTGATGCCCCACCATCTTTCCCTGTGTCCCGCAAGCGGTCGGTCTTCACAGCGTTGCGTTTGCAGGGCCTGGGGCTGCTACTGAGATGGTGGGGAGCGCGTTTCTCTGCAGGGACTAGAGGGTCTTAGCTGGGCAGTCGCAGATTCTGGAGGTTGGGATGGTCCCCGTGGGCCTTTCCGGACACGGCTGTTCCCCCTGGGTCTCTGCCTGCCTGCAGCTCCTCTGACGGCAGGGCCTCCCCCGGCCGCCGCAAGGTGAACCCCCACACCTCCAAGCGTGGGTGATCCGGAGCGGAGGGACTGAGCGCAAACACTTCTTAGATGTTCCACCCACAGCTTAAAACAGTGACGCCGCTGGGGGAACTGCCTGATGTTCCATTGGCTCGGTGCAGCCCACCTAGGACCCTCCCTCCCCCGGCGGTGCCCAGGCCTCACGAGGCCTCGCGCTCTTTGTTTCCGCCGTCTTAGAGTCCGCTCGGTTTATGCTTCCAGCACATTCGGACTTGGCGGCTGCAGCGTGCGTGCTCCGTGGGCACCCGCCGAGCCCCTGGCCCCTCCCCAGCCTCCTCACCCACGTCCCAGGCTCCCCAAACCCCCACCCCTGGGGGAACCAAGACGGCACCCGCCCTCGCGCCTGCTGCCCGGGGCCTCCTCCGGAGTCCTCTCCTAAGCCAGCGCCCTGGTTTCTGCAGCCACCCCCCAAGTCGCCTTCCTTCTTGCTGCTCCTTCCCCTGCCCAGTGCGCTGCGCCAGCCTGGGATCGGGGTTGTTTGCCTCAAATCCCGCGTGGGGACTGGTCGCGAAGCCCGGGGCGGCCTTGGCCGTCAGCGGCGCCCAGGACAGCCTGGGGCAGGCGGCTGTGGGAACGGGCCCTGTCGCGAAGGCTGGCCCCAGCGGGCCCGTGCACCCCGGAGCGCCGCGGCCTCCTGGTGTGCGCGGCAGCCGTGCGCGGCGCGCTGCAGCCCTCCCTGCCTGGCGTCGCCCCTGCCGCCTGCCCACGTGCTGCCTGCGCGGCCCGCGGACACCAGGGTGCCTTGCTGCAAGCCCTCTCTGGCCTTAGCCTCCGCGTCGGGCATGTCAGGGTCGGGGAGACCTGCCTGCCACCCACACTGCCCTGCCCAGCCTGAGCGGGCAGAACCTGGCGGCCCCCACCTGTGCCCGGCGGCCGGGCGCGCGGCTCCTCGGGGTGACGGTCAGTAGACCCTGCGCCCCAAGACACAGGCCCCCGGATGCCACAACCATAGCGTCACCTTTGGCGACGACTATAAAAATCGGTCCCCTCTGACCTAGAGTGGTCCGGGCGTAGCGTTCCCTGGCGTAGACTGTTCTGGGACAGAGGCCAGGCCGGCTTCGGGGTCTCGTCCCCGGGGCCTCAGTCCCGGGTTTCCCGTGGGGTTTGTGCTTGGTGCCATCTAGTGGCCGCACAAGGTAGTGCTCAAAGCGGAAGGCAGAGGCTGAAAACACAGTTTCCGATGGAATGACCCACCGCCTCATGGGCAAGTGCCCAGGCAAACAGGTTTGACCTGACGTGAGGCTGTTGAGGCCCAGAAGCTGGCCACAGGTCTAGGCGCCGTCTGTCGGGGCACCGCGAGGAAGGGGTGAGGTTTCAGGAGAGACTGAACATTTAGAATAACCACATAACGATAGCAGCTGTGAGAACAGGGATTGCCTCCCCCAGTCTCTTACCTTCACGGCTTTTCCAAGCGCCCCTCCAGGTGTCTCCTCCTCTAAGTCCCTCTTGCACGTGTCCCTCCTGTGTACACAGTGCTCCTCCGCAGCCGCTCCCCCTGCAGGAAGCCTGGGTCATGGCTCACTGGGACTCCTAACCCAAGGGGACTGCCTGTAAGCGGAGGCGGGACAATGCACCTGTTGTCTGCACTGTGATGCTTCTCCCCCTCTTATGGAGATGCCTCTAGAACAGCAGCTGTGTCCTGACTCACAATGACGGCTCCCTTTATTTTTGCCTTCACAGTGGTGAAGGAGTGATGTGCACCAGGAGAGCCCATGTTTTGAATTTTGGATCAGGGCTTTGAGATTTGCACTTTTAGCACAGTAGTCAATAAATTACATGAGAGAGTCAACATGTATAAATTGGCCTTGGGTTAGGTGATTTTGCTCAACTGTAGGTGAATATAAGTGTCCTGAGCATGTGTGTGGTCGTCTGGGCTGTTATAATGTACTAAAGCTTAGGTGTGCTGAATGCATTTTGACTTATGATATCTTCATGGGTTTATCAGAATTCACTCCATCCTACTTGGAGGAAGCTCTAGAGTGGGTTTATCAAGGATAGAGGGTCTATATTGTATTTCTGGTCTCCCACACCCCCTGAACTTTTCTCATTTAATCAGTGAAAAATGATTTCTAACATCTCATCTGCTAATTAATGACCCACTAGAGCAGATTTAAGTAGAGATGTTTGACATGCTTGAGGTGGAAGCTTCTGGAGCTTGGACCCTGCCTGATTTGAGTCCCTGGAGGCTCTTCCACTCTTCCTGGGGGCAGACCCCTGGCCAGAGAATTAGCTGCCTGGGGGCACAGAATGAAGGGAGCTGGCAGACTTGCACTCTATAGCTGCAAAGCTCTCTGTGTCACTGTTCTGTGCAGCATTTGAAAGTAAATTGTAATTCCCACCTCGCCCTCAACCTCATTGTTTATGTAGCTGGTGCTCACTCAGGTTTGTAAGAAACAGCCCACTTCCCTTCCCGCTCCTCTCCCGTGCCCTCCTTCGCTGGCCAGCCCCTCTGCTCTATGATTTTTTAAAAAGATTTTATTTATTTATGCACACAAGAGCTGGGGTGCGGGCCAGAGATGCAGGGGGTGAGAGGATTCACCAGGGACAGAGCAGGAAGGAGAAACAGGTAGATCTACTGAAATCCATGGCTGAGGGGAGCAGCGGGAGACTGGAGATCTGCTGCACCATGTGTGTCCCCTCCCTGGCCTGTGATATTGAAGTCACGCTGCAGCGGCTGTGGATGCTCCACAGAGCTGCGCCTTAACCCCTTGTGCCACCAGGGAGGCCCTTGTGTCATGACTGTTTTGCTAGATGCCGAGAGAAGACAACCCTTTCAGCCCTGCTTGCAGGCTGGGGACCAGTTCTCCGGGCATCTTTGAAATGCAGGCTGGTTCCTTCTGCTGACTTCCTGCATCTCAGCCTTCAAGATAAACTCTGATGGCGGCAGCCCTCTCGAGCCTGGCGGCTGACTTTCCTGCAGATTGATTCTATCGATTGCCACCCATTGACCTCTGTGGCCGCCCCTCCCCCTCAGGGGGCTGACATCTGCTGTGTCCAAGCGTCAGGGCATGAGCTCAGCCTTGAAGTAAACAAGCCGTGCTCAACACCCTCGTGCGGGAGGGGCGGGGCCACCCCACAGGCTGAGGGGGAGGCTGGAAGGCCAAGTTCCTTTCCTTTCTGATGGGTTCTGGGGTCCCTTTGGGGACCAGGAGCCCGGATGTGCCTTTGAAAGGAGCAGATAATTGGGCTGGAGGGAGGGGAGGGCTTGCAGCAGAACGAACCCTGCGTGCTCTAGCAAATCTGCTGAAGGAGCTGGGATGTGGGGACCCGTCTCTCTGTTGGGGGTCCCTAAGGTTGTGAGGTTCCACTCTGCCTCTCTGTGTTCTTTTCTGCAGTGATAACAGTTGTGGCTAATGGTCACTGAACTCTTCAGTGTGCTTAGCACGCAGCGATGGGTGCCTGCAGACACTGCTTCGTGCACCATCACAGCAAGAGGCCGAGGCTTTGCAGGGCGAATGCACTTGGCCAAGCCCAAGGCCACCGGGACTGCCAGGGTCCAGGCAGGACGGGACTGTGAGGGTGCGCTCGCTCCGAGTGGCCGCCAGGGGGCGCGCAGAAGTCGTTATTGAGAGAGGGTGGGCGGCACCCAGGGCTGGTGTCTCCTAGGCATCCTGGGAAGTTCCAGCCACAGTGTTTCCAGCGCAGGGGTGCGGTGGCCGGCTGGCCTGCATTCAACCACTTGGTCACCTCGTCCCAGAAGTCTGCCTGCGTTTAAATCCCGCTCCACCGCCGCCGAGCTGCTTGGCTCCTACAAATAACCGGACCTCGCTGCTTCGCTTTCCTCCTTTGCAAAAGGCGCCAGTAACACTAGCTGTGGTTTTCTCCAGGCTTGCACGAGTTTGTCCTCACGAAGCGTTTAGAGCGGCGCCCGGGGCTTCGGCAGCGGTGTGTGTTTGTTGAGAGACTTAATTACCCGACCCAGGCCCGATGCAGGAGCTGTCGGTGTCTTAGCTCAGCTGAGGCTTTGGGCTTCTGTGGCCTCATAACCTTGAGGTTATAAGGCTGTGATTTTAATACCGAACGGAATAATTAGGTGATGGCTGACTGGGGCCTGGGCCTGCACCCTGTGACCCACAGCACCTCATTTTATTTAGCAATTAACAAGAACAAATTCACAATTAAGAGTGGAGATGAAAACGTACGCTGCGCTTTTTGTTAATGAGCATTTTCTCATCATGGGAGCGAGTGTGGCGCCTTAATTTAGTTCCTGTGAAAGCTGCAGGCCCTTGGTGGGGTTCAGGCCGGCCCTTGGGGGAGACTTCTAGGGGAGGGTGCAGGAGGAGGCGTGGCTGGTGCTCAGAGCTCACTTGCCCCAGGGCTGAAAGACCTTCGGCAGGCCTGAGACGCCATCAGGGCCACAGAGCATTTCCCAGAGGGCAGGCGTCCCCGCAGTCCGTCTCCCTTCTTGGGGTTCTTCTCCTCGTGCCCAGCCTGGCTCACGGCACCTCCTCGGACTCCCGTCCAGGACCTGGTGGGGGCCGGCTCTGCCCTCCGCCGCACTCTTGCTCTGGGCTGGCAGTGCTGCGAGCAGGTGACAGGTGCTTTGCTAATGGTGACCCGCGCGGCTTGTTCTTATAAGGGAAGGGCCAGAGGGGCGCGACGGGGTCACCAGCAGGACCCCCAGAGGAGGGCGACCTGCGGACTGGGAGTGCGTTCCCGGCTGGACAAGGGGGACTTTTCCAGAAGGACGTCAAGTCGCCGCTTTGACCGTGCTTTAAGTGCCGTGCCAGCTCGCCTGTCTCGGAGGCTCCGCCCAGCGGCTACTGTCTCTGCTGGTCTCCCCACCCAATGTCCCGGGGAGTGGGGTGCGCTGAGCAGGGAGCAGTAGGCCTTAATAACACCGTGATGCCATTATTAATTAGTGAATTGGCACTCAGTACCAATTATTAATAACTAGTAACAGTAGCTGCTGTTTGTTGGGAAATTCTGAGGCACCAAGGACAGAGCCACATTCGTCCAGGGCATCACCGCTTTTAACACTCATCTGGTACAGGCAACCCCAATATGAGATGGGGGGGCCGCCTGTGGGTCCTCACCCACCGCGTAAAGGGACTTACGAGGAGAACCACCCGCAGGCACACAAACGGTTAATGCGGGGCTTATTTACACAGAGGGATGACAAAGAAATGAGAAACTCAGGGAGGGAGGAAGAGGATAAATAGGTGAACATGTCCTAGCAGTTCAGCTGAGCTGGGACCCCAGCAGCTCGCTGACAGAGTAAGAAGCCCAGCACCCCCAGGCTGCCGTCTGGCTGTGCCCCAGGTCCGGCTGCTCAGCCAGGTCGCAGTGGCCCCTGGTGGTGCGGGTGGCCTGGGGCCCACAGCCCTTGGTGTTCTGGAGCTTTTTGGTCTGGGGGCGGGTGGTCCAGAAAATCGTGTTCGTGGGGTTCACTCAGGACGCCCTTCCCCCAACAACGCCAACCATGGGATAGTGGGGGGTGACACCAAGCAAAAGTTGCTGTTTGGGGCTGCGCACTCTAATCGCCGCTGACAGTCCACGGGCTCAGGTCTTCGGCCCAGAGCCGGTGTGGCCCAGAGGCGGGGAGGGCGGGGCCCCCCTCCCATCCACCCTCTCCCCCACCCCCATCCCCACCCCCACCCCCACCCCGCTCCTCGGGTTCCCAGCCCTCCTGCCGCTCTGAGGGAGCTGTCTACCCAGTGCGCACATGTCGGTCTGGAATGGACTGCCGCCAGGGCTCAGGGTCTGAGGAGCGGGGCGCGGGGAGGCAGGTTTGCGGGGCCGCCGGGGGGCAGAGGAAGGGAGAGGCCCCGAGGCTGCTGACGGAGGTGGGCGCTGTCGGCGGAGGGAGCTGGACAGACAGACGCTCTGTGGGCGCCCCTCCGGACAAGGGCTGCGCCTGCGCGCTGGGGTCCTTCATCTGGAGGGACAAGACTGCTGGGAGGAGCCGGCAGTTCTGGGATGAGACGAGGGGTGACAGGGCGACAGAAACACGGGTACACTTGGCCCGAGCAGAGGCGGACGGGCTCGTCCTGGGCGCGGGTTTCAGCTTTTGGGCCTGTTTCCCCCGTGCCTCCATCGCCGAGCACTCGCTGGGGGCACTGAGCCATCGTGAGCACGGGGCCTGGGCCAAGCCTGACCCGCGCCTGCCGGTGGCCTTGGGACCCTCAGGCACCCCGCTGTGTCCGGGCTTCGAGAGGGGGCTCACACGCGGTCACGCGCCGCTGGGCGCGTTGGGCCTCGCGGGGCACTGGACGGCGCTCGCCGGCCGCTGGGGCCTGGGGGCTGACCTGCGCCCTGGGTTTACAGCGCAGTAAAAAGAAACAGACCGTGCGCTGACTAGCGCCGCTGTGCAGAATCCTTCACTGGCGACAAGGCGAAAATGTCTCAACTATAAAAGGACAGGTTGGGCAGGGAATAGCTAGTTTCCCGACAAGTAGGAGTTTGCATTCTTAAAGCTAAAGGGTTTTACTGGCTTTTTGTTGACAGTTTTGAGACGAATTGCTTTTATATTTTCAAAAACGGTGTTGCGATCGGCTTTTCTCTTAAGGACCAAAAAAAAAAAAAAAAAAAAGGATTTGTTTGCACTGACAGCATGAGCGCCACAAAACAGATTCTCATTCATTCATTTGTTCAGACGTTTACCTGTTCATTCACGTGCTCCCCCACTCACCTGGCCACCCATTCACGTGCTCCCCCACTCACCTGGCCACCCATTCACGTGCTCCCCCACTCACCTGGCCAACCA
>JAGFMF010011663.1:3742999-3761528 GCA_019455555.1 Galemys pyrenaicus | reverse complement strand
CCCATTCACGTGCTCCCCCACTCACCTGGCCACCCATTCACGTGCTCCCCCACTCACCTGGCCATCCATTCACGTGCTCCCCCACTCACCTGGCCACCCATTCACGTGCTCCCCCACTCACCGGGCCATCCATTCACGTGCTCCCCCACTCACCTGGCCATCCATTCACGTGCTCCCCTACTCACCGGGCCATCCATTCACGTGCTCCCCCACTCACCTGGCCATCCATTTACGTGCTCCCCCACTCACCTGGCCATTCATTCATATGTCCACGCACTCACCTGGTCAGGGTTCCTCTGAGTTGACTCAGTCCTCGACCTGGAGCACGAACCGAGGGAGACAGGCAAACCCAAGCCAAGTTGCTGACGTTCTGGGCGTACAAACAAGTCCCCAGGAAAGCGTGTGTCATCGAGTGCTCAGTGCGATGAGGAAAAAGCGATTTGCCAGAGGAGAAACTAACCCTGGAGATGATTTCTGCGAAAGGGGTAGGCAGTTACTACCCCCCTAACTTCCACTCCCCTGCGGTCTCTCCTCCGCCCAGACCAGCCATCAGCGCTGGTCCTGCCTCAGGCGCCCTAGTCGGGAAAACTAAGGATGTAAGAAGGGAGAGGAAAGTGACCCCTGACTCCGTGTGGGGGCAGGTGGCCTGCGGGCTGGGGTCAGGCGCCCTCCTGGAGTCCCGTTGTCCGAGGTCTGCCTGGTCGCCGGGGCCGATCTGCGGCAGGCCCGGGCTCGCGCGTCGCGGGCTCCTCAGCCCGTCCGTCGGCAGGGGGCGGTGACACGCCCGGTTGCTGGACGACCACTGGGCGCGACCACGTGGGGACAGCCCAAGTACCGTTCGTTGGTTTTCGTCTGGCTGCGCCTTCTGAGCCGGGCCCTGGCTGCTCCCTCTCTCTCGGCACGAGCTTGCGCCCTGCAGGCTCCCAGTAGGAGACGGCGGACGAAGGATGCAGACTGCCTTTCTGCATCTGTGTCCGGGGCTGGGCCACAGCCTGTCCCGAGGCCGGGAGCGGCAGGGGCGGAGGGCAGCCAGCAGGCGGCGCCCCTCAGGTGGACGGCTGGAGACTCACCTGTGGGGTGTCGCTGCAGCTCAGTGGGGTGAGTGGCACTGGCCGTCTTGCGCACCCCCCCGCCCCCCAGGGCTGGCTGCGCCCTGGGAAGGAGGCTGCAGAAGCACCTGGACAGCACCTGAGCAGGAGCCCCACTCTTCCCGCCTGTGTCTCCAGCGCCCTCTGCTGGCGGCATGTAGCATGACGCCGGGTCCAACGCGAGTCTGCAGGTGCGGGCCAGGAGGTCTCCGGCCCCTCCAGCGCTGCGTCTGGGCTTGGGGCCGCTCGTGGCAGCCACGGAATGGACGTTCGCTGAGCGGCTGGACGCATACGCGACGGGGTGGCTTTTCCTGGGTCTGGGCTGTTCCAAACACAGGTTTCATCTACAGAATACTCTCTCCAAACGCCCATTTACTAAGTTTAAAATTAATTGAATTGCCCTGTTATATCTTCCCAGGGTTCATATCACGGATCAATCGGATCCAAATCCATTAAGGAATTGAGCAATTCGGTGGGAAAAATTAATTAAACTGGTTTGAATCGATCAGTTGTTGATCACTGTCCCTGGCTGAGCGTCGCTGTGATAACCAAGTGAAAACAAGAGCGGTAGCTCTTTTTAAGACTAGAGTGTTAACCAAAGTTTTGCAGGCAGGCCAAGAAGACGGTTACCCAGAAGGCCGACGACACAAATAACTTGAGGAGCAGAATGAACTGGACTCAGGCGACAAGTGTCGGTTCCAGACTGCAATGCGGGGAGTCACCCTGGCTACGCCATCTTGTGGCTGACTCGGGAAGTGCAGGAGCGGCAGCGACCTTGGACTGCGCCAGCGTGGACGGGGCACTTGGCCATCCGCCCCCCGGAATGCAGAACCGTGCACTGCCCTTTGGGGAAGGGTCGCCCACGCGTGAAATTTGGAAGGTGTGTACACTGAGAACCACACACATTTGAGAGTCTCCATGTCAGCTCATCGGGGCTAAGTGGGCATTTTGGACTCGTGTGGATGTTCTCAGGTTCTGGGCTCTGAGTGCCTCTGTCTTGAGGATGCACTTTCAATGCAAGGTGGACGCCAGGGGGAAGGAGTTTTGGACTTAGGATCATACACGTGTCATCTCCCTCAAGTACCCCAGGGCCTTTGCACATGCAGCACACTCTGCCTGGGTCTTCTGCCCCTTCACTCCTACTTGTTCATGGCACTGTCACGTACCGCCTCGCGGGGCTGGCCACTCTCCCTGTGTGCAAGGGATGAGGTGCCCGCTCTTAGGCACCGACCCCCTCCCTTTCCACTTACTGTGCAAATTTACATGTGTGGTGATTATTCGGTAGGTGTCCATCTCCCTGACGAGGCTGTAGGGCTGTGATGGCAGGAGTGTGATGTGATGCTTCTGCAGTGCCCGTGATGGCAGTTTCAGCAGGTGTTCATGACCGTGGACAATGAATGAATGAATGAATGAATGAATGAATGAGTCGTGTCTCCTGGGTTTGACCTGCTGGTTGTATTTGGAAGGCACTTGGTTTCCTACGTCTGGGGAAATAACACTCCAGAGGACTTGGTGCATGGGCTCCCCTCAGCCTCCAGCACAACCTCTGGCATACAGGAAGAGCTCAATAAGTGTTGTTGACTGAGTTAATGCTGAAGTTTGGGGCCCGAGTTTTCTCTCTAATGTTTGCAGGCTCGGCAGTCTTGGTGAAGCTGTAGCCTGTTTGGACTGCAGCAGTCAGCGTTTCTGGTATTACTATTTTATAGTGGGCCCGACCTCCACTTACTAGAGGTTTGACAAGACACCTCTACGTGCAAGTCTGCTTCTATGCAAAGCAATACTGTGCAACATCTCCACGCTATTTCAAATGTTAATACAGAAAAGCTATTTAAGTAGCTTTGCCTAACTTAGCAATACTAGTTATCAATAAGTGCTTGTCGTGGACCTTTTACTTTTCTCAAGGAAACATGGAAATCACATTCCTGACTTCAGAATCAGTGGATACCAAGTGCGATCATGCACCCTAACACTGGATGGGGTACAAGGAGGCACAAGACTCCTTTACCTTCATTTTCCCTCTGGTCAAAAGAAAAACGTGCAGACTCAGTCGTGGCCACCAGGTGGCACTGTTGTAACAGCTTTGATTTCTGGGTTTTGGTTTTTAACAAAATGAATCTGGAGGTGAGAAAAATGGGTTGCATTAAAGAGGGAAGCATTGCTTGATAATGGAGTAATGTCTGTCGTAAATGATATTTTAATGTCCGGGGTCTTACGCTGGGGAATCAGGAAGGGGAATTTTAAAACATTCCTTTAGATTCTTAATTTGGAAACATAAGAACCAGGTAAACGGAGGGTAAAAGCTTTATTTGCTTTATTACAACAGAATTTATCACAGTGTACAACTTTCCCTCTTGGAGATCCATTTTGTGTCCTTAAGTATTTTGACAGTTGATGTGTGTTTCTCCCTTCTTTTTATAAACGAAGGCTCGGGTTGGTGCACAGACATTTCTTGCTTATCTAACGCGGGCCTTGGCCTGCGGCAGACGCGTCATCAACGCAGAATCAAAGCTCCGCATCCGGCAGAGAGGCCCAGGTGAGCCGGGGGAGCACCGCGGCCAGGGCAGGGGCTGAGGACCCAGATGGTGGCGACTTCGCGGGGCTCGGACTTCCACGCCTGTGCCTGTGTCCGGGTCTCCGGGATGGATCCCACCACACCAGCCGCCCACCCGCACACCCGCTGCCCCAGAGTCAGTCCAGTCGAGCGCCTGGTTTCCCTGGCGGTGTGGTGGCTGTTAGGCACCTGGGCGGCTGGTTCTGGGCAGCTGGGTGGAGGCCGGAGGGCCAGTCCCGGGGCTGCCTCTGCAGCCGCGTGCCTCCCTGGGGCTGTCTGTCAGGGCTCTCTCCCCAGAGCCCCACCGCCTGGCCTGATGGTCTCGCAGTTTGCTCTTGGAGGACACCGTGGGAGCTGCCAGTCCCCTGTGGGCGTGAAGCGGCGCTGCCCAGTCCTGAGCCGGATGCTCTGCCGGGCAAGCCGTGTAGTGAACTGGCGTCTGAAGGTCAGACCACAGCCGCCAACTGCACCCCTGCGCCTGCAGGGCCTTTTCTTTTTCGTAAAATCTGGTGTGAACGCTCAAGAGTGACCACGGTGTCACCTCTTAACCCTCTCAAAGACCCTCGCGGGAGTGGGCTCTGGCTGGCCAGTCCTCCTGCTTGTTCTTGTTTTGGTGCCAGTAGCAAAGTTTCCTTTTCACTCTCTGAAGTGTCTGAAATGACACGGTCACCTGAGACAATGCCTTAATTTCATGGAAGAGGAAACTGAGGCACAGGGAACACAACTGTCTCACCCAAGTCTCCTTGCGGGCAGTGATGGAGCAGGATTCGTCTCTCAGCTCAGGCTCCGAGGCCAAGTCCTAAGAGGTTTCTTCTTCTTCCTGGCAGGAGGTGGGCCCCTCTCCCGCACATTCAGCTGCTCTGGGGCGCCAGGCACCCCAGGGACCTACTCCCCATTGTTTGGACACTCTGGAAATCTTCCTCTGCAGATTGGTGTTTTTTTCAGGAGCATTTCAATGTGTTAGACAGTCCTGGTCCTTGGAGCACAAATTTCATTTTGGGGAAAACCCAAAACACTTTCAGAGCCAAGTCTTATGAATGAGGTGGGAAATTATGCTGGGGAACACCGTTTTGGAGCCAAACCAAGGTTTAGTTTGAATTGGTAGATTGTTTCTTTGTTTGCTTGTTTGGCTGGCGAAACTGGCTTAGAAGAAGATTCTCCAGGCGTCATTCTGCAGATGTGTTGAACAGGGACACCAGCATTTGAATGGATTTCATTTCCCAAAGTCAACGATTTTTCTAAGTCTCCTTTTATCCTGTCTGCTGGCTGTGACCTACTGTGTAGCTAAACATACGGCACTGGGAATGAGCAACTGGGTTTGCCTAGGTCGTTGAAATTCCTGACCTTAAAATCAATTCTTTCACCGGAAGTCAGATGCCTGTCAGTCAGGTTTCCAAGCCTTTTTGGCCCCCTAGGGAAATTCCAGGGGGTGCAACTGTTCCACATTTAAAGACGAAATGTCCAGGTCACCTCTGTGTGTAGTACTCGGTACTTGTCTTTCAACTGATGTTTTGGCTGCAGAGTAATCATTAGGCATTTTAAATTGCACTTTCTAATTTACAAGACAATGCCAATTCTATTTTCTTAATGAGGTTTGAAACAACCCAGGGAATCAAGTGAATCTGCTGTTATCACCCTGAGTTACAGGTCCAGAAAGGGAGGCTCTGAGATTGGGTCTTGTTTGTGGAGACAGGGCCAGTGTGGCATCTGGGCTGGGGGCGCCCAGCCCAGGGGTTGAGTTTCCCACTGGATCCTTTCCACTGGACTGTATTTCTTCCTCTCAACTGTTTTATTCTGAGAGGTACTCAGCCTCTTGCGTTCTCTATTTTTATGTTTGCTGGACTAAAATTCAAGTTGTTATTTTCATACTGTTCCGGAGGCCAGAAATTCGAATAAATTCTTAATGAGCCAGTCAAGAGGTCAGTGGGGCCACTTCCCTCTGGGGGGTCCAGAGAAGAGTTCATTTGTTGTCTTTTCCGGTTTCTAGAGCTGCGTTCATTGAATCCCTTGGCTCATGGTCTCTTCTTCCTTCTCCAGGACCTGCATGGTCTCAGCTTCCATGCTCTGTCTCCTTATTGTCTTCCTCTGTGTGGTTAGATGTTCCTCTGATTCCCATGTATGAGGGTACCTGGGTGGCATCACAGCCCACATGTCATCTAGGACAATTTCTCCAGTGGACGCTCCTTAACTGACCTGCAAAATCCTTTCATTAATATTTTTGCCATATAAGGTAGCACTTGCCTTTTAAGGGGGAGCTCCATGGGGAGTCACTCATCATTCTGCCACATTCACCTCCTTGATCTCGAAGCTTCACTTCCATCCCTCATGCACCATGCAGTCACCCCATTACAACTCCACCTTAAGTCTCACCCATCACAGTGTTGTGTCGGATCCAAGCATCTCACCTAAATATTTTTAGCTCAGAAGTCTCACATTCTGTCATCTTGACCATCTCCACTGGGTGCATGTGCAACTGTTGGCATAATTCACGGGCAGGAAAGTTCCCTGTTTATCAGTGCCCCATGGAACTAAAGGACAAGTAGTCTGCTTCTAAGGGGGCAAGATAAGGACAGCGGTAATGGACAACTATGTCCCAAAGGGAGAAAAGGGAAGGAAGAATGGCATCCTTGACCCTAAGCTACTTCAAACCCCAGCAGAACGACCCCATTGAGCCCACTGCCTGGAAGAGGCCCCTGGTTCCTGGATCTAGCCCTCAGCTCAGACCTCATCCAGGGACCATTCTCCCTTCCTTTGTTATAGCCTCTGTTCACAGCTGAACAGTTTTATGAACTTTAGAATAGGTTTCTGGCCTGCAGAATTTTGAGAGTCCTGCTGCTTTCCTTCATGTCGTTCTCTCTATGTCCCTTTCGGTCCAGATGGGCAGTATTTCTGCTTATAGAACATTCTCAGAAATCATGGTGGTCTCCAGGGTTTGCCATGGGGTTCCGTCATTAGCTAACAGGATTCTGCAGGTGTTTCTTAGATGACCTCAGTACCTGAGGCTTCTGAAGTCTGGCCGAGGGATCTCTGTGGCAGGTGCCTAATCTTTTTGGTGCTAAACAGAGACTGTCCAGCCACATTTGACCTTCTCTGCAGATTATGATTTCCTGACAGCCAGTAGCCTATCGCCTAACTTTGGCTTTGGCTGAGGACTTCCCAAGTCATCAATTCTTGTTTCTTTTTCTTTTTTGTTTTTGGCCCTTGTTTGGTCTCTTTCCTTTCACTTTGTACTTTGAATCATGCAAAGACATTTGAGTCTTTAGCAAAGACATCAGGACATATCTCCCCCACTTTTGTTCTTCAGTCAGATATCCATGCTCAGAACCGACAATTTCTTCTTTCCATGCAACTGTAGGTCAGGGCGGTGCCTGCATCTCGCCATGGTTGCCTGGCATCCAGGCCCCTCCCTGCAGTGAGGTCCTGCCCCCTGCCTCAGGGGGTCTCCTCCCCTCCCCACTGCTGGGCCACTCCTCCTGACCATCTTCTTGGATGCAGGACCCGCGCTAGTCAAGAAGATGCATGTTTTTAAAGGCAGCTTATCTGTATGACATGAAGAGAAGCAAGAACATCTGATGTTTTTAAAAATAAATATGGCATTTATTTAACTCTTTGGAAAGATAAATAATGCAATAAATGCCAAAAAGCAAAGCAAAACAACTCCCCCCCCCCACTCCCCGACATGTTAAAGGATTGATCATCTTCAGGCACAACAGTGTAGGTTAACGGACATAAAGCAATTGTTTTTATTATTTCTATCTTCCCTCCCCTCCAGCTTTAACTACAAGAATGTCTTTGAAAACTGAGTTGCTAAGAACTCACTCTCAGCCCTGAGATTTTCAAGTTGCTTCTAAAGAGAGAACTGCGATAGGGATGAGAGGCAGGAGCTGCCTTTATCTACCATGTGGTAAAAACAAAGGACTCACCTTTCAATTTCTCCTTTTTCACCCCTGAAATACATAGGACATTCCATTCCTTGAGGACATAGAGCCAGACTATCTGCCTGTATAGAAGATTGGCAATTGTGGTGTGTGTGTGTGTGTGTGTATGTGCGCATGTGTGTGGCACAGGGGGCATTCTTGATATGTGTGAGCCCACTGAGAAATTTAAAATTTATGGGAATTTTTCTGGTGCATTAAGCAATCAACATGTCACCTTGACACATACATTCTCCTTCATAGCCACACAAAAAATAGCTCATGGTCTGATTCAATATAGCACACATTGATTCTGGTGCCTTC
Organism: Galemys pyrenaicus; assembly: GCA_019455555.1. NCBI lineage: Eukaryota > Metazoa > Chordata > Mammalia > Eulipotyphla > Talpidae > Galemys > Galemys pyrenaicus. The sequence goes on along the minus strand of JAGFMF010011663.1, from coordinate 3,753,651 downwards.
TGAACCCCACTAAAGTGATGGAAAATGAATGGGAAAGTTATAAACCTAAACAGACCAAAAGCCTGGGAGAGGAAACAATACTGAATGAAAGACATTAACAAATATTTGGGAAATAAAAAGCAGATGGACAGGAGGGAGCTGGGTTGGTAGGGCCAGAAAGCTGGAAGGAAGAGCCTGGAGGTAAGACTCCAGCAAAAGCCACCTCTGCCCCTAAACCTTGGTGACTTGGGACCACAGATCCCTCTGAGGACCGATGTGAAGAAGCGGCTCAACAGAAGGTAGCGCACATGTGTGACCATCCATCTTGCTCTGAGTAGCTCTAAATTTAGGATCATCTCCAGTTATGGGGCTGGCTTCTGCAAACTGTACTCCAGCTTGTCCACAGGCCCGTGACCTGGCCGTGTCCATAAGACACACTCCTGTAGTATTCACTTGAGAGGAGGATGTGTGTGTGTGTATGTACATGTGTACTTTTGAAGCAGAGGATATGGGAGCTTATGATTGACCAGTAGTTGAAAGATCTGGTTTCTTGTAAGGAATTGCATCGGTGGGAGCTGGAACAGAAGGACGTCAGTGCTCAATCTGGCGGTGTCTATGAACGTTTCCTCATCAGACCTCAGACACAGTTCCAGAAGTTTATCCTGGAGTCTGGTTCATCGGCCTTCCCAATAGGTCAGTAAACGACCCACCATTGAATAGATGCCTTTCCCACTGTAACTGCTGGAGTCCATTTTCTATTGACTACAGTTAAAAAAAAAAACAAAACAAATCAACCAACCCTATTATCCCAGATGCCCTATCCCAGTCTGCAGGATCAGATAATGAATTCTCCTCCATGGTATCTGGAGAAAGTTTGTCTCTGCAAAAACTCAATTAGTGGCGACCAGATGCAGGTCATCGGGAGCAGTGGTTAGCAGGCTTCAGACATTAAGTTGAAATGAGGTGGGGAGACTTTCCAGCCCTCTTCTCTATCCCCAGCACTATTCCCAGCACTTAAGCGGCCCTGTATATGCCCTTCCCCGACCCCAGGGAGAGGTAGAAGGATATTATTGGGAGTAATTGATCACTTCAAGGGAAAAGACTTCCAGCCAATTAGACAAATTTCTACCCAATCATGTTCCAGCAAAACCTTACCTACTTATAGAGATTTGTCGACCAGTTCTCCCTTAAATATAACAAGGCGTGCCGAGATCATCAGACTTTAGGGGAAGGTTTCTGTTCTGAAAGGAAAGCAAGCAAAGCAAACACTGTCAGGAAGTGAACGTAATGAATCCAGTAATAATGAGATGAGCAGATGGCAACTTAATTAAAAATGTTATAATTAACATTGTCAGAAGGCAAAGAGAAGGCATTTCATTAATGAAACGAAATACGATACTATTTTTGAAAGAACTAGAAACAAAGAGTTCTTAGAAATTAAAAATATTAAGCAGAAATGAAAAAAAAAATCATTAGCTGGTTGGAAGTTAACCTTGAGGGATTCTCCTGGAAAGTAGAATAAAAGAATAAAGATACAAAGCAGGAGAGAAATGATGAGAAAATGAGAAAATCAATCTAGCAGGTCCAACAACCAAGAGAGATACCAAAGGGCAAGAATTAAAAAGTATAATATGTATAGATAAAGAAATGAAGAACTTGAATGTTCACATTGAAGAGTCTGTGTACATCAAAGCATAGTACAATGGCGTTTCAGAAAACGGGGGATAAAAAGAGAAGGTACTAAAAACTTCCCAAGAAGAGTAAAGGGGTCACACATCAAAGGATTGGTAATCAAAATGAGATGGAACTTTTCAGCAGCAAACTTGAAAGCAATTAGTCAGGGAGCAGTATCTTCAAAGCTATGAAGGGGATTCTGACCTGCAATCTCTCAGCCATGTCTGAAGGTAGCTTGCAGACATGGAGAGTCTCAAAGCATTTACATCTAGGGAGCTGCTGGATGATTTGCTCCGAGAAGCAAAGACAGAATGGTAGAGACGGGGGATCCAACTCTGAGATTCTTAGGATAGTGATGAAGGGCTTTCCTAGGATGGCAGCTGTTCAGAGTCAAATGAGCAGAAACAGAGACCACTGACCACTGCCCCCCCCAAAAAAAAAAACTAATGGTTTTATGGGGGAAAATATGGTACTTACAGATTTCCTAAGAGGTTGGGCCATTTTGAGAGGAGTTTTATAATTCCCTCAGAGTCTGAGAAACTGAGTAGATTAAAAAATAAAGGCAATCACTAACTTTAGGGAAAACACAAATTTCAGAGGAAATGAAGAAAGTGGAGGTGAAATGAATATGGGAAGGGTGGAGGCATAGAGTGTAGGAGTGCTAAAACAAGGAAATCAATAAATAATCCTTAAAATAGTCAAAGAAGGCATAAAAGTATATGTGTAAGAAACAAAAAGATAATTGCTGGAAAAAGGTTGAAAGAGTTGAAAGTTCTAGACTTTGGGTAGCAGGGTTAAGAGTAGGAGCGGAGACTGTTCTTTCGCACGATAGACCTTTGAGATTATTTATTTTTAAAAACAGTGAATGTGCATTACTGGCTAAAAATTCAAAATCGGCCCAATCTTGACAAAAATTCTTGGATCAGCAGGAGCACTCATACTCTGTTAGTGGAAGTGTAAATTAGAGCAGTCGCTTTGGAAACCAATTTGGCGGTGGCAGGTGACTCTGTCCACCGACTGTAAGATCTAGGTGTTGAGGTCCAGCGGTCGTGCGCCACGAGCCTGCAATGCACAAGCCTGTCCACAGCTCTGCTGCAGGATCTGGGGCTGGAGAGCAGTGAAACCCGCAGTGCAGTGGGACGTGCTGTCTCCCAGGGCATCTGCTTTGGTCATGAAGTGAACTGGGGTGACAGTGCGATGGATCTCACAGACGGCGTGTGGAGCCACAGCAGTCAAGACCCAGGGAGCAGTGCTACGTGCTCCTTTACATAAAGTTCAAAACCAGGCCAACCTGGGGTGATGAGAGTATTGATTCCTTTGGAAAAAGGGTGGAGCCTGGAGGGGTGTTGAGGGGGCCCCTGGATCCCCAGTGTTCACATTAACATCTGAGGTGAAGCTCGGCCAAGCCACACTCCCTAAGCACGTTCTTCCGTGACAACCCTCGGCAGCAGCTCAGTCAGTAACACATGCAGTCTCGTTCTGCATCTTCACCCTGTGATGGCTAATGCGCGAGGATGCACTCAGAACGTGTCGGCGAGTTGAGTATGGTTGCTTCTTGCTTCTTGCCTTTTGGACTCCGATTGATTTCCTGGGTTTGTCCTTTCTATGCCTATTGGGCCTTGAGCTGCCTCAAGTGTTTATTTATTTATGCACACAAGAGCTGGGGTGCAGGCCAGAGGTAAAGGCGTGAAAGGAGTCACCAGAGACAGAGTGGGGAGCAGAACAGGTGGGCCTACTGAAATACGCGCTGAGGGGAGCAGTGGGGAGACAGGAGAGGTCTGCTGTGCCATGTGGGTCTGCTCCCTGGCCGGGGATGGAACTTGCTCTGCAGAGGCTGTGATAGCTTCCTAGTGCTGAGACTTACCAGGGAGGCCCCAGTGCGGTGTTCTGTTTTCTCACAACGACTTTGAAACTGTTTGAAATGTAACAATGTTCTAAGATCCTTCTGTTTCTGGGCAGGCAGTTATTTCAGGTGCGGCTGTTCAAAGACAGCAGAAGGGGCCCTCTCTCTGGCCAGTGGGGGTTTCCTTGGGGCTCTGGGCAGGGTGCCTCCTGCGTTGCCCTTTCTGGTATCTCGGGACTCGTGGCCTGAGGACTACAAAGTCCACCGACCCGGGCCTGCCCGGGAGTGTCCGAGAAGATGGCATTCGTCTTGCTTTTGCCCTTTTGCATCACTTGTGCAGGAAACCTCCGCTGTGTGAGTGGCGGGAGATTCTTGCCGGGGCGCACATGCCTCCTGGCAGGCGCCTGGCTGGCCTGCTCCAATCAAAGCAGAGCGGGGAGCCCCTGGAAGGTGGGGTGTACCACTGAATTTCAGTGGGCCCTGCAGGGCAGTCGCTGTCTTTGTTCGTGCACAGGGCAGGTGGTGCCTGGGCAGCCCCTGCACCTGCCCCCTTCTCACGATGGGGGGAGGGGCCTGTGGAAGGGCCTCTGGGGACCGCCAGGAATTCAGCAGGAAGCAAGACAGACTTGAGACCCTCAGGCACCTCTAAGGTGATTATTTTGGGGCAAGTTCAGTTGTTTGATCAAACTAAAACTTGACTTTCAATTGCAATAGATACTTGACTTGTAACTCCTATTAATTTTTAGAATCTCATTGAAACACCCCCATTCCGTCCCCTGTTTGGTTCTGTGATGGGACTTAAGGACATTAAGGATTTCCCTACGAAACGTAAAACGAATGCTTGACATTAACCTGCCTCTCTCTTCCTCCTGCGCCCTCAGCCAGCAGGGAGGAGACTCTCCCGGCGGAATCCCACGACCCAGAAGTAGTCTCGCTCATGTCCCTCCTTCCCGACTGAACGCGAAAGTGTTCCCAGAGATACCTGTGGGGTTAGTAGGACGATTAATTTCATCCTATTAAATTAATAGGATGGGTTTCATGGTATATAACACTTGATTTTTTTGGTCATTAATATTCGATCTTGAACATTTTATGACGCCTTAAATATTCAGCTACATGATATCCAGGGTTGTGGCGTCTCTGTCACATAACCCTGCTGTAACTCACTGCGCCAAGGCCCCACTGTTGGACATTTAATTTTCCAACTTGTTCACGGTCATAAATAAGGCTGCGAGGAAGATTCCAGTAGAGGGATTACTGCAGGAGATTAGTGGACACTCTGGGGCAGGTGTAACTTGGCACTTCTTGCTTCTGACTCCAGACGGCCTTCCAGCGGCCTCTTTACCTGGGTATTCCTGCTCCCTCGAACCCACCCTCACGTGGGTGTTACCTTGAGAATCCTCCAGATTCGCGTCCAAGATGCTTAAAATCACTTCTCCCTTCTGAGCCCGTGAGGCTGCACAGCGCCTGTGCTTACGGCGCGGTTGAACCCCGGCCCTGTGGTGTCCTTGTCCCTCCTGGCTCAGCCTCCCAGCTCCCCTTGCCCCTCCCGCTGTGGGAGTTTCCCCGGCTCCCCTGCCTGCTCCCCCCTTGGGCTTTGGCTGGTGGGGGCCCCAGCAAGGATGGGCTGTAGGGGCAGGAGGGAGAGGTGAGCCTCCCGACCCCTCTTGCACATGTCACGGAGGACCCATGTCACGGGGTGCTTGACACCCCGGAACACGTTGTCGTCTCCTGGGGTAACCGGGTGCCGGGTGGCAGGGGTTCCAGGCCCTGCTCTTGCCTCTCTGCTCCTGGGCCTCCGACGCTGGCCTGTGGGGCGTCGGGGTGCAGCTCTTGAGGTGTGGAAGGGACCCCTCGGACAAAGAGCCTGCGTGGGTTGTTCCTGAGTGTTGATCCCGACCCACGGAGTGGTCTTGTAGCGCTCCCCGCAGCGGGCAGAGCATGCGATGGGGCAGCGCCCCGACTTACAAGCCACGAGGTCCAGGCCGGGCCGAGCGTCTCATCGGACCGCGAGCCGGTGGCTGCAGCAGAAGCGGAGGCTGGTGAGCTTTCGACTTGGGGACTCTTCGGGAAGGTCCTTCCCAGTGGACCCACTGTCCAAGCCACGCTCTTGATTCTTGCGGGTCTGCTCTTCTAGGGTCTTCTAGATCCTTCTTTTCGTTTGTGCCGCCGGAGCAAGTTCCCAGGGCAACACAGGCTTAGTTGTGAGGCCCCTGGCTCAAGGCCGCTGAGCAAGTGGCTACTCTCAGGCCACTTCAGCGCCGTCCTGAGCTCGGGGCAGACGTGGTAGCTGCTGGGCGGGTCCTGCCGCCCCCGTCTGCGCCATCCTGTCCAGTGGTGAAGCTGCAGAGGGGCTGGCAGCAAGAACTCGAAAATGGCAGATACACTGTTTCCAAGCGCTGATCCCGCTAGCCTTCCTTCCTGTCCTGAGAAGTTGCGGCGCCTGCGTGGAGAGAGACGCCCTTTCTCCATGGCCAGGCGAGATTCCAGCTGGGCGGTGTAGCCTCACCTGCTCCTTGAATGCCCTGGGGACGCACCTGCCGCAGCGAACCTGGAGGAGACTCCCCAGCCCTCCAGGCCGCTTGGCCGCCATGTGGGCGAGTCTCTTGTCCAGGGAGGGTGTCCTCCGCGGTGCCCCTGGCCCGGGTGACGGGTGACGGGGCTCTGTCTGCAAGTTCCCTGCCCCGCCGAGCTTATCCTTAGGGGGCACCCGCCTGCCCATTTGCATGATTCTCAAGACATGGGCTTCGTGTGCTCAGTGCCTCGGGCTTCCTCGGTTCTGAGTCAGCTTTCTGCATGCCAGGCTGGCGCAGTCCTGGGCCGCACTGCTCCTTGTTGCAGGGACTGTCCTGGGCACGCAGAACTAGCTGGCTCCCTGTCCTCTGCCCGCTGGATGCCAGCGGCATGCTCGTGGTGATGGCCGCCCAGATCTCCAGAGTTGACAAATGTCCTCTCCGAGAAAAAAAATCATTCCCAGTTGGCACCATGACTTCAATTAAACGTCTGTTTCCCAGAGAGTGTGGTTTTGACCAGCATCACCAGCGTGGACACTCTGACCTGGACGCACTCCAGTTTGCAAGTGGTGAGCAAAGCCTTAGAAGTGACTTTCCAGGCTGCTCCAGGGTGAACTAGGACGTCGTCCATCGCAGCCAGTGATCACGCATGGCTTTTATTTAAGTTTAGCTATTTATCCACTTCTGACTGCCTCGACATTTCTTTGGCTCTCGTTTTACTCCTGGTCGATATTGGCTGTGAGGTTGTGAACACAAGAACCATGGCCCGTGTCCTATCCCAGGGATGTAGCCGTGATCAGAAGCCCCGAGAAGGCAGGAACCTTTACCACCTGCCACTTCCTTGTGAGAGCCGAAGTTCAGGCCTGTGATGTGCACAGGAGATGCTTCATGAACAAGGCCGACTGTGGCCAGGCTCTCGAGGCCACTCTCAGGCCTGTCGTGCAGCTCGGAAGCGACGTTCTGCTGCAGGCTCAGGGTTGCTGCGGTGAAAGGATGCTGGGGAGTGTGAGTGGGGGAAGCAGACCCATCGCCTGGGGTCCAGGAGAGGCCTAAGCTCCTGTGTCCTCTCCCAGTGGGGTCGTCTGGACAATATGGATTCTCTCAGCAGCATACATGACGATGTGTACGAGGAGTTGACAACCAGCGAAGTCCCCACGCTTTAGTGTGCAGGGTTTTTCTTTGGGGCCAATCACATAGGCGTGGCTGCCCAAATGACTGACCTTGACAACAGTGGCTGGCAGCCCTGAGGTCACCCTGGCACGGTGTGGCCCAGGGTCCCAGGAAAACAAAGGCAGGCTTTCCCGCACATCCGTGAATCGGTAGGTCATGTTAGCACCAGCTGCCCAGCATGGCCAAGGTCACTGTACACGAAGCCACACTTAGGACACCCAAGGGCCAGTCCTTTCTTTGACCTGTGGGGGCTGAGTGGCCACGCGTATGAGTATCCACTGTACGTGCCGAGTTCGTGAGCTCCGAGAGCACTGAGCTCTGCCTCTTTGCTCCTCCAAACTCCAAGTATTTGGGAAATGCCAGGTGCGTGTAGATGCTTGCGTCAGAGTCCCCTAGATGGAACCAATGGGAAAAGCAGCAGTTGCTTTAAGCCACCGGCTCACGTGACTGTACAGGTTTCGCAAGGCCGACTGCACGGTAGACCAGCAGGCTGGAAACCCAGGGGCGAGTTGCCATTCAAACCATCGGCAGCAGAACTCCAGTTTTGTTTCGCTTAAATTCTTCAGCTGACTGCATGAGGCCCTCCCTCCCACGAGAGGGTGGTGTGATTTTCTCAAATTTGACTGATTTCACTTTTAATCCCATTCAAAAAGACATCTTCACAGAAACATACCGAGACAGAAAAATAGCCATCACACAGCTCAACGAACATGGCTGCAAAACCATAGGCCGTTGGGGCTGACCAAGACCAACCCAAATCCGTTTTGCTAGGGAAGACCCGAGATCCAGGGTGATGGGATTTATCGTCAGAGGGGACGGAGCCAGGAGCAGATCCAGCTTCCTGGCTCTGTTTCCCTCTCCCTGTCAGCTCTTCTCACGCCTTCTTTCCTATAATGACCATTGAGGGTCAAAGGCACGAGACCACTGGAACTATCCAGTAGGACGGGCCCTTGAGTAGCATGCTTGCATAAAATGTGTTCATTATGCTGTTGATGAGGGAAAAAAAACGTGGCCAGCTGCTCCCAAGAGGATGTTATTCCTGCCCTGCTTTCGTGATGTGGCGTTTCAGGTAGAGTCACAGTCCCAAGCACCTGCTGATGACATTAAGTGGGGACTCACTTTCTCTTTCATTCCAGCCTCCCTGGCTCCTTCCACTTAAACCATCTGCAGGAGCCGCCTGCATCCTGGCTCAGGGCAAGCTCATTATCCAACTGTGTGATAGATTTTTAGTGAAATGGCACCTTCTCCTTTTCTTAGCAACAAGTTGATAGCAGTGAGAGTGTTTTTCTTGTCCTCTTGGAAAAAACAGGCATCAAATAAAAACAGTGATTTTCTCTGTAGCCAAATCAGACAGTTTATCCCCAGGCTATTGACACAAGAGAGTCTGAAGGAGAAAAAAAATAGCAAACATTTTCAGCCAGGGTAGTTCACAGTGAATGAGACAGCGACATATTCCAATTGATAAGAGAAATTAATTCAATATTTTATGTAAGGGCAGGAGTGTTCCCATCAAATACGGTTTCGAGAGCCTGAATGGAAGCGCCAACAACCTCCTCTCGCCTCCTGGAGAAAACGCTCCGTTGGCACTGCGCTGCCTTCGAGTTCTGTATTTTGTAAGCGGACACTTAGCAGGGGTGTGGCGCTGCTTTCTTGGAACACCCAGTTGAAGAACCAAGGGATATGCGAGCCAGAACTAGGAGTTGGAGCCTTCATTGGCGGAATGACCTGATGACGTCACGTGGAAGGACCTGATGACGTCACGTGGAAGGACCTGATGACGTCACGTGGAGGGACCTGATGACGTCACGTGGAAGGACCTGGTGACGCCACGTGGAAGGACCTGATGACGTCACGTGGAAGGACCTGATGGCGTCACGTGGAAGGACCTGATGACGTCGCGTCGAAGGACCTGATGGCGTTACGCCAAAGAACGTCCTCTTGTGGGGTCAGCAGGTTCTCACCAGCCGCTGAGCTGGCGCATGGAGCCCTGAGATGGGAGTGAGGCTTTGGGAGCACGGGCGGCAGCAGTTGCTGCGGACACCATGGCTGGGGGTGATGAGTGAGGGCCGGGCCTCCAGGTGGCTAACCTGGCTGTGTGTCTCCTGCCGCCCAGCCCTGCGGCGCGCGTGCCCTCGGCTGACGCCTGAACGATGCCTGCGCGGGCGCGACTCACAGCTGACCATTTGCTGTTCTGTTCCTGGAGTATGGGCCTGGCCAGCATTGTCTACACCTCAGGCCTGTGGCCAGGTGCCCACTCGGAGTGTTCTGTGTTCTGAAGTGTCCCCCTCCCCTGAAATTCATAGGTGAAATCCTAACCCCCAAGCGGATGGGAAGAGGGGGCCTTCCGGGGTGGTTAGGTCATGAGGCTGGGCCCTCATTGGCGGGCTAGCGCCCTAATCAAGAGGCCCAGGGGTTTCCCTGCCCGCCGCCAGGCTGGCTCAGTGCCCAGCGTCACCGCGGCTGTGATCCAGGGGCAGTTCCACGGGGGTCAGAGGGTCTGCCCCCGGCACCAGTGGAGAGCTGAGCGCAGCCCACAGGGGCCTGAGTGAGCAGCCATCCCCTGGTCAGCACCCTTATCAGGGCGCGCGGCCAGGCGGGCTTGCACGGCGTGGTCAGACCTCATGAAGACCTGAGCGCAACCGAAGCCCTTTGGCGACGGCGGCCGACTGCACACCTAGAGGAGCGGAGCATGGTGGGCGGTTCCCCAGGGGGTCTCTGTAGCCCGAGGAGAGGCTGTGGCCAGGGACTTGGCCGTCAGATGCATCAGCTCCAAAGCAATGGAGGAAAGGGCCTCCAGCCGCCTCTGGGCCTTCCACTGTCTTTGGTTCCTTGGAAGGCCGGGAAGTTGCTTCAGAACATGATCTTCTATCTTCTGCCTCCAATACAACATCATAAAAATCGATTAAAAATCAATGATGCTTTCGGCCTTGGTGGGGGTAACTGGCCTGCTTTGGCCGGGGGGACCCGGGGGTGAGAGAACAGAGACAGGTTTCCTTTCATTGCGCCCAGATCTCCCCAACTTGGGACCTGGATTCTCCATGGGTGGGGGAGCTCTTGGAGGGCCAGTTACCCTCCGGGTCCCCAACATCCGTAAGTCGGCTGCCACCCGGGGTCTGTTATGGGATTTGTGTTGGATCTGCTAAGGAAAGAGTCAAGCTAATTTTTGGTTTGTGTCTCTTCTGAAAAGACACAATGAAGCTGTAAACAAAGGTCGTTGCAGAAAAGAGGGACAAGTGTCTCCTCCTGTGTTTACCTCCCCTGGTGCGGACTGTTCCTGGGCACACGCTGCTGAGTTTTGCGCAGAGGAGGGCAGGTCAGGAGCACAATGGAAGATTCTCCTGGAGACCAGGAGGAAGACTCTCCCCCACCCCCTGCAGAGACTCCAGACCAGGAGGAAGACTCTCCCCACCCCCTGCAGAGACTCCAGACCAGGAGGAAGACTCTCCCCCCCTGCAGAGACTCCAGACCAGGAG